>JAYESA010000010.1:111130048-111455048 GCA_036927795.1 Iris macrosiphon | reverse complement strand
GGAGTGTGATGCCTCCATGCGACAAGTACCAAAGGAATAGTCTGGTTCCTCAGCACCATCTCTCTCCGATCCAGAATCTCAACTGGCTTCTCTGGATAGCTAAGAGTAGGGCCCACCTCTAGCTCTGAGTGATCCAATACATGACTAGGATCCGCCACGTACCGTCTCAACTGCGACAAGTGAAACACGTTGTGCACTCCCTCCAATGGAGGTAGCAAGTCTAGTCTATAAGCAACTACACCGACCCTCTCTAGAATAGTGAAAGGTCCGATGAATCGCGGACTAAGCTTCCCGTCTCCACCAAAGCGAATCGTGTCTCGTGTCGGAGAAATCCTCAGAAACACCAAACCACCCACCTAGAATAAAACACAACTTTAAGAACTTAATCTATAACAAACAACCAATAACAAGCACAAAACAAAAATCTAAACTATACCTCGAACCCCAATGGTCTCCGGTGGCTATCGGCCCAATGTCACTGCTGTCCTGCGCTACTCGAAGTCTGTCTCTGATCAGCTTAACCTTCTCCGCTGCATCCACAACCATCTCAGGCCCAAGCAAAACTCTCTCTCCAACATCGTCCCATGACAAGGGAGTACGACACCTTCGACCGTACAGAGCTTCAAAAGGTGGCATCTCTATACTATCCTGGTAGCTGTTGTTGTAAGCAAACTCTACCAAATGGAGATGGTCCTCCCAAGAACCCCTGAAATCTAGTACACAAGTACGCAACATATCCTCGAGAGTCTGAATAGTCCTCTCTGACTGCCCATCTGTCTGGGGACGATATACAGTACTGAACTTGAGCTGAGTGCCCAAACTCTTCTGCAAACTCCTCCAGAAATGATAAGTGAAATGACTATCCCGATCCGAGACTATGCTGACGGGAACTCCATGTATCCTGACGATCTGCCTCATATACATCTCTGCCAGCTTCTCCGTAGACAAACCTACCTTGAAAGGCAAAAAGTGGGCCGACTTGGTCAACCTATCAACGATGACCCAAATTGCATCTTTTTATCCTGGAGATCATGGAAGTCTGAACACAAAATCCATAGTAATGTGCTCCCACTTCCACTCTGGAATGGGTAATGACTGAAATAAACCTCCTGGCCTCTGCATCTCGGCTTTCACATGCTGGCACACTAAGCATCTGGATACAAACTGTGCCACTTCCCTCTTCATGTCATACCACCACACACTCTCTCGCATATCCTGATACATCTTATTGGCACCTGGATGTATGAAATAATGAGAGCGATGTGCTTCTTGCAATACCTCCTCACGTAGATCCCCACTAGGCACACACAATCTAACTCCATGTCGCAATGAACCATCCTCGGCAATGGTGAACTCATCCTCCAATCCTGCTCTCACTTGAGCTCTGATGCTCCTTAGAGATACATCCTCATACTGTGATGCCTTGATCTTGTCCATCAATTCTAAATGTATCTACAATCCCCATATCTGTATAGCACAATAAGGAACTATCACCTCAATGCCCAAGCTCTCCAAGTCCTCCAACAAATATTGATCCTACTTCAAGAACATAGCTACCGGATACCTACTCAAAGCATCGGCAACTACATTAAATTTCCCAGGATGATACTATAAAGATATATCAAAATCCTTTATCAGTTCTAACCACCGATGCTGCCTCATGTTTAACTCCTTCTGCATGAAAACGTACTTCAAGCTCTTGTGGTCTGTGAAGATCTCCACACGCTCTCCGTACAAATAGTATTTCTACAACTTCAGGGCGAAGATGACTGCTGCCAGCTCCAAATCATGGGTAGGATAGTTCTTCTCATGAGGATGCAATTTCCTGGATGCATAGGCAATCACTTTCCCATTCTACTGAGGAACACAACCCAAACCTTTCCCTAATGCATCATTATAAATAGTAAAACCTCCAGAACCCGGTGGCAACATCAAAATAGGAGCATACCTCAACCCCTTCTTCAATTCCTCAAAAGCAGCCTGGCAATCCTCCGTCCAAACAAACTCTACATCCTTTCTGGTGAGTCTGGTCATCAGCTCGACAATCCTCGAAATATCTTGCACAAACTTCCTGTAGTAGTCTGCCTATCCCAAGAAACTCCTGATCTATGTTACCGAACTCGAGGTCTTCCAAGATTCCACTGCTGCGATCTTCTTCGGATCCACTGAAATACCATGACCAGTCACAACATACCCCAAGAATTCCACCTTGTCCAGGGAGAACTCATACTTGGACAACTTTCCATATAGCTTCTCCTTCCTCAGTACATCCAACACAATCCTTAAATGCTCCTCATGCTCCTCCGATATCTTCAAGTATATGAGTATGTCGTCGATGAACACCACCACAAACTTATTAAGGTACTGATGGAATACCTTGTTCATCAAGTTCAAAAATATCGCCAGTGTATTAGTCAACCCAAATGGCATTACCATAAACTTGTACTGACCATACCGAGTTCTAAAAGTAGTCTTCGGTATGTCCTCTGGCTTCACTTTCACCTGGTGGTAGCCTGATCTCATATCTATCTTGGAAAATATCTTGGCACCACTCAACTGATCGAACAGATCATCAATCCGTGGCAAAGGGTACTTATTCTTGATAGTAAAATTATTTAATGCCCTGTAATCAATGCACATGCGCACCGATACATCCTTCTTCGGTACAAATAATATCGGGGCTCTCCACAGTGAATAACTCGATCTAATAAACCCCTTATCCTGCAATTCGTCCACCTGCTTTTTCAGCTCGACCAGCTCGCTGTTGTTTACTCTATAGATATGTTACGAAATTAGTTCTGCACCTGGAACCAAGTCTACAAAGAATTTAATATATCGATCTGGCGGCAATCCTGACAATTCCTCAGGAAATACATCCAAGAACTCTGCTATCAACGGATGTGGCAACTCCTTATCTTCCACCATAGCTCCATAAATAATGTCTTCTTCCTGCTTTGTAGTTCCTCTAGCAAACTTAAACTCTGGCTCTCCCGACGGACCAAACAAAACTCTACCTCCTCTACAATCTATGCTAGCACGGTGCCCACTCAACCAATTCATCCCGAGTACAATATCGTAGCTCGGAAGTGACATTACATGTAGACACACATTCAACTCTCGGCCTCCTAGAGTAACTCTCCGATCCTTGCAAATATCATTAACCAGGATAATGCCTCCCCCGGTCATGATCTTGGAAGTCCTAAGCAAAGACCCAGCTACCAAACCATGCTTCAGAGCAAAAGAAACAGATACAAAACTATGGAAAGCACCACTATCAAACAAAGCTAAAGCTGGAATGGAATCAAGAAGAATAGAACCTGCGATGACATCTCCGGTGGGTTCATCCTCCTCGACGGTCATAGCAAATGCTTGTTCCTTACGTGCACCTCCCTGTTGCTGGACATAACTCTGCTGCTGTGTTGGAAGCGGTCCCCTCGGCTGTACTGCAGGTGGTCTCGTCTGTGCCCTTGGAGCTGCTCCCTGAACTGCATGACGAGGATTGGAAGGACACTCCCTCAGCTGATGCCCTTCAGTACCACAATACAAATAAACTCCCAACCTTCTCCTGCAAACCTTCTAGATATGATCGGGCTTCTTGCAGTAGTGGCAGGAAGCTTGCTGTAACTCTCTCTGCTACTGTGGTGCCTAATGAAATGGCATCCGAGCTAGAGTCTGGTGCTGCTGGAAAGGCCTGGAATAGAAATAAGAACTTTTGGCAGATACTGCACTACTGTTGGCCCCCAAAAAAGAATTACGGTCTCTCTTGGGCTTCAAACCCAACTCCCGCTCAACCTTGCGTGCCTTCGCAAGTATCTTCGAGTATGTCTTATAAAAAGACGGAATAAGGATCTTCACTTCCCAGTTTAGACCCTCACGGAAACGAATAGCCCGAACCTCCGGCTCTCTCACCAAATACTCTATAAATTAGCTCAACCTGCCAAACTCCGCAGCGTACTCCTCCATAGACATACTCCCCTGAATGAGGCTCTCAAACTGCCTCCCCAAGTCTAGCTTGTCTGCCCGAGCGAAGAACTTCTTCTTGAAGAGGTCCTTGAATACCTCCCAAGACTGTCCCGCATCAACAAGGATAGGCTCATTCCTGAACCAAGTGCGAACAACGTCGAACAGTTAAAGTCCTACCGTGTTAACCTTCAGATCCTCAGAAAGACGGGACACCCTCATAAGACGCTCAATTTCCTCGAGCCAATCATCACCATAGACGATGCCCTTCGTCCCCTTGAAGACCCTAGGCTCCAGCTTCTTGAAGTCCTGAATGTTGCCTGGCCGAAGCTGAGCAACCTGAGGAGCAACCTGTTGCTGGACCAGAACTCCTCTCTCTACTACGGCACGAGCAAGCTGATGAGCACTCTCAATGCCCTACCGTAAAACGTCGATCTGCCTCTGATGTGCCTCAGACTGAGCCCTCTGTGCCTCGAGCATCTCACAAAATAGTGTAAATATCTGTGTCGTCTCTGCTGGCACGGAAGGTGGAGGTGGAAGCCCCTCAGATATAGCTGGCACAGTCCTCTGAGTAAGTGGTGGACCTCCAAAAGCAGCTGACACTCCAATCATCGGAGAAGTGACTGGTGCAGGCCCTCGAGATGTCGCAGACCTCTCAGAAACTTCTCTCCCCTGCTGCGATCTAGTCTTAGGCGGCATCCTGAGACAAAGCGAAAGAAAGAATCAATATGGCATATAATGTAAGACACTCAAGGAAAGGACAATTTAAAGATCAAATATCAATATCAAAGAAGAATAGTTGAATGAATCAAAATATTTTTTCCTAGATGTGATTGAGTATTCCCAGCCTATAGCCTATATCCTAACACAGGCTTGCAGTGGTACAACTAAGTCGTCGCACTACCACGACATCGCACAACTTGCGAAGCCTGACCTGCATTGACCACCACTAAAAATGTGTCACGATCTGCACCCGATGTAGGGATGCAAGTCGGGAACAACGCTCAGCCTATGCCACAGAATCGGCGGTAGAATGCTGTCTGGGTAATCTATCTAGCAATATAATAAACCATCAACAATAACAATATATTCAATCACAGATCTAAGATGGAAATGAGTACGAATATGATAAAGAATAGAATAGTCACATACAACTCATGAGTCTAAAATAATAACATCAATGAGTCTGAAAGAATACTACAAAAATAAGCTGAAGACAAATCCAGTACAAGAATACTAAGAAGCTAGTAACCCCGGGTCATCTGTCTTAGTTGGGATAAGTCCCTCCTGAGCCAGGGTCCATAATGTGTAGGGTACCACTCCTCAGTGTCATCTGGGAAAAATATATCTAGTCAGAAAAGAAGCAGAGTACATCTCTAACAGCAGTTCTAATCAATGATAAAAACTATGTAACAGTAAATAGATGTGAATATACCAGATGTACAATAGATATAAGAGATATATAATAAGGAAATACTGGAATGAATACAATAATGAATAATATGATAATGAACAAGAATACTGATGACTAAGTGTGTGTGTACTAGCTTTAACATGTGATCAGCTTGGGAACATGATACAAGATTTATGGCCTGGCTAATCATACGTGCGGTGTATGATTAACACTATTCAAGAGCAAGACTTGATACAAGGAGGGTATGATCACATATCTATACTAAAATACTCTCCACCATCGGCTGGTATAATAGATCCAACCATGGTACGCTATGGCACAAGATTCCCCAAGAAGATTGCTAGTCTTCCTGAGAATCAGTGTCTGTACATGTACAAGATAATCAATGAAACAAGGCTTGCACAAGATACACCATATACCAAGGAATAATATCTCATGATGAGATCCAGATATACCAATCCGTGTAACTATCATGTCAAGAGAACAAGGATATCGACACTAGATACAATGAACATAGAGGATATCATAAATAAAAAACTATCAGAGAATGTACTCGCCTGAAGTCCGGTGAATAGTCTCACCGATGTTTGATACGGTGTCTCGAAGACCTAGATATGGAATATAACATCAATACAAGGTTTCAGACAGAAAATAAGTTAAACTAGTCAACTTCTAGGTCAACAAGCTATTTCTAAGTCAAAAGTCAAACTAGGTCAACTCTAAGTCAAATTAGTCAAACTATGGTCAACTATGGTCAAACTACCTATTTCTAGGTTGCATGAGTCTACCTCAAAGATATTGGGTTCAAACACTAAGAATCTAGGTCATACTAGCTATATCTTAGAATGCTAGGATATCGTATCTCAGGATATGTAAACAAGAAATAAAATATCATATATACATATATCAAACAATATTAAATATATAAAATCCTAATTACAAATGCTATATGGATACCTTGGTTTCAAACTAACTTGGTATCGCAACACTAAACCTCAATCTTGATACCCAAATCCAATGCCTTGGGTATCCCTAAATACCTTGATACTTACCTTGGTATCTCAAGGTAATTGTCAAGACTATAATATAGTACTAACTACCCACAAACTATATACTAACAGCTAACTATTACAAATATAGTATAATAAAACATAATTACCAATGAGGAATATATATACATATATACTAATACCATATATATACATATACATATACATATATATATATATATCTATTATAAATAAAAACATAATATCTATACTAAATCGCAGAACTGTCGCCAAAGACCCTTACTGACAGTCGCTGAAACCTCGGATACGTTGTTGATACCGCTGCTTTCACTGCTGCTATCACGACAGTTTCCTGCTGCTGTCGTTGTTGCTGAGCTGCTGCTGTCCTTGTTGCTACATTGCTGTTACGGCTGGTATTGCTATTGCTGCTACTATCGCAAATGCTGTTGCGGCTGTTGTTGCTAAATCCGCTGTTGTTGTTGTTTATGTTGCTGTTGCTGTGATGCTGGAACCGTCACTAAAGCTGCTATCGCCTCTCCCATCCACTTATATATATATATAAAGCACAATATATATATATATACTAATATATATAACACAATATATATACTAATATATATAACACAATATATATACTAATATATATAACACAACTAATAAATAACTATGTATGCATACATACACCTCCACATACATATATAGGTACACAATAAATACATATAACATAACATACACATATAAAGTATCATATATATATATATATAACTTCACATATACGTACACGTATATATAATCATACACCAAATATATACATATAACATATAAGTATATATAAAAACATATATATATATACACTTAACATATACCTATATATACATACAATAATATTTAATAGCTCTTACATATGTAGAAGAATTGCTACATAATATATATATATATATATATATATATATATATATATATATATATATATATACATACATACATACATACATACATACATACATACATACATATAATTACACATCACCATGACTAAGAACAGTAGAGAAATAGATCTAGAAATAAATTGCACAACACATGGAGCGTATCACACCCGTATCCCACTCGATCTAGGATACGCTTGTGATACGAGTCCACCACACATCCAAACGTACCCCAAAGGCATGAATAAGTCTAATATATTATTTATGAACAATACGAAGAGTCAAACACAAATCTACGTGTCCGTGTCAAAATGTGACATACATAAAGTCCCGTGTCGGAGGGAAAATCCCCAAATCAACACGTATCACCAAATTGTTGGGATACGACCTACACATACCCAATTATGGACACGACACTAGCCCCAACAATACAAGCATATGCCAAATTGATCTATAGGACCAATTGACACCACAACAAATGTCAATATCGGAATTCTCCCAAAATTGACACAAAAAGTACCATAACTTTGTCAATAGGCCTCATATGAACACAAAACCAAATCCTATGGGTAGCCTATGCATATTGGTTGATTTCTCATGGTTAAATCTCAGATTTAGAACCTAAATTAAGAGAAAAAACTGAATTGTACCTATTGGTAGATGGATTCCCAATACAACATCCAAATATAATGAAATTGGCCTCCAACTTGTAGATCCTTGCTCCTCTTTGTAGATCCTTGTTTTCTCCTTCCAGATTCTTGCTCCACTAGCCTCCAATGGTGATTTGGGAAGGAATTGGGATAAAAGTTTGGTAGGAAAATGATGTGGAATGAAGTAATTTGGTTAAGAAAAATTCTAGATCTAGTTTTCAATTAAAAAGAGGAGAGAGAAACTTTCTCCCTCTTCAAATATAGGCCGGCCCCCTCTACCCCTTCCTCAAGCTACTATTTAATGTCCATTATACCCCTTAGGGCCTCTCATGAATAAATAATTAAGGATCGAAGCTTCTAGTCTAATGGTTTAATTAATTTAATCACCCTCATAATCCATGGGCTTTCTAGTTGGGCTCAATTCTAACAATTAATACATGTTGGTCCATGAGTCTAAACTAAACTAGTTAGGTCCACTAACACAACTCTAAAATAAATAACTAACATCTAACAATAATTAAATAATACAATAAATAATTATTTAACATGCGCAATATTTAATTAATTATAAATTTACTAAAATACTCTTTCCTAGAAAATGTGGTAGTGACAGATCCGGCCCCTACAGCTAACCCGAGATGATCGATACTTTATAGAATAAAGAATGATAATAAATTTCAATAATTTATTGTATTGAATCTAAAGCCCTAAATTCTAGACTTATAAAATTGAACTACATAAACTTATATAAAGAATTGAGTCTCAAAATGAATTAAGGTTCAAAGGAACTGAATTTGGACAAAGTTCGGACCAAACTCAGGCCGAACTTAGTTACCTTAGTTTCATAATTTAAAACGGGGCCCAACTCCTTATATTTTTACTACTTATCATAAAACCCTTACATTCGAGAACAATCCCTCTTTTCATCTTCTTCCAGCCCCTCTTTTCATCTTCTCACCTTTGCAAACTTTGGATCGGGGTGTTTCTCAAGGTTCTCTATCATATTCTTAATTTTTTTCATGTATAATCCTTATTTTCTCTCAAAGTCCTTTTCTTTTAATGGCTCCTAAGTTATTTAAGAAAAAAAAAAGTTGTTGGAGAAGTATTCTTTTCCAATGTTCAGGAAGAAATATCCCATTCTTTGTTTAGTCCATCAATGCCCGATGAGGGTAATTATGACGGGTTTCTATTTTTATCTCTTGAGCAATCCGTAGAGTGGTTTGATGACTTTGTTGACATGACTGTTTATCCTAGAAACCCTATTAATTTTACTCTATTTCCTGTGTACCTGCCTACCTTACGTACTTTAGGACTAGATGAATTATTTATTTCTAGATATCCAATTTATGTTAATTTTTTTAGAATATTTTATTACAACCTGATCTATGAAGATGATTCTATATATTCTTGTATCGATGGGATAAAGATTGAGTTTGATGCTGACAATTTGAGAAAAATACTTCATATCCTAAATGAAGGTGAACCCTTTATCGACATCACCAAGTTCACATTTTCCGAAGGCATGACTCTAGACTCCTTTAAGGATTTCCTCTGTAGTCCAAACCCTCGTCTCCCTGGTAACCTTAAAGCCTAACATCTGAATAAATAGTTTTATGACTTACACCGTATCATTTTCTCTGTGATCATTCCCAATCAATCCTCTACGGATGACATCACCATCCTAGAGCTTTGTGCTATCTATCATCTCCACTTTAGGATTTCTTTTAGCTTTCCAAAGACTACCATTCAGATTATAGTTCAGGTTCATAAGAATAAGCAGAATTTACTTTACGCTATGTACTTACCAATCATATTTCAACTCTTTGACATTCCCTTAGATAACTGTCCTTATTTAGCATAGCCCTCCTACCTCTTTACTATTCATAGGACAGACGGTCACAACTTGCACCCGGTATAGGGGCACGAGTACGTGGGTACGTCTAGCCTATATCGCAGCATCAATGGTAGAACACTGTCTGGGTCAACATAACTATCCACACATCTCACACACAATATATATATATATATATATATATAAGGTACCTGTCATACTATCTTAACTCCAAATGGAGGACAAAATAATAATATGGTAATGGTAAACAATACTCAATCACAAAAACAACGAGGAAGAATGGCACGATATGAAATAGAAGTAAAAGAAATGCAAGAGTCTCAATACAAGTCCAATCTCTACATAAAATTCAAAAGAATAATATATGCCACAAGTCTACTAAAAATTAAATACAACTCATAAAGAAAAGTCTAAGTCTCTCCAACTGGTGTTACTATCTCAAAAGGCTCTACGGATACTGGCTCAACTGCCTCGCCATCCTGCGGTCCGTAATATGTAGGATACTAGTCCTCTAATGAATCATCTAAAAGATATATCCAGTCAGGATTGAAGCAAAATACAACCCAATAACAGTTTCAATAATTGACAAAAACTATGAAACAATCATAGCAATGAAAATAAATGATAGAAATAACTGAACTAGCATATATCACGAGAAAGAGCATCATGATAAATAATGGCAAGAGATGAGCATAATATAGTGAAGAACACTGACTTAATAAACTGAAAAAAAAAAAAAATAATAAACATGCCTTGAAATATTAGCAATATATGTGATCAACTTGGGCCTAACACGACTATATATAAAAGGTGAGCTAGCGTGACCATACGTGAGTTGCATGATCTGCTAGCTATCACGGGCTACACTATATCACGAGCTATATGGTATGATCATATATTTACTAATTTCCCCCATCCCCCGACTAGTACACGAATCCAAATTATGACATGTTATAACACATATATCATACTACACGGTCTATAATATAATGTACTATGATCACAGTCTATATAATCATGAAGGTATCACGGTAATTATTGAGTAATCATGAAGCACGATACGGTGATCACTGAGTCATCACAACAATAATATCTCATGACCAAGATCCACGTATACCAATCCGTATGACCATCATGTCAGGAATCAAATATTTCAATACTAAATACATGAAACATAGAGGCTATCAAATAAAAAAACTATCAAAGAATGTACTCGCCTCTTATCCTGAGCAAGTGGTCCTACTCGATGTCCGAGCTGGTGTCACACATACCTAGATATGAATGGCATGTCAATTGGGTGTATGAAGTGATAAATAAGCTAAATGCACTAAAATATACTCTTCTAGGCCAATACTAGGTCACACTAGTCAAACTAGGTCAAACTAGTCAATATTAAGTCAAACTAGGTCAACTAGATCACCAACCTAATTTGGTTTCATAATTATCCACTATGGTGATTTATGAAATCATACTAGCTAATACTAGGTCCACACTAGGTTTCTAGGTCGTATTTTTTTCTATGACATCAATATTAAGTATATTTTAACTATCTAACTCATATTACATTAATATCATAGCTATATACTAGTGTCATATATAGTATCCAAACTAAACTCATATAAACCACTATCTTATAGACATATATTTTAACTATAACCTATACCTTAATCTTATCTTAGCACCAATACCTAGATATCTAAGTATTCTCTGTTACACCCACACCCAAATATCCTAGTATCACTTTTGACACCACACTAGACACTAAGGTATCTACTAATCTCTAAGATACTAACCTTCATATGACCTACACACCCATATCCTACTATCTAATACTCATACAACACAATTCACTCATAATCTTTACTCACAAAATACTGGCATCAGTGTACAAGCCTACCTGGGCCTCAAAGACACCTATATCACTTATCCACATATCAAATTACTTCACCTCACAATCTCACCCACTCACTGGACACTAAGCACTCATACATGACACTTACACATATTTTACTCACATGCATACTTATATAGGTGATACCAACCCACAGTGGCACTCCCTTTGTGCACAACACATCTGTGCTCCACCACAGTCACAGACACAAGCACAACCTTGCTAATGTGCTTGTAATCACCTGAAAATTTTAAGAATTTTTACAATTAAATTTTCTGGAATTAATTAGCATTTTCTGTGAATTTTTAAACCTATAATTAAATCAGTCTAATTTAAAATGAATTTTTAAAATGAAATTAATTATATTTTCAAGTGTAAAATTAAAAACCGAGCCTGGGGTATTTTTCAGGGAATTTATTGGACCCCGGATGAATTTTTAATGCATTAAAAACTATTGTATAAATTATCTGATTAATTAAATCAAATTAATTAAGAAAACCAACCCAAATCACCCTGAACCGGACCGGCTGGGTTCACTGAACCGTTTGCCTTGCGGGTCGAATCTGGGTCAGAACCCGACCCGCTAAGGACCCGACCCGACCCGACCGATTCAAATCCCTAACCCCCAATTCCAGCCGACCCTTCGCATGGCCGGCGGCCGTTTCCGTCGCCGTGGCCGCCGGCCGACCCCTCGGTTCAACTCCCCCTCACCCGGTGACCCATTCTCTTCCCTTCCGGCGAACCCCCGACGTTTTCTCTTCTTAAACCCTCTATTTATACCCGGCCGACCGCCTGGGGTTTTGGTTTTCCGTTCTTCTCCGGTGAGAGCTCCGGCAGACTCTTCGACCCAGCCGCCTACAGCACCAGTACCGGCCGCCAACCCATCGGGATCTCCTCACCCCTCCTTCCCAGCTCCCAGAACCCTCTGTCAAGCCGATCGAGCTCCGGCCGAGTCGAATCCCCTCCGGCCGACTCAGTTGAGAGCCGTCCGGCCTCCTCGAGGCGTCCCAGAGCCTGGCCGACCGCCGCCCAGTGCCGTGCGGCTTCGACGACCCTCTACCTTAGCCCCGACACGCCTTACCCGGACACAGCGGCCTCCCAGAACCCGGACACGATTTGGACACAGTGTCCTGAATTCAGAATACAAGTTTCGAAGACGTGTGAGATTGGATTTTTAACCAAGTTCAGGTAACCGTAACTTTGTACTCGTAGCTCCGATTTTTATTCCGTAAATTTCTTCGCGTAGACTGTAAGACCCTCTCGGTGCCCGGATAAACCGCTCGGGGCATCGCGTCCTGTGGTGATCGCACACCGCGATCCAAAAACAGGAAAAACTTAGCCCTGTTTTACCCCGGAATCGAGTACGCCCCGCCAAACGGGACGACTTGGTCACGTGCGGTCTTCACCGACACGTCAGCGTCGTTGATACGGACGTGCGGGCTTTCGCAGAAGCTGATTCGGATGTGCGTGCACACCGAAATCTGTGCGTATCCGCGGACAACGGCCCGTATCCGATTTTTTTTGCAATACGCTGTAACTTAGTGTAAACATGTCAGATCGAGACGAAACTTGCGCCATCGGATTCGTAGCAATACGCTGGTCCTGTGGGTCAAGTTTGGTTCGATTCTGAGAACGTTGGAAAATCGCGTGTCGTGGGCCCCACAGGCTCCAACTGACGGGCGATTTTGAGAACGGCTCATCGGAATCCAATTCTGGAAGTTCCGTTGGGTTCGTATCAACGTTCCTGACTTGTTGACACTAAGTTGGACTGATTTGGAGACCTTTGACCCTGACTCGATTTTCGGTGCAAAGTGGCCCACATATGGACCCGCTTTAGCCCAGAAATGTCGTTTTTGCCCTTGTGTCCAAACTGGACTTAAGGACAGGCATTTCTAACTAATTCCTATATTCTGAGACTGTTGGTAATGTTCATTTCAGCTTTTGGAGGAGTTATTGCTGAACCCACTGTTACTAGGACCGCTACCGGTATTCCAATCCCAGGCAAGTGTACCTTGCCATAAATTACAGTTTATTAGTTTATTTAGTTCTTTTGCTTTATTCTCTGGAAAATTGTACATGCTATAACCTAGGACCGTATGACGTACTTTGTGTCCGATCACAGTCGGGTGCCAATCCCGTACGTGGAGTTGTGTATGTCATTTAGTGATGGACATTCGAGATCCTTTATATTCTAGTGCTTGATTATCAAGTACACTACAACCTAGGACACTTGACACCATACATTTGATAGAATCTTCCTGACATATTCAAGGTGATTCTGTATAGGATACAGGATGGACATAGTTATATATTCTTAGTTTATGACTGTTGTATTAGATCTGATCTCACGTGACATGGACATGAGACGTGTGGTTACATTGGGTGGGGAGAGATACACAGGCTACAGGCTGTTCTATACATATATACTACTATTGTGAGGTTGTAGACTCTCGAGCAGAGCTAGACCACTACTAGATATTGCTGCTACCGGCTCCCCGACACAGAGCTTGTAGCAGTCTCAGCCTGAGTACTAGTGTTGCTCTCAGTTGCATTTTCACTTAGATGGTTATGTAGTTACCCTGCTTATTTCATTTACTATTTCACTGCATTTATTTCTGGCTTGTATTATTTGTACCTTGCTATGTCCCCTGAGGACCTGGAATGGATGATGTCCCCAGGTTTAGCAGAAGAACATTATCCCGAGGTTTACGGGATAGGAGCTGAAGCTATACCAGGAGCTGTTGCTGAAGGAGAACCTAACATAGAAGCAGAGGTGATGGCAGAAGATTTTACTTGAGATTATGTTATTTGTACTCTTCAGATACTTTATTTTGGACTCTTTTGTTCTGGTCGGTTGAACCAGTGTTTTAGACTCTGGTCGGGTTGTTCCTCGATATACTCTGCTGAGACTGGACTTGATGTACTTTCTTTTATTTGCTGTTGTTTTATTATTCTGTGTGTGGATGAGATTAGTTTTTGATATGATATTGTAGACTTATATTACAGCTTAAGTATGCTCGACGGATCCATTAAATTGGGATGTCCATCGATATGTACTGCTGGCCATTGCCACGTGTCTAGTCCCACGTCATTTTGGGACTGGGGCGTGACATGGTTTTTGTGGTGGCCCATGCAGGTCTACGACAAATTGTTTGGTTTCAACTTAGGGACCAAACAAACCTGTAAAAAGATAGGATAGGCTATAGGATCTTATCCATTTATTGAACGTTTTTGAAACTCTATATCGCATTCGAATTAAGTACTTGAATTTGCATCCTGCTTGACTCTACTAAACGTTCTCATAAAGTTTATTTTTGAATACAGCAAGATGGATCCAAGGAGTGGAGATAAAATTCCTTTTACACCACAAGATGCTGTGGTTACCTATGGAGATAGAGTTACACCAGAGAACAGAGGTCAATCCTCTCAAAGTGGACAAGCTGAGCAGCATAACTCAAGGTTCAGGCGTGATGATATCCCACCACCACCTCAGTTCACTCCACCTATGCCTGCCTTCCCACCAGGATAAGTAATGGATGGGCAGCAAATATTCCAGATGTTTTATGCTATGATGCAAGCTCAACAACAAGTTCAACAGGAGGCGCAGCGTCAGGAGGCAGAGAACCTGAGAAACAGCCTAGTAAATGCATTGGAGCAGGCAAACCCGCAAGCTAGGCGACCAGCGACGGGATCTATCACTGATTTCCGTCAACTCAAGCCCCGTACCTTTTCGAGCAAGGAAGGACCAACTGAAGTGCATGAATGGCTCACTAATACACAGCATCAGTTGGAAGCAGCTGAACTTCCGCGGGAGAGATGGATGACTGCTGTCCGAATGCAACTGACGGACAACGCACACCACTGGTGGCTAGCTGAAGAAAGGAGGCTCGGACATGACCGAGTCACTTGGGAGGAGTTCTCCAGACTCTTCCAAGAGATGTATATCCCAGCCGTTGCTAGATCAGAACTCCGAGATAAGTTCAACCGTCTCATCCAGGGCAACATGATGGTGGAGGAGTATAATGCTGAATTCATTCGCCTGAGTCGTTTCGCCCCTTCTCTAATTCCTACTGAAGAAGAGAAGGCGGAGAAATTCTTTGACGGACTCAGGTTCGAGCTTCAGAGGTTGATTGGATCTGTTGCCCCTACATCGTACAACGACGTCCTTGCTGCAGCACGACACATGGAGCGCGTCACCAGGAGGGAGTCAAGCCTGAAACGACCATTTACCTCAGCACCATCCAAGGCAGCACAAGGGGACTCTGCAAAGCGACTTCAGAGGAATCTACCGCAGAGAGCAGCACCAAGAACCCTACCTACTTGTCATTTCTGCGGCAAGTTGGGTCACATTGAAAAGGAGTACAGACGCAAATTGGGACTGTGCCTGGTTTGCGGATCCAACCAACATCTATCCAGAGACTGCACAGCACGCCGAGAGGAAGCACCACGACCAGCTCTACCTGCACCAAGGCCAGATTATCCAGCAGTGGGAGCACAGCAGACGGGAGTTGGAGGAGTCAGACCACCAGCTCCAGGAGGATATCAGCCAAGACCTCCATTGCCACCTCAAGCAGCACTATTCCAGCAGGCTCGTCAGCAGAGGGGACCAGCACAGGGACGAGGTCAGGCTTTTGCATTGGCTGTTCAGGAAGAAGCTATTGCTGGAGAAGTTATAGCAGGTACCATCTTAGTAGCTTCATTACCTGTTGTAGCTTTATTTGATTCTGGGGCATCGCACTCATTTATAGCTGCTAGCTTCGTAGCCACCCATAGAGTAGCTACTGCACCCCTTCCGAAGACTAAGAGAATTCTTACGGGAGGTGGAATTATACCTGTTAGTGATATCTGTAGATCATGCTCAGTAGTAGTCTGCGGAAGAGAGATGCGAGCCCAATTTTTGATCTTTTCTATGCCTGACTATGATGTGGTACTTGGTATGGACTGGTTAAGTCAGTATCATGCTACTCTTGATTGTCGGCTTGGAAAAGTTATATTCAGACCACTTGGACACTCAGAGTTTGAATTTCTTCGAGGAGCTGTAGAACAAGATGTTCAGCCAACTCTTAGGGTATTAACTGCAGAAGGGGAGTCAAGTTACCCAAGAGTTATATCAGAGTTTGTGGATGTATTTCCCGATGATCTTCCAGGTCTACCACCTGATCGGGAAATAGAATTCACCATAGACTTAACTCCAGGAGCAGAACCGATCACTTCAACAGTTTATAGACTAGCACCTAAGGAGTTAGTAGAGTTGAAGAAGCAAGTTGATGAACTTCTGGACAAAGGTTTCATCCGGCCCAGTGTATCACCTTGGGGAGCACCTATACTTTTTGTACCGAAGAAGGATGGAACAGTTCGTCTGTGCATTGATTACAGGGCGTTAAACGCTGTGACCATTAAGAACCGGTATCCCTTGCCTCGCATTGATGACTTATTTGATCAATTGAGTGGAGCTAGGGTATTTTCAAAGATAGACCTTAGATCCGGTTATCACCAGATTAGGGTGAGGAAGGAAGATATCCCAAAGACAGCCTTTAGAACCAAGTATGGACACTATGAGTTCTTAGTAATGCCGTTTGGTTTAACCAACGCGCCTGCTATGTTCATGAGCTTGATGAACCGAGTTTTCCATCAATACTTGGATAAATTCGTGGTGGTATTTATCGATGACATTCTGGTATATTCCAAAAGTCACGAAGAGCACGAGGAGCATCTCAGAATCGTGCTAGAGACGTTGAGGCAGGAGAAGCTTTATGCTAAGCTCAGTAAATGTGAGTTTTGCATGGATAAGGTGCCATTCTTGGGGCATATTATCTCAGGAGAAGGGCTGTCAGTTGATCCAGAGAAGGTTGCTGCTATTGAGACTTGGCCTACGCCAACATCAGTTGTTGAGGTGAGGAGTTTTCTAGGACTTGCTGGATATTACAGAAGGTTCATAGAAAATTTCTCAAGGATTGCAGAGCCAATGACGAAGTTGACACGGAAAGATCAGGACTTTGCATGGACAGAAGAATGTCAGTTGGCCTTTGAAGAACTGAAGAGGCATTTAACAACAGCACCAGTCTTGACTCTTCCTTCAGGGTCAGGCGGTTTTGTTGTTTATAGCGATGCGTCAGGTAGTGGCCTAGGATGTGTTTTGATGCAGCATGGCAAAGTTATTGCTTATGCATCGAGACAGCTGAAGGTTCATGAGAAGAACTATCCAACGCATGATCTGGAGCTAGCTGCTGTAATATTTGCACTGAAGATTTGGAGACATTATCTTTATGGTGAGAAAGTGGAAATCTTCACTGACCACAAAAGTCTAAAGTATGTATATACCCAGAAAGAGCTTAATATGAGGCAAAGACGCTGGCTTGAGTTAATGGTGGACTTTGATATAGATCTGCAGTACCACCCAGGGAAGGCAAATGTAGTAGCAGACGCACTCAGCAGGAAGCCTACAGCATATTTCTTGACAATGCAGCCTGAGCTATTGAGAAATCTACAGGAGCTTCAGATAGAGGTTATTCTACCAAGGCAGAGTGGTTTACTGGCTAATCTGGAAGTGAAGTCATCACTCGTGGAAAGAATTAAAGAAGCTTTGCCTACTGATGCAAGATTTAGAAGACTCAAAGAGAAGACAGAAGCAGGCATGCAAACGGGACTTCGCATACATGATGATGGTACATTAAGGTACGGAGATCGTCTATATGTTCCAAATGGAGAACTGAGACAAGAACTAATGACTGAAGCACATAGTTCCATATACTCTGTTCATCCAGGAGGAACAAAGATGTATCGAGATCTAAGGCAGTACTATTGGTGGCATGGAATGAAGAGAGAGATTGCCAAATTTGTAGCTAAATGCTTAGTCTGCCAACAAGTGAAAGCCGAGCATCAGAGGACTGCAGGAATGTTACAGTCGCTTCCCATACCAGAAGTGGGAACATATCACCATGGACTTCGTCACAGGATTCCCAAGGAGCCCCAGTGGAAAAGATGCGGTATGGGTTATCGTAGATCGACTCACTAAGTCGGCACACTTTTTGCCGTTTAGAGTTGGACAGTCCACAGAAATACTAGCCGACATGTATATGCGACAAATAGTAAGGTTGCATGGAGTGCCGGTTAGTATTGTATCAGATCGAGACTCGAGATTTACCTCTCATTTTTGGCGAAGCATGCAAGAGAGTCTTGGTACTAGACTAAAATTCAGCACTGCCTATCATCCTCAGACAGATGGTCAATCAGAACGTACAATCCAGATCTTGGAAGATATGCTGCGATCCTGTATGTTAGATTTTGGAGGGTCTTGGGAAGATCATTTGCATTTGGTAGAGTTCTCCTACAACAACAGTTACCAGGCAAGCATCAAGATGGCACCTTTCAAGGCGTTATACGGTAGGAAGTGCAGATCGCCAATATGCTGGAGTGACGTCGGAGAGCGTCAAATCTTGGGACCATAGTTGGTGATACAAACTGTGGAGAAGGTTAAACAAATCCAGAATCATCTTCGGGCTGCTCAGGACAGACAGAAACATTGGGCTGATACACACCGACGTCGCCTGGAGTTCAAGGAAGGAGAACATGTATTCCTGAGGATTTCACCTACTCGAGGAACCATTCGCTTTGGGAGCAGAGGCAAGTTGAGTCCAAGGTACATTGGGCCCTTTGATATTCTGGAGCGCATTGGTGAGGTGGCGTATCGTCTTGCATTACCTCCATCTTTAGAGGGAGTGCATGATGTATTCCATGTCTCACAGTTGAGAAGGTATGTGACTGACCCAAGTCACATCGTGGATCATTCTGAGATCGCCGTAGGCCCAAGTCTGAGATATGAAGAACAACCGGTGGGTATACTCGGAACCAGTGAGAAGACACTGCGAGGGCATACAATTAAACTGGTTCGTGTGGCGTGGAAGCAACACTCACCTGGTGAATCTACTTGGGAGAGGGAAGATATCATGCGCCAGAAATACCCCCACTTATTCGAGGATGCAGGTATACCTTAAGTAAATTTTAATTCTTGTAGTTCTGTTCTGTTAGTAGTTTAATCTTTAAATTGTGAGGACGCAATTTTCTTAAGGGGGGTAGATTGTAATCACCTGAAAATTTTAAGAATTTTTACAATTAAATTTTCTGGAATTAATTAGCATTTTCTGTGAATTTTTAAACCTATAATTAAATCAGTCTAATTTAAAATGAATTTTTTAAATGAAATTAATTATATTTTCAAGTGTAAAATTAAAAACCGAGCCTGGGGTATTTTTCAGGGAATTTATTGGACCCCGGATGAATTTTTAATACATTAAAATCTATTGTATAAATTATCTGATTAATTAAATCAAATTAATTAAGAAAACCAACCCAAATCACCCTGAACCGGACCGGCTGGGTTCACTGAACCGTTTGCCTTGCGGGTCGGATCCGGGTCAGAACCCGACCCGCTAAGGACCCGACCCGACCCGACCGATTCAAATCCCTAACCCCCAATTCCAGCCGACCCTTCGCATGGCCGGCGGCCGTTTCCGCCGCCGTGGCCGCCGGCCGACCCCTCGGTTCAACTCCCCCTCACCCGGTGACCCGTCCTCTTCCCTTTCGGCGAACCCTCGACGTTTTCTCTTCTTAAACCCTCTATTTATACCCGGCCGACCGCCTGGGGTTTTGGTTTTCCGTTCTTCTCCGGTGAGAGCTCCGGCAGACTCTTCGACCCAGCCGCCTACAGCACCAGTACCGGCCGCCAACCCATCGGGATCTCCTCACCCCTCCTTCCCAGCTCCCAGAACCCTCTGTCAAGCCGATCGAGCTCCGGCCGAGTCGAATCCCCTCCGGCCGACTCAGTTGAGAGCCGTCCGGCCTCCTCGAGGCGTCCCAGAGCCTGGCCGACCGCCGCCCAGTGCCGTGCGGCTTCGACGACCCTCTACCCTAGCCCCGACACGCCTTACCCGGACACAGCGGCCTCTCAGAACCCGGACACGGTTTGGACACAGTGTCCTAAATTCAGAATACAAGTTTCGAAGACGTGTGAGATTGGATTTTTAACCAAGTTCAGGTAACCGTAACTTTGTACTCGTAGCTCCGATTTTTGTTCCGTAAATTTCTTCGCGTAGCCTGTAAGACCCACTCGGTGCCCGGACAAACCGCTCGGGGCATCGCGTCCTGTGGTGATCGCACACCGCGATCCAAAAACAGGAAAAACTTAGCCCTGTTTTACCCCGGAATCGAGTATGTCCTGCCAAACGGGACGACTTGGTCACGTGCGGTCTTCACCGACACGTCAGCGTCGTTGATACGGACGTGTGGGCTTTCGCAGAAGCTGATTTGGATGTGCGTGCACACCGAAATCAGTGCGTATCCGCGGACAACGGCCCGTATCCGATTTTTTTTGCAATACGCTGTAACTTAGTGTAAACATGTCAGATCGAGACGAAACTTGTGCCATCAGATTCGTAGCAATACGCTGGTCCTGTGGGTCAAGTTTGGTTCAATTCTGAGAACGTTGGAAAATCGCGTGTCGTGGGCCCCACAGGCTCCAACTGACGGGCGATTTTGAGAACGGCTCATCGGAATCCAATTCTGGAAGTTCCGTTGGGTTCGTATCAACGTTCCTGACTTGTTGACACTAAGTTGGACTAATTTGGAGACCTTTGACCCTGACTCGATTTTCGGTGCAAAGTGACCCACATATGGACCCGCTTTGGCCCAGAAATGTCGTTTTTGCCCTTGTGTCCAAACTGGACTTAAGGACAGGCATTTCTAACTAATTTCTATGTTCTGAGACTGTTGGTAATATTCATTTCAGCTTTTGGAGGAGTTATTGCTGAACCCACTGTTACTAGGACCGCTACCGGTATTCCAATCCCAGGCAAGTGTACCTTGCCATAAATTGCAGTTTATTAGTTTATTTAGTTCTTTTGCTTTATTCTCTGGAAAATTGTACATGCTATAACCTAGGACCGTATGACGTACTTTGTGTCCGATCACAGTCGGGTGCCAATCCCGTACGTGGAGTTGTGTATGTCATTTAGTGATGGATATTCGAGATCCTTTATATTCTAGTGCTTGATTATCAAGTACACTACAACCTAGGACACTTGACACCATACATTTGACAGAATCTTCCTGACATATTCAAGGTGATTCTGTATAGGATACAGGATGGACATAGTTATATATTTTTAGTTTATGACTGTTGCATTAGATCTGATCTCACGTGACATGGACATGAGACGTGTGGTTACATTGGGTGGGGAGAGATACACAGGCTACAGGCTGTTCTATACATATATACTACTATTGTGAGGTTGTAGACTCTCGAGCAGAGCTAGACCACTACTAGATATTGCTGCTACCGGCTCCCCGACACAGAGCTTGTAGCAGTCTCAGCCTGAGTACTAGTGTTGCTCTCAGTTGCATTTTCACTTAGATGGTTATGTAGTTACCCTGCTTATTTCATTTACTATTTCACTGCATTTATTTCTGGCTTGTATTATTTGTACCTTGCTATGTCCCCTGAGGACCTGGAATGGATGATGTCCCCAGGTTTAGCAGAAGAACATTATCCCGAGGTTTACGGGATAGGAGCTGAAGCTATACCAGGAGCTGTTGCTGAAGGAGAACCTAACATAGAAGCAGAGGTGATGGCAGAAGATTTTACTTGAGATTATGTTATTTGTACTCTTCAGATACTTTATTTTGGACTCTTTTGTTCTGGTCGGTTGAACCAGTGTTTTAGACTCTTGTCGGGTTGTTCCTCGATATACTCTGCTGAGACTGGACTTGATGTACTTTCTTTTATTTGCTGTTGTTTTATTATTCTATGTGTGGATGAGATTAGTTTTTGATATGATATTGTAGACTTATATTACAGCTTAAGTATGCTCGACGGATCCATTAAATTGGAATGTCCATCGATGTGTACTGCTGGCCATTGCCACGTGTCTAGTCCCACGTCATTTTGGGACTGGGGCGTGACATGGTTTTTGTGGTGGCCCATGCAGGTCTACGACAAATTGTTTGGTTTCAACTTAGGGACCAAACAAACCTGTAAAAAGATAGGACAGGCTATAGGATCTCATCCATTTATTGAACGTTTTTGAAACTCTATATCGCATTCGAATTAAGTACTTGAATTTGCATCCTGCTTGACTCTACTAAACGTTCTTATAAAGTTTATTTTTGAATACAGCAAGATGGATCCAAGGAGTGGAGATAAAATTCCTTTTACACCACAAGATGCTGTGGTTACCTATGGAGATAGAGTTACACCAGAGAACAGAGGTCAATCCTCTCAAAGTGGACAAGCTGAGCAGCATAACTCAAGGTTCAGGCGTGATGATATCCCACCACCACCTCAGTTCACTCCACCTATGCCTGCCTTCCCACCAGGACAAGTAATGGATGGGCAGCAAATATTCCAGATGTTTTATGCTATGATGCAAGCTCAACAACAAGTTCAACAGGAGGCGCAGCGTCAGGAGGCAGAGAACCTGAGAAACAGCCTAGTAAATGCATTGGAGCAGGCAAACCCGCAAGCTAGGCGACCAGCGACGGGATCTATCACTGATTTCCGTCAACTCAAGCCCCGTACCTTTTCGGGCAAGGAAGGACCAACTGAAGTGCATGAATGGCTCACTAATACACAGCATCAGTTGGAAGCAGCTGAACTTCCACGGGAGAGATGGATGACTGCTGTCCGAATGCAACTGACGGACAACGCACACCACTGGTGGCTAGCTGAAGAAAGGAGGCTCGGACATGACCGAGTCACTTGGGAGGAGTTCTCCAGACTCTTCCAAGAGATGTATATCCCAGCCGTTGCTAGATCAGAACTCCGAGATAAGTTCAACCGTCTCATCCAGGGCAACATGACGGTGGAGGAGTATAATGCTGAATTTATTCGCCTGAGTCGTTTCGCCCCTTCTCTAATTCCTACTGAAGAAGAGAAGGCGGAGAAATTCTTTGACGGACTCAGGTTCGAGCTTCAGAGGTTGATTGGATCTGTTGCCCCTACATCGTACAACGACGTCCTTGCTGCAGCACGACGCATGGAGCGCGTCACCAGGAGGGAGTCAAGCCTGAAACGACCATTTACTTCAGCACCATCCAAGGCAGCACAAGGGGACTCTGCAAAGCGACTTCAGAGGAATCTACCGCAGAGAACAGCACCAAGAACCCTACCTACTTGTCATTTCTGCGGCAAGTTGGGTCACATTGAAAAGGAGTGTAGACGCAAATTGGGACTGTGCCTGGTTTGCGGATCCAACCAACATCTATCCAGAGACTGCACAGCACGCCGAGAGGAAGCACCACGACCAGCTCTACCTGCACCAAGGCCAGATTATCCAGCAGTGGGAGCACAGTAGACGGGAGTTGGAGGAGTCAGACCACCAGCTCCAGGAGGATATCAGCCAAGACCTCCATTGCCACCTCAAGCATCACTATTCCAGCAGGCTCGTCAGCAGAGGGGACCAGCACAGGGACGAGGTCAGGCTTTTGCATTGGCTGTTCAGGAAGAAGCTATTGCTGGAGAAGTTATAGCAGGTACCATCTTAGTAGCTTCATTACCTACTGTAGCTTTATTTGATTCTGGGGCATCGCACTCATTTATAGCTGCTAGCTTCGTAGCCACCCATAGAGTAGCTACTGCACCCCTTCCGAAGACTAAGAGAATTCTTACGGGAGGTGGAATTATACCTGTTAGTGATATCTGTAGATCATGCTCAGTAGTAGTCTGCGGAAGAGAGATGCGAGCCCAATTTTTGATCTTTTCTATGCCTGACTATGATGTGGTACTTGGTATGGACTGGTTAAGTCAGTATCATGCTACTCTTGATTGTCGGCTTGGAAAAATTATATTCAGACCACTTGGACACTCAGAGTTTGAATTTCTTCGAGGAGCTGTAGAACAAGATGTTCAGCCAACTCTTAGGGTATTAACTGCAGAAGGGGAGTCAAGTTACCCAAGAGTTATATCAGAGTTTGTGGATGTATTTCCCGATGATCTTCCAGGTCTACCACCTGATCGGGAAATAGAATTCACCATAGACTTAACTCCAGGAGCAGAACCGATCACTTCAACAGTTTATAGACTAGCACCTAAGGAGTTAGTAGAGTTGAAGAAGCAAGTTGATGAACTTCTGGACAAAGGTTTCATCCGGCCCAGTGTATCACCTTGGGGAGCACCTATACTTTTTGTACCGAAGAAGGATGGAACAGTTCGTCTGTGCATTGATTACAGGGCGTTAAACGCTGTGACCATTAAGAACCGGTATCCCTTGCCTCGCATTGATGACTTATTTGATCAATTGAGTGGAGCTAGGGTATTTTCAAAGATAGACCTTAGATCCGGTTATCACCAGATTAGGGTGAGGAAGGAAGATATCCCAAAGACAGCCTTTAGAACCAAGTATGGACACTATGAGTTCTTAGTAATGCCGTTTGGTTTAACCAACGCGCCTGCTGTGTTCATGAGCTTGATGAACCGAGTTTTCCATCAATACTTGGATAAATTCGTGGTGGTATTTATCGATGACATTCTGGTATATTCCAAAAGTCACGAAGAGCACGAGGAGCATCTCAGAATCGTGCTAGAGACGTTGAGGCAGGAGAAGCTTTATGCTAAGCTCAGTAAATATGAGTTTTGCATGGATAAGGTGCCATTCTTGGGGCATATTATCTCAGGAGAAGGACTGTCAGTTGATCCAGAGAAGGTTGCTGCTATTGAGACTTGGCCTACGCCAACATCAGTTGTTGAGGTGAGGAGTTTTCTAGGACTTGCTGGATATTACAGAAGGTTCATAGAAAATTTCTCAAGGATTGCAGAGCCAATGACGAAGTTGACACGGAAAGATCAGGACTTTGCATGGACAGAAGAATGTCAGTTGGCCTTTGAAGAACTGAAGAGGCGTTTAACAACAGCACCAGTCTTGACTCTTCCTTCAGGGTCAGGCGGTTTTGTTGTTTATAGCGATGCGTCAGGTAGTGGCCTAGGATGTGTTTTGATGCAGCATGGCAAAGTTATTGCTTATGCATCGAGACAGCTGAAGGTTCATGAGAAGAACTATCCAACGCATGATCTGGAGCTAGCTGCTGTAATATTTGCACTGAAGATTTGGAGACATTATCTTTATGGTGAGAAGGTGGAAATCTTCACTGACCACAAAAGTCTAAAGTATGTATATACCCAGAAAGAGCTTAATATGAGGCAAAGACGCTGGCTTGAGTTAATGGTGGACTTTGATATAGATCTGCAGTACCACCCAGGGAAGGCGAATATAGTAGCAGACGCACTCAGCAGGAAGCCTACAGCATATTTCTTGACAATGCAGCCTGAGCTATTGAGAAATCTACAGGAGCTTCAGATAGAGGTTATTCTACCAAGGCAGAGTGGTTTACTGGCTAATCTGGAAGTGAAGTCATCACTCGTGGAAAGAATTAAAGAAGCTTTGCCTACTGATGCAAGATTTAGAAGACTCAAAGAGAAGACAGAAGCAGGCATACAAACGGGACTTCGCATACATGATGATGGTACATTAAGGTGCGGAGATCGTCTATATGTTCCAAATGGAGAACTGAGACAAGAACTAATGACTGAAGCACATAGTTCCATATACTCTGTTCATCCAGGAGGAACAAAGATGTATCGAGATCTAAGGCAGTACTATTGGTGGCATGGAATGAAGAGAGAGATTGCCAGATTTGTAGCTAAATGCTTAGTCTGCCAACAAGTGAAAGCCGAGCATCAGAGGACTGCAGGAATGTTGCAGCCGCTTCCCATACCAGAATGGAAGTGGGAACATATCACCATGGACTTCGTCACAGTATTCCCAAGGAGCCCCAGTGGAAAAGATGCGGTATGGGTTATCGTAGATCGACTCACTAAGTCGGCACACTTCTTGCCGTTTAGAGTTGGACAGTCCACAGAAATACTAGCCGACATGTATATGCGACAAATAGTAAGGTTGCATGGAGTGCCGGTTAGTATTGTATCAGATCGAGACTCGAGATTTACCTCTCATTTTTGGCGAAGCATGCAAGAGAGTCTTGGTACTAGACTAAAATTCAGCACTGCCTATCATCCTCAGACAGATGGTCAATCAGAACGTACAATCCAGATCTTGGAGGATATGCTGCGATCCTGTATGTTAGATTTTGGAGGGTCTTGGGAAGATCATTTGCATTTGGTAGAGTTCTCCTACAACAACAGTTACCAGGCAAGCATCAAGATGGCACCTTTCAAGGCGTTATACGGTAGGAAGTGCAGATCGCCAATATGCTGGAGTGACGTCGGAGAGCGTCAAATCTTGGGACCAGAGTTGGTGATGCAAACTGTGGAGAAGGTTAAACAAATCCAGAATCATCTTCGGGCTGCTCAGGACAGACAGAAACATTGGGCTGATACACACCGACGTCCCCTGGAGTTCAAGGAAGGAGAACATGTATTCCTGAGGATTTTACCTACTCGAGGAACCATTCGCTTTGGGAGCAGAGGCAAGTTGAGTCCAAGGTACATTGGGACCTTTGATATTCTGGAGCGCATTGGTGAGGTGGCGTATCGTCTTGCATTACCTCCATCTTTAGAGGGAGTGCATGATGTATTCCATGTCTCACAGTTGAGAAGGTATGTGACTGACCCAAGTCACATCGTGGATCATTCTGAGATCGCCGTAGGCCCAAGTCTGAGATATGAAGAACAACCGGTGGGTATACTCGGAACCAGTGAGAAGACACTGCGAGGGCATACAATTAAACTGGTTCGTGTGGCGTGGAAGCAACACTCACCTGGTGAATCTACTTGGGAGAGGGAAGATATCATGCGCCAGAAATACTCCCACTTATTCGAGGATGCAGGTATACCTTAAGTAAATTTTAATTCTTGTAGTTCTGTTCTGTTAGTAGTTTAATCTTTAAATTGCGAGGACGCAATTTTCTTAAGGGGGGTAGATTGTAATCACCTGAAAATTTTAAGAATTTTTACAATTAAATTTTCTGGAATTAATTAGCATTTTCTGTGAATTTTTAAACCTATAATTAAATCAGTCTAATTTAAAATGAATTTTTTAAATGAAATTAATTATATTTTCAAGTGTAAAATTAAAAACCGAGCCTGGGGTATTTTTCAGGGAATTTATTGGACCCCGGATGAATTTTTAATGCATTAAAAACTATTGTATAAATTATCTGATTAATTAAATCAAATTACTTAAGAAAACCAACCCAAATCACCCTGAACCGGACCGGCTGGGTTCACTGAACCGTTTGCCTTGCGGGTCGGATCCGGGTCAGAACCCGACCCGCTAAGGACCCGACCCGACCCGACCGATTCAAATCCCTAACCCCCAATTCCAGCCGACCCTTCGCATGGCCGACGGCCGTTTCCGCCGCCGTGGCCGCCGGCCGACCCTTCGGTTCAACTCCCCCTCACCCGGTGACCCGTCCTCTTCCCTTCCGGCGAACCCCCGACGTTTCCTCTTCTTAAACCCTCTATTTATACCCGGCCGACCGCCTGGGGTTTTGGTTTTCCGTTCTTCTCCGGTGAGAGCTCCGGCAGACTCTTCGACCCAGCCGCCTACAGCACCAGTACCGGCCGCCAACCCATCGGGATCTCCTCACTCCTCCTTCCCAGCTCCCAGAACCCTCTGTCAAGCCGATCGAGCTCCGGCCGAGTCGAATCCCCTCCGGTCGACTCAGTTGAGAGCCGTCCGGCCTCCTCGAGGCGTCCCAGAGCCTGGCCGACCGCCGCCCAGTGCCGTGCGGCTTCGACGACCCTCTACCCTAGCCCCGACATTACCTTAGCCTTCATCTTTCTGCATCCAACATATATATGCACATATGCACAACTTAACAATTCCTGATACACACTCCCTTACTGGTGCTGAACTCGAGCAACACTCATTCAATCTCTGACACTCTCCCCTCCACCAGGTCTAACCCGACCCCAAGTTGCTTCCTTGCAACTTATGTTGCTCCTACTGCTCTACCCAAACTTTACATCACTCCACTCTTTAATTGCTAACCTGTAGTACTACTGTTGGTATGCTCGAGCAACACACACACACATGCAAATATATATATATATATATATATATATATATATATATATATATACCTAAACTAATGAGCCACACATACTGGCACATAGGATAGAAGGGACACCCACATACACAACTGTATGTAGTCCCCTCATATGCACACAGTCTACACACATATATCACAGAGTGTCATAATACCAAATACTAAGCATGCATAGCTAGAATATCATGATACACATCTAATTGATGTGTCCAAATCACCAATTCTCCATATAGAATACTTCTACATACCAAATATAAATACTAATAACTATTATAACTAATTACAATAGGAATTATAGAGATTTGTTCAAAAATACACAAAATAGACTCGTATCATACTGTATCTTACCGTATCACGAAACGTCCTACTCGTGTCCAATTATGGACACTTACTATGTCCTACAACCCCGATCTAAGTCTAATTAGATCTAATTGGTCTCATGACACACAATTAATGTGTCAATCTCGTAATTCTCCCAAAATTCATACCAAAAGCTATGTAGAGGAGATAATATACTACCAAATAGCCTAAAAATTATTTCTATAGGTAGTCCTATGCTACGGGGTGATTTCTAGTGGTCAAATGCATGATTTGGAAGCTACAATGAGAATGAATTCAAAAATTATCAATTGGAAGATGGATTCCCAATAAAAATCCCAAGTGGATATGACTCGGACACGAGCTCTTCACCAATGCTCTTTCTCCTTGTGCTTCTTGCTTCTCCAAGCTCCATGACTCCTTGAGGGATAAAAATAAGAAGGAATGAAAGTGAATTGAGAGAGAAATCAATGAAGGAAAAGTGGAAAAAATTGGGGATCTAGATATTTGGATCAAAATGAAATGCAAATGAAGGAGGAGAGAGAGAGAGAAAGAAGACCCACTAATGTGTGGCTGGCCCCTTCCCCCTTCCTCAAGTCATATATTAAAGTCCTATTTGCCCCTACATGAGGAATAATTAAGGATGGATATTTTAGAAAGTTTTTACACTAATGCAAATTAAGCTAATCCATCTAATTAATTAGTGGGAATGGGTTTATTGGGCTTGGTCCATGTTAGACTCACTATTTTTCATGATGAGTCTAATTGGGTTCACAAGTGTTAAGTTTAACTAATATGCTAGTCTGCTAATTAATAAATAATAATACAACCACAAATATTAATTATTAGCACGATAGAAATAATTATTAATCAAAAAAATAATTACATACAAATTTTCTAAAATACCCTTATCTAAAAATATGGTAGTGACAAGTCTACCCTCCTTAGAAAATTTTGTCCTTAAAATTTAAGGAAGGAACTAACTAGAACAAGCAATCACAATAAGTAAGAAATAATTATACCTCACGAACATATAAGGGTATCGCTCACGCATCTCGGCTTCCCTCTCCCAGGTAGACTCCCCTCGAGAGTGATGCCTCCATGCGATGTGTACCAAGGGAATTGTCTGGTTCTGCAGCACCTTCTTCCTATGATCCAGAATCTCTACTGGCTGCTCTGGATAACTGAGAGTCGGCCCCACCTGGATCTTTGAGTGATCCAATACATAGTTGGTATCTTCCATGTACCGTCTCAGCTGCGACACATGAAACACGTTGTGCACTCCCTCTAGTGCAGGCGATAAGTCTAGTCTGTAGGCAATTGCACCGATCCTCTCAAGAACACTGAAGGTTCTGATGTACCGTGGACTAAGCTTTTCATCTCCACCAAAGCGAATTGTGCCTCGTGTCGGAGAAATCCTCAAGAATACTAGATCGCCAACCTCAAACTCTAAAGGTCTCCGGTGACTATCGGCCCAATGCCGCTGTCTGTCCTATGCTACCTGAAGTCTATCCATGATAAGCTTTACCTTCTCAGCTTTATTAACGACTATCTCCGATCCCAATAAGGCTATTTCACCAACATAATCCCATGATAATGGAGTGCAACATCTCCGTCCATACAATGCCTCAAATGGTGATATCCCGATACTGGCCTGCTAGCTGTTGTTGTAAGCAAGCTCTACTAAGTGAAGGTGATTCTCCCAAGAGCCTCCAAAATCTAAAATATAAGTGTGTATCATATCCTCGAGAGTCTTAATAGTCCTCTCCGACTGTCTGTCTGTCTGAGGGTGATATGCGGTACTAAACTTTAGCTGGGTGCCCAAGCTAGCCGTCAAACTCCTCCAGAAGTGGGATGTGAAGTGACTATCCCGATCCAAGATGATGTTCAAAGGAACTCCATGCAATCTGACTATCTATTGCATATACAACTCACAAGAACTCTATATAATCTGACTATCTATCGCACATACATCTCCGCGAGCTTCTCCGTAGACGTACCCACTTTAAATGGCAAGAAATAAGACAATTTGGTCAACCTGTCTATGATGACCCAAATTACGTCTTTACCTCCTGGAGAACGCAGAAGCCTTGATACAAAATCCAACGTCACATGCTCTCATTTCCACTCTGAAATGGGTAAAGGCTGAAGCAATCCACCTGGTCTCTGTCTCTCCGCCTTTACCTGTTGACATACCAGACATCTGGATATGAAGCTCGCCACCTCGCACTTTATACCATACCACCAAATATGCTCTCTCATGTCTCTATACATCTTGTTGGCACCCGGATGCATAAAGTACTAGGATCGATGCGCCTCCTAAAGAACCTTCTCGTGCAATACTCCACTCGGCACACACAATCTGGTATTATACCGCAATGATCCATCCTCTAAAATAGTAAAGTTATTTTCCAATCCTATCCGAACCTGCACTCTGATGCTCATCAGAGACTCATTCTCAAATTGTACAGCTCTGATCCGGTCCATCAACTCAGACTATACCTAAAGTCCCCATATCTGTGCCGCGACTCCAGGAACTAGCACCTCTATACCCAATCTATCAAGATCGGCCAATAAATGTCTGTCCCTCGTCAAGTACATAGCCATTGGATACCTACTCAAGGCATCAGTGACTACGTTAGCCTTCCCTAGATGGTATTGTAATGAAATGTCAAAGTCCTTCATCAACTCCAACTATCACCTCTGCCTCATGTTGAGCTCCTTCTGTGTAAAAACATACTTCAAGCTCTTTTGGTCTGTAAAGATCTTTATACGCTCTCCGTACAAGTAGTATTTCCACAGCTTTAGAGTAAAGATGACTGCTGCCAACTCCAAGTCATGGGTAGGGTAATTTTTCTCATGAGGGCATAATTACTTGGAAGCATAGGCAATCACCTTCCCGTTATGCTGCAACACATCCCAAAACCATACCCGAAGCATCACTATATATGAAAAATCCTTCTGTCCCTGATGGCAACGTCAAAATCGGAGCTATAGTCAACCACTTCTTTAGCTCCTCAAATACGGCCTGACACTCCTCTGTCCTGATAAACTCCACATCCTTCCTGGTTAGCCTAGTCATCGACTCTGCATTCCTGAAAAAATCCTGAACAAATCTCCAATAATACCCTGCCAATCTAAGAAAGCTCATGATCTCCACCACTGAACTCGGGTGTCACTCCTCGTTCCCGATATATGTATTTGGAACATATTAGTTTTCCTGCTTATATTATTTTTTGTTTACATGATAATTAGGTTGCATGCATGGAGACCAAACCCATTCTTCTTTGGTTCAATTAGACCCATGGTTTAATTGTTGGGTTGGTTCATTCATGAGTTGAACCCATGGTCTAAACCTCAAATCCTAAATATAAAACTCAACGTCTTTTTCTCTCTTACCTCATTCTTTCAATTTCCTCTTCTTCCTTCATTTAGGCAAGTATACCTTGCACCACATAGAGAAATATTTTGATTTTTGATTCTTAATTTTTTTTTGCATTTTATTAGTCTATTATGTGCTCATGATGATTCTAAACACTTTTACTACTAGGGGTTTTCGATTTTAATGGATGGATATGAGTAGATCTATATTCTAAGTTTAGGGTTTTTATAGATTCCTTGCATTTTTGGTGGTTTTAATCTACCAAAAGATAGTATTTTCAAAAAATAGTTTTTGGGATGGATGAAGAACTTCATTTAGAGCATTTTGGCTTTTGGTTCACTCAATTCGGAATAAAAATGAATTTTTTATGAAGGAAACAAAATTTTGATTTTAGGAGTTCTCGCCATGACTGAACTTGCTTCCAGGAGAAGATGAAGTCCCATGCGACAGAGAGATCCATGCGGCCTTGACACATATGCGGCAAGTGAGCGTATGCGGCCTTCAACTCATGAAACCTCTACGGTCAGCGACCATGCGGCCATGCAGATTGAACTCATGCGGCCATCCGGCCTGAACTTATGTGGCCATGCAGTCTGAGTTCATGCGGCTATGCGGTCTGAACTCGTGCGGTCATGCGGCCTTGAGCTCATGCGACCTCTGCGGTCAGCGACCATGCGACCTATACGACTATGCGGCCAGACTTTTTATGCGGCACCTGATCCTATGCAGCCATGATCCTTATGTGCATGCGGTCCCTTGCACACGCTTTATTGGACTAGTTTTGTTTGAATGTTCCTTTAGACTTTATGGGATGTATGTGTGACTTTGATGACCCCAAGAGTATTAGACCTGTCACGACCCGCACCCAAAATTTGGGCATGAGTCATGGGTACGTCCAGCCTACGCCGCAGCATCGGCGGTAGAACGCTGTCTAGGTCACAAACATAGTATATCCTGTCAATAGTTTCAACTCCATACGGAGGACAATGACAATAAACCACAGTTCTATAATATACTCAATCACAAGCTATAAGAATAATGGCACGATGAGAATTGAAAAGAGTCCTAAAAAAAAACCAACCACAAGTCCAACTCAAATCCTGGGTCTAAATGACCTCACAAAGTCATAAAATAATAAGTACAACTCAGTCTCAGTCTAAAACAATAAATACAGAAAAAAATAATCTAAGTACAGCCAGGTAGGATCTCCTCTAGGATAGGTACCTCCTCTGGGATTTTCGGAGTGAAATCTCCCTCTAATCCTGGGCCGTAATGAGTGGGGCAAAAGTCCTCCAGGTCCTCTAAAAATGTTGTTATCCAGTCAGGATTGGAACGAAGCACAAGCACTAACAGCAGTTTCATTAAATTGACAAAGTCTATAAACAGTGTAAGAGATACAAGATGGAAATAAATGCTGAAAATGAGAAGTACAGGAGAAAATGAAATAGATAATAGAGCATCTAGCAATGAACAATAAACAGTGAATGCTAGAACAAGTAAATCTGAATAAAGATAAAACATCTAGCTAAGTGTTCGAAATATTAGTTTATTATGTGATCGGCTTGGGACTGGATCAGGCTGGTTATATATGATTAGCTATAATTCTTTTAGGTCAGGCTAACCGTATGGTTAGCTATGGTGCATATAGTGGTCAGGCTAATCATATATAACAGCTATGGAGCATATAAATGGTCAGGCTGCACCCGACGTGAGAAGTGGGGAGAGCTATGGTACATATAAATGTTTGGATATGATCACATAATCTACATAATAGTTCCCCATCCCCCAGCTAGCACGATGGATTCCAATCACGACTCCTCATGATGGGGATCTAGGGTGCTAACCCGTGTATCCATAGTGTCAGAATCAAGTATGTAATGCACTACAATTTATAGAAGTAATCAACAATGAAAACTGTCAGAGAATGTACTCGCCTGTGGTCCTGAGCAAGGTGTGAGGATCGATGTCCAAAGTGGGATCACAATGACCTAATTATGGAAATTCAATGTTAATTAATGAATTAAAAGAATAACATGTTTAACAATTTAAATACGAGGTTTCTAGGTCATCCTAAAATCTACTGGTCAATACTAGTCCATTTGATACCATGCTAGCCCATACTTAGACCAACCTAACTAACTAGTCATTACTAGGCTGACTGGGTAGTTCCAGTAGCTAAGATATACTAACACCACACTAGAGTTATTTATATTTACCTAAAATATATAGGATAGTGTTTATATAGTAACTTAACTTATACCTTATTCATATAATTAATACCCTCAACCCAAAACTAGCTACACACTTTGATACTCCCCTTGATGTTTATATTCATAACCCACACTTATTTTTTGTACTGATATATCCCCCTTATCTAGCACCTGATGAAATTAGCCACTACACCCACACACATATATTTATTACCTACACTGCACATAATCCACCTTGCACTCAGACACACACTGAAACACAGGTAGTACTCCCCTCTAACTAATTTTTAGGTGCAGGGACTATACTTACATACTGTAGATCCTTATCTGCTTTGCATACTAACACCTATTAATACACAAGCATATGCACTCCCCTTATCCCACCTGGCACTAAGTATCAGCTAAAGTCTGATTCTCACACTAAACCCTCACATACATCACTGCCTCACCCAAGTTACTGACACAGTTCACTAGCTGAACAAGGACACACACACACAATAATATTTCACACAGTCTTCATAACACAGGTACACACTGGACCTGACACAACACTCTCACACAACTCAGTGCATCTCATACACTGCCTGGTGCACTAACTCTCAAATACCTACACACACATATAACCCAAAATACTGATACATACCCCCTGCTCTAATACCTCACATACACACTCACTGATACTTAATCACAGTATCAGTTAATGAGAACTGATACACACACAGACACACAAAACTAACAGTATATACACACAGGTAATCTAATACACAGTCCTAGGCTAAACTGATACCCATAGCACCCACACTCACACATGCTGCTATACACTGAAACACATAGATACATCCACTGACACATATTACACAGCTACACACAGACACACAGTTCCTCACTCTCATAATACCAATCACTATACCCAATACTTGATACTGAACATAGGTATGGATCAAATCTGCACATTTAACACTCAAGTTACTGACATAACACATAGGTAAAACTGGTCTCAACTTACTGACCTACAGCCACACACAGTAGTGAAACCCTCCCCCAAACTGATACACACGGGAATCAAAACCCGACTGAACAGTGGGATACCCTTTCCCCCAATCTGCCGCTGAACATGTTCAATTGGATACCCGACTGCACAGTACTCTTCCCTAACACAGTTTCTCACACTGTACAGTCAGCCCCAATCCACCCGACTGCACAATGAACCATTCACAGTTTATTCCCCTCTTCTAAACACCCACACACATCTACAAACATAGATATAGATAGAAACACACATCAAATCTATAAACATATGTATAATTATATATATATATATATATACATCATACATCATTCATCAAATTAGATTATATTAGAGTAGATTAGATAGGTGTTCATCCTTTCTTTGGCATTTCATCAAACACATGCAGTGCAGAAAAACAATTATACATACACCCATGAATCCTCAACCCAAAACCCTAAAAATCGAGTTCAACCTACCCATATGAGATGAAATCAACCTACCTACGAATACCTAGGGTTAGGGTTTCTGATAATTGGGGAAAACAAATGTTGGGGACACTTAAACCTAAACAAACCCTAAAATTCAAAACTATACAGCAAGGGTGGTTTCCTTATGGCATTAACATCTGAAAACAAAATAAAAAAGAATAAAAACAGGGTTTTTACCTGCAGGGATGGTTTCTTCAATGAGGTTCTTCTTCTCCAAGGTTTCCTGACCCACGTTCCTTGCTTTCCTTGCTTTGGAGGAGGAGAAAATGGAACCTAGGGCTAGATTTCAAAATTTTGGGGTAGGGAGATGGTTTCTCTTGATGGAGGCTAGGGTTTCTCTTTTTTACATGAAGGATGGCTTTGTGAGAAGCTTCCTTTTTATATTAAACCTAGTTTTAGGGTTTCCATGCATAGTTTTTAGATTAAACCCCCTGGCCCTCTCATGTAGAACCTAATTAACTCAGGTTTAGGCCTTCTTGGGTTTGAGGTCCAAACCTAAAATTAGAATTTTAGGGTTTCACTAGAACTGGGTTTTTAAATTAGGGTCTGGTCATTAGGGTTTGTCCTAATGCGTTCTAGGGTTTGACCTAAAACCAAATATCACTTACAATATATAATTAGTTTATAAAACTCAGCAATTTAATTTAATACATAATTATTTAAAATGGTTAAATTACACAAATGTCCTTATATGGAAAAGTGGTTGTGACAAGTCTACCCTCCTAAAAGAAATTTCGTCCTCAAAATTTGGACTGAACAGAACAGGAATAAATCAGAAAAGGAAATATACCTCAAGTCTAGAAGAGATACGGGTATAGCTCGCGCATCTCGTCCTCTCTCTCCCAGGTCGACTCCCCTGGAGAGTGATGTCTCCATGCAACACGAACCAAAGGAATAGTTTGGTTCCGCAACACCTTCTCTCTGCGGTCCAAGATCTCTACGGGCTGCTCGGGGTAGCTGAGCGTCGGACCAACCTCAATCTTCGAGTGATCCAGTACGTGACTAGGGTCTGCCACGTACCGTCTCAGCTGTGACACGTGGAACACATCATGCACTCCCTCCAATACAGGCGGCAAGTCTAGTCTATACGCCACTGCACCTATCTTCGCAAGAATACCGAAGGGTCCGATGTAGTGTGGGCTAAGCTTCCCGCCTCTACCAAAATGAATCGTTCCACGCGTCGGAGAAATCCGTAGGAATACTAGATCGCCAACCTAAAACAAAATAGTCTCAACACGCAGTCTAAACAAACAAACACAAGCCAAAATAACAATCTATACCTGAAACTCAAGGGGTCTACGGTGGCTGTCGGCCCAATGCCGCTGTCTGTCCTGCGCCACTCGCAGTCTGTCTCTGATGAGTTTTACCTTTTCCGCTGCATCCACGACCATTTCTGGTCCTAGCAAGGCTCTCTCTCCAACGTCGTCCCAAGATAACGGTGTACGATACCTTCGTCCATAAAGAGCCTCAAATGGTGACATCTCGATGCTGGCCTGGTAGCTGTTGTTGTAAGCGAACTCTACCAGGTGCAGATGATCCTCCCAAGAACCTCCGAGATCTAGAACGCAAGTGCGTAGCATATCCTCGAGAGTCTGAATAGTCCGTTCAGACTGCCCGTCTGTCTGGGGGTGATACGCGAAACTGAACTTGAGCTGAGTGCCCAAGCTAGCCTGCAGACTCCTCCAGAAGTGGGAAGTGAAACGACTATCCCGATCCGAGACGATGCTCACAGGAACTCCATGAAGTCTAACAATCTGTCGCACGTACATCTTTGCTAGCCTCTCTGTTGACGTGCCCACCTTGAAAGGTAAGAAATGGGCTGATTTGGTCAACCTGTCCACGATGACCCAAATCGCGTCTTTCCCTCCTGGCGAACGTGGAAGCCCTGAAACAAAATCCATGGTCACGTGCTCCCATTTCCATTCTGGAATCGGTAAAGGTTGAAGCAACCCACCTGGCCTCTGTCGGTCTGCCTTTACCTGCTGGCACACTAGACACCGGGATACAAAGCGTGCTACCTCGTGCTTTATTCCGTACCACCATACGTGCTCCCTCAAGTCTCGATACATCTTGTTGGCACCGGGATGCATCGAGTACTGAGAGCGGTGTGCCTTCTGTAAAACCTCCTCGCGCAGCTCCCCGCTTGGCACACATATCCTCGTGCCGTGCCGTAAAGAACCATCATCTGCGATAGTAAAGTCGTCCGATAATCCCATCCGAACCTGTGACCTGATACTCCTCAGAGCCTCATCATCGTACTGCGCAGCTCTGATCCTGTCCATCAGTTCGGACTGTATCTGCAATCCCCACATCTGAATCTCAGTACCGAGAACTAACACTTTAATCTCCAAGCTCTCCAAATCAGCCAACAAATGCCTATCTGTCGTCAAGTACATAGCAGTCGGGTACCTGCTCAAGGCATCGGCGACTACGTTAGCCTTCCCTGGATGGTACTACAATGAGATGTCGAAGTCCTTCATCAACTCCAACCACCTCCTCTGCCTCATGTTCAGCTCCTTCTGGGTGAACACGTACTTCAAGCTCTTGTGGTCTGTAAAGATCTCCACACGCTCTCCGTACAAGTAATATTTCCACAGCTTTAGGGCGAAGATAACTGCTGCTAACTCCAAATCGTGGGTGGGGTAGTTCTTTTCATGAGGGCGTAACTGCCTGGAAGCATAGGCAATTACCTTCCCGTGCTGCTGAAGAACACATCCCAGACCCTTCCCTGAAGCATCACTGTAGATGGTGAAACCACCTGTCCCTGATGGCAACGTCAAAATTGGAGCTGTCGTCAACCTCTTCTTCAGCTCATCAAATGCGGCCTGGCACTCCTCCGTCCATACAAAATCCACATCCTTCCTAGTCAGCATGGTCATCGACGCTGCAATCTTGGAGAAGTCTTGTACAAACCTCCTGTAGTATCCTGCTAGCCCGAGAAAACTCCTGATCTCATCTACCGAACTGGGGGTAGCCCACGACTCCACTGCCTCGATCTTCTTTGGGTTTACCGAGATTCCGTCACCCGATACCACATGCCCAAGAAATTCGACCTTGTCAAGGAAGAATTCACACTTAGAGAGTTTTCCGTACAGCTTCTCCCTCCTGAGAGTCTCTAAGACCAATCTTAGGTGCTCTTCGTGCTCCTCCGGTGTCTTAGAATACACAAGAATACCGTCGATGAACACCACCACGAACTTGTCAAGGTACTGGTGGAACACCTTGTTCATCAAGTTCATGAATACTGCCGGTGCATTGGTTAAACCAAATGGCATTACCATGAACTCAAACTGGCCGTATCTGGTCCGAAAAGCTGTCTTTGGCGTGTCTTCTCTCTTCACCTTCACCTGGTGATAGCCTGACCTTAAATCTATCTTTGAAAACACCTTCGCCCCGCTCAACTGATCGAAAAGATCATCTATCCTCGGCAGCGGGTACTTGTTCTTGATAGTGATATTGTTCAAAGCTCTATAATCAATACACATGCGCACCGTGCCGTCCTTCTTCGGTACGAACAATACCAGAGCTCCCCATGGTGATGAACTGGATTTGATGAAGCCTTTGTCCTGCAGCTCCTCAACTTGCTTCTTCAGTTCTGCCAGCTCGCTGTTGTTGACTCTATAGACATGTTATGAAATGGGCTCCGCTCATGGAACCAAGTCTATAGAGAATTCAACATCTCTGTCTGGCGGCAAGCCTGGCAACTCTTCTGGAAATACATCCAGGAACTCTGCTATTAGAGGATGTGGCAACTTCTCTTCTTCCGTCCTGGCTCCGCAAAACATGCTCCTCCTCTGTTCCGCTGCTTCCCTGACAACCTCAAACTTCGGCTCTCCTGGTGGTCTAAACAATACTCTGCCTCTATAACAATCTATAGTAGCATGATGTCTACTCAACCAGTCTATTCCGAGCACAATATCGTACCCCGGAAGTGGCATGACGAGTAAACTCACGCTCAGGTCTCGGCCTCCTACTGACACTCTCCGGTCCTTGCAGTGATCACGAACTAGGATAATACCTCCACCAGTCATGATCTTGCAAGTCCTAGCTAATAGTTCTGTGTCTAAATGATGTCGAAGTACATATGATACAGACACAAAACTATGGGAAGCGCCAGAATCGAATAAGGTAAATGCGGGAATACAATCGAGAAGAACCGAACCTGTGATCAAGTCTCCTGCTGGCTCGATCTCCTCGACTGCCATGGCATACGCTCGCCCCTGGGGTGCACCTCTCTGCTGCTGATGCTGGGCAAACCTCTGATTTTGCGGTGGAAGTGGTCCCCTCTGTTGTTGGCCTCCTGGTGCGGTAGGTACCCTGCCTGGTCCCCTCTGGGCGGCTGCTCCACCCTAACCTGGACGAATCCGAATGGTAGGGCAATCCCTCAGCTGATGTGTCGTCGATCCGCAGGACAAACATGAGCCCAATCTATGCCTGCAGATCTCTCTAGTATGTCCCATCTTCCCGCAGTACGCACACTGGATGGCGGGCTGAGTCTGCCTCTGCTGCTGTTGTTGCTGGATCTTCCCTCGGGCTGGTGCCTGGTGCTGCTGGTGCTGCTGCTGAAAGGGCCTCTGCTGCTGCTGATAGTGTGGACGCTTGCTTGGTCCCACACTACTGTTTGCTCCTCCAGAAACATTGCGTCCCCTCTTGGGCCTGAGGTCCAAGTCATCCTCGGCTATCTGGGCATCCATCAATATGCCCTCAAAGGTGGCGGTGCGACGTCCCGACATGCGAGACTTGATCTCCCTTGCCAGCCCTTTTTTGAACTTCCGGGCCTTGTCCCCCGAATCTCTACTCATCGACGGTGCGAAGCGGCTCAGGCGGCAAAACTCCGCGGCATACTCATCGACGGACGAGCTCCCCTGGACTAAGTCATGGAACTGACTCTCCAAGGCTCCTAGGGCAACGTCAGGAAAGAATTTCTCCTTGAAGAGCTCCCTGAAAGCCTCCCAAGTGAGTCCTCTGCGCAAGAGTCTCGGCTCCGTGCGAAACCACGTCAGGGCAATATCGAACATCTGGCTGCCAGCTGCCTCGATCTGGAGCGCTTCTGGAAGCTACGCCAAACACAAGTTTCTCTCGATGTCCTCTAGCCAATCATCGGCGTAGAGTATCCCTTCTGTCCCCTTGAACTCCCGAGGCATCATCCTATTGAAGTCCACAATGGTGCCCGGCCTCTGTTGTTGCTGACCAGGATGTTGCTGCTGCTGAGTGACCCTCTCCACAGCCTGGAGAGCCACTTGGTGAGCATTCTCCATGTTCACCCTCATCATCTCTGTCTGGGCCTGATGTGCCTCTGCCTGCACTCTCTGGGCCTCTGCCGACGTCCTCTGGGCGTCGACCATGCCCTGAATCAAAGCGAACATCTGTGCCCCATCGGCGGGCACACCTCCTGGATACTGAACTGGTGCTGGTGGTGGTAGAGGCCCCGTCGTAGCTGTGGGGACCCTCTGAACAGGTGGTGGAGGACCCCCGAATGCTGCAGACACTCCCACATGTACTGGAGATATAGGAGGTGCTGCTGATGCCTGTCCGGCAGTGCGAGAGGTGGCAGACCTCTCCGACTCTGCTGCTCCTAGTCTCTGGGACCTTCTCGGCGGCAACCTGAAGACAGATCGAAAGATTTAATTAAGGCAATAGATACGATATCATCAAAGAAGGACAGTAATTTCTAAAGAAAAAATCATTAAGAGTAGTATCATAAGAATCAGAATTCCCTAATTGTGATTGAGCATATCCTCGGCCTAATTCCTATTTCCTAAAATAGGTTCGTAGTAATACTCTAAGCGAGCACCACTACGATATCACTCTAATGTGAATCTAAGACTAGACCTGCATGGGCCACCACTAAAAATGTGTCACGACCCGCACCCGGAATTTGGGCATGAGTCGTGGGTACGTCCAGTCTACGCCGCAGCATCGGCGGTAGAACGCTGTCTAGGTCACAAATATAGTATATCTTGTCAATAGTTTCAACTCCATACGGAGGACAATGACAATAAACCACAGTTCTATAATATACTCAATCACAAGCTATAAGAATAATGGCACGATGAGAATTGAAAAGAGTTCTAAAAAAAACCCAACCACAAGTCCAACTCAAATCCTGGGTCTAAATGACCTCACAAAGTCACAAAATAATAAGTACAACTCAGTCTCAGTCTAAAACAATAAATGCAGAAAAAAATAATCTAAGTACAGCCAGGTAGGATCTCCTCTAGGATAGGCACCTCCTCTGGGATTTTCGGAGTGAAATCTCCCTCTAATCCTGGGCCATAATGAGTGGGGCAAAAGTCCTCCAGGTCCTTTGAAAATATTGTTATCCAGTCAGGATTGGAGCGAAGCACAAGCACTAACAGCAGTTTCATTAAATTGACAAAGTCTATAAACAGTGTAAGAGATACAAGATGGAAATAAATGCTGAAAATGAGAAGTACAGGAGAAAATGAAATAGACAATAGAGCATCTAGCAATGAACAATAAACAGTGAATGCTAGAGCAAGTAAATCTGAATAAAGATAAAATATCTAGCTAAGTGTTCGAAATATTAGTTTATTATGTGATCGGCTTGGGACTGGATCAGGCTGGTTATATATGATTAGCTATGATTCTTTTAGGTCAGGCTAACCGTATGGTTAGCTATGGTGCATATAGTGGTCAGGCTAATCATATATAACAGCTATGGAGCATATAAATGGTCAGGCTGCACCCGACGTGAGAAGTGGGGTGAGCTATGGTACATATAAATGTTTGGATATGATCACATAATCTACATAATAGTTCCCCATCCCCCAGCTAGCACGATGGATTCCAATCACGACTCCTCATGATGGGGATCTAGGGTGCTAACTCGTGTATCTATAGTGTCGGAATCAAGTATGTAATGCACTACAATTTATAGAAGTAATCAACAATGAAAACTGTCAGAGAATGTACTCGCCTGTGGTCCTGAGCAAGGTGTGAGGATCGATGTCCAAAGTGGGATCACAATGACCTAATTATGGAAATTCAATGTTAATTAATGAATTAAAAGAATAACATGTTTAACAATTTAAATACGAGGTTTCTAGGTCATCCTAAAATCTACTGGTCAATACTAGTCCATTTGATACCATGCTAGCCCATACTTAGACCAACCTAACTAACTAGTCATTACTAGGCTGACTGGGTAGTTCCAGTAGCTAAGATATACTAACACCACACTAGAGTTATTTATATTTACCTAAAATATATAGGATACTGTTTATATAGTAACTTAACTTATACCTTATTCATATAATTAATACCCTCAACCCAAAACTAGCTACACACTTTGATACTCCCCTTGATGTTTATATTCATAACCCACACTTATTTTTTGTACTGATATATCCCCCTTATCTAGCACCTGATAAAATTAGCCACTACACCCACACACATATATTTATTACCTACACTGCACATAATCTACCTTGCACTCAGACACACACTGAAACACAGGTAGTACTCCCCTCTAACTAATTTTTAGGTGCAGGGACTATACTTACATACTGCAGATCCTTATCTGCTTTGCATACTAACACCTATTAATACACAAGCATATGCACTCCCCTCATCCCACCTGGCACTAAGTATCAGCTAAAGTCTGATACTCACACTAAACCCTCACATACATTACTGCCTCACCCAAGTTACTGACACTGTTTACTAGCTGAACAAGGACACACACACATAATAACATTTCACACAGTCTTCACAACACAGGTACACACTGGACCTGACACAACACTCTCACACAACTCAGTGCATCTCACACACTGCCTGGTGCACTGACTCTCAAATACCTACACACACATATAACCCAAAATACTGATACATACCCCCTGCTCTAATACCTTACATACACACTCACTGATACTTAATCACAGTATCAGTTAATGAGAACTGATACACACACAGACACACAAAACTAACAGTATATACACACAGGTAATCTAATACACAGTCCTAGGCTAAACTGATACCCATAGCACCCACACTCACACATGCTGCTACACACTGAAACACATAGATACACCCACTGACACATAATACACAGCTACACACAGACACACAGTTCCTCACTCTCATAATACCAATCACTATACCCAATACTTGATACTGAACATAGGTATGGATCAAATCTGCACATTTAACACTCAAGTTACTGACATAACACATAGGTAAAATTGGTCTCAACTTACTGACCTACAGCCACACACAGTAGTGAAACCCTCCCCCAAACTGATACACACGGGAATCAAAACCCGACTGAACAGTGGGATACCCTTTCCCCCAATCTGCTGCTGAACATGTTCAATTGGATACCCGACTGCACAGTACTCTTCCCTAACACAGTTTCTCACACTGTACAGTCAGCCCCAATCCACCCGTCTGCACAATGAACCATTCACAGTTTATTCCCCTCTTCTAAACACCCACACACATCTACAAACATAGATATAGATAGAAACACACATCAAATCTATAAACATATGTATAATTATATATATATATACATCATACATCATTCATCAAATTAGATTATATTAGAGTAGATTAGATAGGTGTTCATCCTTTCTTTGGCATTTCATCAAACACATACAGTGCAGAAAAACAATTATACATACACCCATGAATCCTCAACCCAAAACCCTAAAAATCGAGTTCAACCTACCCATATGAGATGAAATCAACCTACCTACGAATATCTAGGGTTAGGGTTTCTGATAATTGGGGAAAACAAATGTTGGGGACACTTAAACCTAAACAAACCCTAAAATTCGAAACTACACAGCAAGGGTGGTTTCCTTATGGCATTAACATCTGAAAACAAAATAAAAAAGAATAAAAACAGGGTTTTTACCTGCAGGGATGGTTTCTTCAATGAGGTTCTTCTTCTCCAAGGCTTCCTGACCCACGTTCCTTGCTTTCCTTGCTTTGGAGGAGGAGAAAATGGAACCTAGGGCTAGATTTCGAAATTTTGGGGTGGGGAGATGGTTTCTCTTGATGGAGGCTAGGGTTTCTCTTTTCTACATGAAGGATGGCTTTGTGAGAAGCTTCCTTTTTATATTAAACCTAGTTTTAGGGTTTCCATGCATAGTTTTTAGATTAAACCCCCTGGCCCTCTCATGTAGAACCTAATTAACTCAGGTTTAGGCCTTCTAGGGTTTGAGGTCCAAACCTAAAATTAGAATTCTAGGGTTTCACTAGAACTGGGTTTTTAAATTAGGGTCTGGTCATTAGGGTTTGTCCTAATGCGTTCTAGGGTTTGACCTAAAACCAAATATCACTTACAATATATAATTAGTTTATAAAACTCAGCAATTTAATTTAATACATAATTATTTAAAATGGTTAAATTACACAAATGCCCTTATATGGAAAAGTGGTAGTGACAAGACCCATCTATGTGCCATGACCCGACCACTTGTATCCGTGCTGATACACTTACTACATGCTATATGTTCCTACATGATAAGTGTTCCTACACAATTATATTACATGTTTATACTGCGGTGTACCTATGCGCTACGTGACATGTGATATGACTTAATCCCCAGCATGGACAAAAGGGTTAGTCAATGACCAAGCGTGGCTAGGATCCGTTGATTGTTGCATCACGCTGGGGTGAATCCAAGTTAGACTATCAAGTGATAAAGTGGATTCGTATCTAGCATGGCCATACTATGGTACGTCATATAAGGGGAATACTATGTGACCATGCCATGTGATTCTAGTTAACAATAGGGTTAACTAAGCAACTAAACTTATAGAGTATTGAAAGGGAATGGAATCTCAAGATCGCGCTTAACTAGCCACCTCCAGTCATCTGAATTGGGATGTGCAGGCTAGTCCCCATGGATATTATTTAAGTTCTCATTAGTGAATGGCAATATCCGACTATTATACTATACTATGTGTTCTATACGATCTTAGCACGATGGCCTTACAAGGGGCCGGTGTACAATATTATGTGCAATGCGGCAATTTATGGCTCGCTAACCCTGCTAGTACCTGATTCGATCTGAGGATTCCTATATGCATAATATCTCTGGGATAATCTAGACTCCATATAGTAAGCCGTATAAATGATTGGTCGATTATGTAACTAAGCTTGTTTGTGTATTTGTAAAACCCCTAATTTTGAAAACCATATTAATTATTTATTTATAATAGTTATGAGCTAACTAGAGAGAATAAGATTTTATTAGATTTTATTTTGAGGTGTTTGAGCTTTTAGAGGATTTTTGGAGCTATTATAAATTTTTTTCTAAATTTATTCATGTAGGAGACCCTTTGAACAGTTGCTAGCTTAACCGTATGCACCAATATAATTTTTTAGAATTTTTCTATGTATACAATTATATACATAATTGATTAGAATAGAAATTCCTATTGGATCTCAACCCAAAACCCAAACACCCTACCCGCCGGAACCCACTACCCATTTAGCCATATCCGGACCCATTAGGGGAAGAAATATCAACAACAGCAGTAGCAAAAACCAACTTTGCTTTTTTCTTCTCCGCGCGTAAACCAAACCCACGCGTAAAACAACCCCACCGCCTAAATCCTTTTCCCGCGCGTAAAGTAGACCTCCACCGCTTAATTCCTTTTCCGCGCGTAGAGCAGACTTCCACCGCTTATTTCCCTCTTTCGCACGTGTGAAGAAAAATATCAGCAGCAACACCACCGCCTCATTCCACCGCCTTTTTACCTGTTATTACAAAACTCTCCTCAACTAAAACCAAAACCAATGAAAGAAAGAAATGACAGCAGCATCCACCGCCTTTATATCACTATATATTACAATAATTCCAAACCCTAACCCACTTCTTCTTACAACAAACTTAACAACTGTTTGGACGTACACTATACATGACTCTTGCTCGGCAAGTATACCTTGCCAAATTTTTACTGTTTAAATTATAAACTGTTGTATGTTATCTTGCTGCAATATACATATAACTGTGCGCGCCCGAGATTGACTCGGGTGCAAATCGACAAATACGTCGATGCGTAATGTAACTGACTTAGACATTAGCAGACTCGCCTACAGATTCAAGGGTATTCTGATATCCTCCTAGACCCTGACACTTGTACATGCATCATGATTGCAACTCATGTTGGGATGCGGGTTCGCGTACTCGATTAGCTACCGGTACGTGTGAGACACATCACAGTTTAGCACGTAATCAGGATTATCTAGAAAGTTGTGAGTTGGCATATAGCTACATGGTATGCATGTCGTGTATTCGACTTGTATATCCGCATGGGGCAGGGAAGACAACTGTTAGGCGTATGGGACACCCACCTCCTTTATGCAGATACCGCGTTCTTCGGAGCGATATGGACGTATATATTTTATAGATACCTCATTCTTCGGAATGATGGACATTACAGATACCACGTACCCTAGAGTGTTGGACGTTACTGGGTGTTTTTACAGATACCACACTCTAGAGAACGTTGGACGTTATGCCTACGCCTACCCATATGTACCAAGGTTGTCTTCACATTTACATACACTTAGATGGTCAGCTCACCCTGTATTTATTTTATTCAGTATTTATATATGGCATACTTTTATGTATCTTGTTATGTCCCACTGAGGACCTGGTTCCCTTCCAGATTTAGATGAGGCATACTATCCTACGGTGTACGGACTTGGGCAGGAGACGAGGTACGCATCCGAGGAGGAGCTAGAGGTGCTGGCATCAGAGTCCCCCTGATCTTTGGTAGACCCACCATCTAGAGCTGGAGCCTCTTTATCTAGATAGACGATGCTCTAGTCATGCTATATTTCAGCACTCTTATTTTAGCTTTTGTAGTGGGTTTGTTCCCATCAGTCATATCTGGATTGTACTATGATATTTCAGACTCAGCACTTATATTCCAGTACTTATTTCAGTATTCCTTGATATATTATGGATGAGATTAGATGTTACCTGTTATATGCTAGTATTAGACTTATTAGTATTTTAGGACAGCTTAGCACGACTCATTGGGTCCATTAAATTAGGTATATCCTCGGAGGCATGTCAGCTGGCCAATACCACATAGCTTGGTCCTACATAATTTGGGACTGGGGCATGACATAGTTTTAGTGGTGGCCCATGCAGGTCTAGAATATATTATCTTGGTTACATAACTATACCAGACAAGCCTGCGTATAGGAATAGAGCATAAGGATCTCATCTATACTTGACTATAACCTCATTCTTCCTATGATTGGATAAATCAAGTTTTATGCCAGAAACCCTTTACACTGTGACCAGACCCTTTACCCTTGTTGGCGTAAAAACCAGAAGACTATTGTTGGCGTAAAAGCCAAATAACTGCCTAGCCAATTGACTGTCTTGTTGGCGTAAAAGCCAAAACAATAAGCCACGAAGGCAACTGCCCCCTAGCGTAAACTTGATAATTCCTGAAACATCATAGAGTAGCCTGATTAGCCATAAAACTACAAGGATGATGATGTGAGCGCATTAGTCATAATATTAGCTTTCCCAGTCATGACAAAGGATAAAATCTCGTGCATTAAATGCAGAGATATGTCTCGAGCCCTGTGTAAGGAACAACTTTTGACGTGATATCTGATTTTGTCTTATCTTGAGCATAAAAAATTATTTCGGACTTGAGCGTAAAAGCTTATTTCTGTCAAATGAAGAATAGGCATCATATTTTCCCTTGAGTGGTGTATCAAATATGTCACTAAATGACAACCTGGGTCTTTGTGCAAATTCATCATCACAGTCGTCCTCTCGATCGTCGTGCAGTACTTTTGTCAGACGTCAGGTTCACTGATTTGTCTGACAAATTCGTCCGAGGAATACGAAGAGTTCCTCGTACAACTTTACGCTGCAACGTATTTCAGATTTTATGCAGGCAGACTTTTACGCACAAATCTTTTACGTGCAGACTTTTTACGCAGACTTTACACAGGAAGAATAGAAATCTTTTACGCACAGACTTTTTTACGCGGACAGCTCTGAAGCTCTACTTTACGCTTCTCTATTTTACGCCGGCAGTTTGAATCCCTGATTTATGCCAAACTACTTTAAATTCCTACATTTTGCCAGACAGCTTGAAACTCTGTTTTACGCAGACAGTTTCAAATCTCTACTTTACGCCAAATTATTTTAACTCTGTTTTACGCAGACAGTCTCGAAAGCTCTACTTTACGCCAAACTTTCTTGAATCTTTATTTTTTTACGCGAACAATTCCCCAGCATAATTTATGCTTCTACATTCTATTTAATAATTACATCATGTTTGTTTCTTTTTATATTTTTTTACTTGTTCTATTTCCCCCAGAAATATGGACGTACCCAGTGGACAAACAGATGATAGGGTTGATCAGGCAGCAGACACCTCCCATAATATTAATAGGACCCCGACTACCCCGAGAGACCAGTCCCCGAGGCGGACACTGGTTTATCCATCAACCCCATACCTCCATAATGGTCCCACTCAGGAAGCTGCACTAGCTCAGCAAGAAGGACAGACCTCCCAGGCACCGACACAACAGGCAGATACACCTTTGCCTCCACCTCCACCCTTTCCAGCCCTGATACCACAACTTGAGGGACAGCCGCAAATGTTCCAATTCTTCCAAGCTATGATGTAGGCACAATAGCATCAGACTGAGACCTTGAGGCAGAGCTTGATGACAACTCTGGAGAGGACATCTAATCCAGCACCTGCACCTGTCCAACCAGCTGGTACTGTCCGAGGTTTTCGCCAGATGGGCCCAGGAACGTTTTCGGGCAGCGAGACTCTGGAGGAGATATCAGATTGGGTCTCCAATACGGAGATGCTGCTGGAGGGTTCAAAGCTGCATCCAGACCTTTGGATGACTGCGGTGAGAGCCCAACTCAAAGGCAACGCCCATCACTGGTGGGACTCCATAGAGCGCGGCGACGGCAAGAATCAAACGTGGGAGAAATTCTTAGTGTACTTCAATACAAAGTATTTTTCGGCTACGGTCAGGAACGCTCTATATTCCCAGTTCCTATACCTGGAACAAGGAACTATGACTGTAGATGCCTACGATGCAGAGTTTAGTCGACTTAGTCGATTTGGTGCCGTCCTGATACCTAACGAGCTGGAGAAGGCCAGCAGATTCCATCTCGGCCTTACCTTCGAGCTACAGAGGTATACCACCACACAGTCAAGGATCTCCTATGAGGAGGTTCTTTCAGAGGCAAGAATCCAGGAGGCCATTAGCAGAGGAGAAAGGTGCTCCAGTACGACCATACCATCCAAAACCCAGCCCAGAGAAGGAGGGCCAATCCATCATCCAGGAATACAGGCACAACAAAGGACAGTGACATATCAGCACAAGGAGCTATCGACTTGTCACCATTGTGGCAAGAAGGGGCATTTCGTCAGAGACTGTCGAAAAAAGCTTGGACTGTGCATGATATGTGGAGCAAGTCAACACCTGGCCAGAGACTGCCCACAACGCAAAGAGGCAGCACCCCAGACCGGACAAAGGCCAACAGCACCAGTCCAGAGGATACTACCCCCGACAGGATGTCAGCGTCCACCAGCTACCGAAGGATTTCAGAAGGGACCACCCTTGGCCCCACATGAGGCACAGTTCAATTAAGCCAGACAGCAAGCCGGAGGGCAGAGGCACGAACAGGCCTTTGTACTAGCAGCAGTTATGGAGGAACCAGAAAGGGAAACTATCACAGGTACCATTTTGGTTGCGTCATTATCTGTAACTGCATTATTTGATTCTGGCGCTACACTATCTTTCATATCTAGTAGTTTCGTAGTCATGCATAAAGTAGCTACTTCCCCCTTGCCTAAGAGTTGGAAGATTCTTACCGGAGGAGGCATCGTACCGGTTACCAGCACTATTAGAACATGTTTCGTAGTCGTGTGTAGTAGGGAGATGAGAGCACGATTTTTAGTACTCTCGATGCCAAACTTTGACGTTGTTTTAGGCATGGACTGGGTGAGCCAGTACAATGCTATACTAGACTGCCGGAGGGGTAGCGTCATTTTTAGACCACCAGATCACCTGGAGTTCTAGTACATACGGGGCACCATTGAGCAAGGAGTAGGCCAAACACCTGGAGCTTACATGGCTTTGGAGATGGCTCCCCCAGCAATTATTGCAGAATTCGAGGATGTATTTTCGAAGGAGTTGCCAGGCCTACCGCCTGATAGAGAGGTAGAGTTCACTATTGAGTTAGTGCCAGGAGCAGCACCGGTATCTTCAAATGTGTACCGGTTGGCAAAAAAAAATTGGATGAGCTGAAGCTACAACTAGAAGAGTTACAGATCAAGGAGTTTGTTCATCCTAGTGCATCGCCCTTGGGAGCACCAGTGTTGTTTGTACCAAAGAAGGATGGAATATTCTGTATGTGCATTAATTACAGAGCCCTTAATACTTTAACAATAAAAAACAAGTACCCTCTGCCGCGGATTGATGATCTGTTCGACCAACTGACAGGAGCGGTGGTGTTCTCAAAGATAGATTTGAGATCAGGTTATCATCAGGTAAAAGTGCGGAGAGAAGACATCCCAAAGACAGCATTCAGAACTCGTTATGGTCACTACGAGTTCTTGGTGATGTCTTTTGGACTGACAAATACACCTGCCGTATTTATGAACTTGATGAACAGAGTCTTTCACCAGAATCTGGACCAGTTCGTGGTATAAAGGTGTATTCAAAGAGCCACGAGGAGCATGGAGAGCACTTGAGACTGGTGTTAGAGACGCTAAGGCGTGAGAGGCTTTATGCAAAGCTGAGCAAGGGCGAGTTTTTCCTAGATCGTGTCGCCTTCCTTGGACACGTTATCTCAGGAGATGGCATTTCGGTAGGTCCAGCGAAGATTTCTTCAGTAGAGACGTGGCCGACCCCTACCAACATCTCAGAGGTGAGGAGTTTCCTAGGACTTGCCGGATATTACTGGAGGTTCGTAGATAACTTCGTAAGGATCGCAGTGCCAATGACTCGCTTGACCTGCAAGGAACATGAGTTCACCTGGTCAGAGGAGTGTCAGATGGCATTCGATGAGCTGAAGAAGCGTCTGACTACGGCTCCTATCTTAACCATACCTTCCGGACCCGGAGGATTCGTGATCTACAGTGATGCATCCGGGAAAGGATTAGGATGCATCTTGATGCAGCATGGGAAGGTTTGGCCTATGCCTCTAGACAGCTGAGGACCCATAAGAAGAACTACCCTACTCACGATTTGTAGCTTTCCGCAGTCATCTTTGTCTTGAAGCTTTGGAGACACTATCTATACAGAGAACGAGTAGATATATTCACTGATCACAAGAGCCTGAAGTACGTCTACACCCAGAAGGACCTGAACCTGAGACAAAGACGTTGGCTCGAGGTGATGACAAACTTTAAGATTGAGCTGCAGTACCATCCGAGAAAGGACAACATAGTAGCTGACCCTCTGAGCAGGAGGCCCATGGCATTCTTTTTGACCAGCTAACAACATCTATTAAAAGATCTAGAACAGTTGGGTATAAAGGTCATTATGCCAGGAGCTAACGGTCAATTGATAAGTTACCTGTTGCAATCAACATTGGTCGAGAGAATCAAGGCTGCCCTACCAATAAATGCCAGATTCTAGAGGTTTCGACAAAGGACCGAGGCCGAAATACAGACATGATTGCGCATACACGAGAAAGGGACTTTAAGATGTGGAGATCGTCTCTATGTCCCGAATGGAGAACTTCGTTAAGAGCTGATGACAGAGGCGCACAGCTCAATATACTCTATTCATCCAGGAGGCACGAAGATGTATAGAGACCTGAGACAGTACTATTGGTGGCATGGAATAAAGAGGGAGATAGCCCGCTTTATAGCAAAGTGTTTGGTGTGTCAGCAAGTCAAGGATGAGCATCAGAGGTCCGCAGGCTTACTTCAACCACTTCCAATACCTGAGTGGAAATGGGAGCACATCACTATGGACTTCGTTATGGGTTTTCCAAGGAGTCCTAATGGTCGTAATGCGGTATGGGTGATCATAGATCGACTCACCAAGGCTGTCCACTTTTTACCCTTCAGAGTTGGACAATTTATAAAAGCCTTAGCAGATATGTATATGAGAGAGTTTGTGCGACTGCATGGAGTGCCAGTCAGTATCGTGTCTGACAGGGATATAAGGTTCACATCTTACTTTTGGCAGAGTATGCAAGAGAGTCTTGGTACCCGCCTAAAGTTTAGCATATCGTATCACCCGCAGACAGATGGCCAGTCCGAGCATACTATTCAGACACTGGAAGATATGTTGAGAGCATGCATGCTTGATTTTAGTGGATCATGGGAGGACCATTTATATTTGGTCGACTTTTCCTACAATAATAGCTATCAAGCGAGCATCCAGATGGCACCATTTGAAGCATTGTATGGAAGAAAGTATAGGTCTCCTGTGTGTTGGAGTGACGTAGGAGAATGTCAGATTCTAGGACCAGAGTTAGTAGTCAACACCGTTGAGACAGTTAAGAAGATACAAGGACACTTGCGAGCAGCGCAAGACAGGCAAAAATAATGGGCAGACCTTCATCATCGTCCCTTGGAGTTTAAAGAGGGCGATCATGTCTTCTTGAAAATATCACCCACCTGGGGCCCATTCGATTCGGAGGGTGCGACAAGTTGAGTCCAAGGTATATTGGACCATTTGACGTGCTAGGAAGAGTGGAAGAAGTGGCGTATCGACTTGCGCTACCTTCTTCACTTGAGGGAGTACATGACGTATTCCATGTGTCGTAGCTCAGGCGATATATGGCAAACAACAGTCATGTTCTCGACCATTCGGAGATCACCATTGGACCAAGCTTGTCATATCAAGAGCTACCCGTGGGAATCCTTGATCGTTTAGAGAAAGTATTGAGGAACCAATCTATTCCCTTGGTCCGCATGGTATGGAAGTATGGCGCGCCAGGAGAATCTACTTGGGAGCGCGAGGACAATTTGCGTAAACGTTTTTTGAACCTATTCACAGACCAAGGTATGAAATTACCTTGTTAATTTATATCTTCTACCATCCTTGACTTTCTACCGTGACTGTTTTAATTTCGAGGACAAATTTTTTATAAGTTGGGTAGAATATAAAATCCCTAATTCTGAAAACCATATTAATTATTTATTTATAATAGTTATGAGCTAAATAGAGAGAATAAGATTTTATTAGATTTTATTAGATTTTATTTTCAGGTGTTTGAGCTTTTAGAGGATTTTTGGAGCCATTATAAATTTTTTCCTAAATTTATTCATGTAGGAGACCCTTTGAACAGTTGCTAGCTTAACCGTATGCACCGATATAATTTTTTAAATTTTTTCTATGTATACAATTATATACATAATTGATTATAATAGAAATTCTTATTGGATCTCAACCCGAAACCCAAACACCCTACCTGCCGGAACCTACTACCCATTTAGCCCTACCCGGACCCGTTAGGGGAAGAAATATCAACAACAACAGTAGCAAAAACCAACTTTGCTTTTTTCCTTCTCCGCGCATAAACCAAATCCACGCGTAAAACAACCCCACCGCCTAAATCCTTTCCCCGCGCGTAAAGCAGACCTCCACCGCTTAATTCCCTTTTCGCGCGTAGAGCAGACTTCCACCGCTTATTTTCCTCTTTCGCACGTGTGAAGAAAAATATCAGCAGCAACACTACCGCCTCATTCTACCGCCTCTTTACCTGTTATTACCAAACTCTCCTCAACCGAAACCAAAACCAATGAAAGAAAGAAACGACAGCATCATCCACCGCCTCTATATCACTATATATTACAACACTTCCAAACCCTAACCCACTTCTTCTTACAACAAACTTAACAACTGTTTGGACGTGCACTATACAGGAATCTTGCTCGGCAAATATACCTTGTCAAATTTTTACTGTTTAAATTATAAACTGTTGTATGTTATCTTGCTGCAATATATATATAACTGTGCACGCCATAGATTGACTCGGGTGCAAATCGACAAATACGTCGATACGTAGTATAACTGACTTAGACTTTAGTAGACTCACCTACAGATTCAAGGGTATTCTGATATCCTCCTAGACCCTAACACTTGTACATGCATCACGATTGTAACTCATGTTGGGATACGGGTTCGCGTACTCGACTAGCTACCGGTACGTGTGACATACATCACGGTTTAGCATGTAATTAGGATTATTTAGAAAGTTATGACTTGGCATATAGCTACGTGGTATGTACGTCGTGTATTCGACTCGTATATCATTATGGGGCAGGAAAGACAACTGGTAGGCGTATGGGACACCCACCTCCTTTATGCAGATACTGCATTCTTCGGAGTGATACCGACGTATATATATTGCAGATACCTCATTCTTCGAAATGATGGACGTTACAGATACCACGTTCCCTAGAGTGTTGGACGTTACTTGGTATTTTTGCAGATACCACACTTTAGAGAACGTTGAATGTTATGCCTACGCCTACCCATACGTACCAAGGTTGTATTCATATTTGCATACACTTAGATGGTCAGCTCACCTTGTATTTATTTTATTCTGTATTTATATATGGCATACTTTTATGTATCTTGTTATGTCCCACTGAGGACCTGGTTCCCTTATAGATTTAGATGAGGCGTACTATCCCACGGTGTACGGACTTGGGCAGGAGACGAAGTACGCATCCGAGAAGAAGCTAGAGGTGCTGGCATCAGAGTCCCCCTGATCTTTGGTGGACCCACCATCTAAAGCTGGAGCCTCTTTATCTAGATAGATGATGCTCTAGTCATGCTATATTTCAGCACTCTTATTTTAGCTTTTGTAGTGGGTTTGTTCCCACCAGTCATATCTGGATTGTACTATGACATTTCAGACTCAACACTTATATTCCAGTACTTATTTCAGTATTCCTTGATATATTATGGATGAGATTAGATGTTACCTGTTATATGCTAGTATTAGACTTATTAGTATTTTAGGACAACGTAGCACGACTCATTGGGTTTATTAAATTAGGTATACCCTAGGAGGCGTGTCAGCTGGCCAATACCACGTGGCCTGGTCCCACATAATTTGGGACTGGGGCATGACAGTATTGTAACAGCTGTCAAATAGTCTAGGGACATGGACTATCATGGTGTGATGGTCTAACCCTTATCCGTTTGGTTGTAGGGTTAGTCGTTGTGTCACGATAGGCCATGAATCAAAACTATGAGACAAATATATATATATATATATATATATATATATATATATATATATATATTTCATAAACCTGGTTTTATTTCTTTATTCGTGCTTCATTTGTGGTACTTGTTATTTAGGGTCTAACCCCACTGGTTTTGCATGGCCAGGTTTAGAGCCAAAGCCCGAGGATCAAGCGTACTTTCCCCTGAACAATGACGCGCACCAGATGAATAGACGTTGAAGGGAACGAGTGGGTTTCTTCTTCCCTGCTCATTATTGCACACTTTACTTATTTTGGGCGTTTAGCCACCGGCACTTGTTGGCCGTAAAATATGGATAATTAGTTTCTTTTACATGATTATAATTAATCAGACTGTAGCTGATCATGGTCATGTACTTTAGATACTGTGCTAGCTTTCTTATTTTGCACAGCTAATTTTTAGAATATCCTGGTAGGGCATTTAAGATGCCTTACTTTCTTGTCATATATGTTATATATTTACTGTTCTTGCTTGACTGATTGAGACAATAGATGTATTGTATGATCCTAAGTGACTTGCTTGTATTATGCACCCCCTTGTCTAGTTACACCCGTGACTGCCGTACGACGTTCTATATCTTGTACGAGAGAGCTGGCCATGTCCGTCTTCTTATTTCGGTACTAGTACATGACATCGGGATAGACCATAACTCAACTGCTGATATCTTCTTCGGGTCTACTGAGATTCTATCTCCTGTAATCACGTGCCCGAGAAATTCAACCTTATCAAGGAAGACCTCACACTTCGAAAGCTTACCGTATAGCTTCTTCTTTCGGAGGGTCTCCAGAACTAGCCTCAGGTGTTTCTCGTGCTCCTCCGGGGTCTTTGAATAAATTAATATATCATCAATGAATACCATCATAAACTGGTCCAGGTACTGATAAAATACCTTATTGATCAGGTTCATGAATATCGCCGGGGCATTGGTCAACCCAAACGACATTACTAAGAACTCAAACTGCCTATACCGAGTCCTGAAAGCTATTTTCAGAATATCTTCCTTCTTTACTTTCACCTGATGGTACCCCAACCTCAAGTCTATCTTCGAGAATATCTTCACTCCGCTCAACTGATCAAACAAATTGTCAATTCACGGCAACGAATATTTATTCTTGATAGTGAGGTTGTTGAGAGCCCTATAGTCATACATGTACGTACCGACCTATCCTTCTTCAGTAAAAATAATACCAGAGCACCCTATGATGACGAACAGAAGCAGATGAAGCCTTTGTCCTGTAACTCATCCACCTGCTTCTTCAACTCTGTCAGTTTGCTGTTGTTAACCCTATAGATGTTCTGTGATATCGGCTCTACATCTGTCACCAAATCTATATGGAACTCAATACCTCGGCCCGATGACAAACCCGGTAATTCCTCCGAAAAGACATCCATAAATTATATAATCAATGGATATGGCAGCTCATGCTCCTCCACCGAAGTTCCATAAAAGACTCCCTCGCTCTGCCCCGCTGCTCCTCTAGCGAACTCAAACTCTGACTCTCCTGGCGCCTGAAACAAAACTCTGTCTCAATGATAATCGATACTAGCATGGTGCCTACTCAACAAATATATCCCAAGTACTATGTCATAGCTCGGAAGTGGCATTACGAGTAGACACGCGCTCAACTCTCAGCCTCCCAGAGAAACTCTATGATCCTTTCAAACAGCACTAACCAGGATAATGCCACCCCCGGTTGTGATCTTGCAAGTCCTCGCCAACGGTTCAGTCTCTAGATGATGCTTTAAAGTAAAAGATACCGACAAGAAATTATACGAAGCACCAGAATAAAATAAAGTATGAGCTGGAAAAGAATCAAGTAAGACTGAACTTAAGATGACATCTCCGACTAGCTCCTCTTCCTCGATCATCATGGCGAAAGCTTACCCCTGACGCTGAGCACCTCTATGCTGCTGCTGGTGCTGAGCGAACCGTTGCTGCTATGACGGTAACATAGGTCCCCTCTGCTGTCCTGCTGGTGGTCTCGCGGGAGCTCTCTGTGCTTGGCCTCTGCCCTGACCTGCTCGAATGAGAGCTTGAACACAATATCTCAACTGGTGGCCTGCCTCCCCACAATAGAGATATACCCCAAGCCTCTTCCTATAAAACTCCTGTGTATGTCCCATCTTCTCACTGTGAGTGCACTGTGGGGCATGTTGTGCTAGTCTCGGGGACTGATGTGCCTGTTGTACCGGTGCTCGAAATGGTACCTGAAACTACTGTCTCGGCTGCTGCTGAAAGTGCCTCTGTTGGTGTTGATGAAGTGAGGTCGCTTTGCTAGGCCAGCACTACTACTATCCCCTGAATGATCTCTCATCCTCTTTGATCCGAGCTCCAAATCATCCTCTGCTTGCTATGCCTCTGCTTGAATCTCCTCAAATGTAGCGGTACAGTGTCCACTAGTATGAGATTTAATCTCCATGTTCAGACCTTTTTGAACAACTAGGCCTTCCCCCGGGGATTCTGCCCTCCACGAAGTGACCCAATCTACAGTACTCTGCTGCATACTCATCTGCCGGCATACCTCCCTGGACGAGGTACTAAAATTGTCTCTCTAGAGATGTCTGAGCCACATCTGGGAAGAACTTTTCCTTAATCTCCTTAAAAGTTTCCCAAGTAAGTCTTGATGCTGAGATCCTGGGGTCTATCCTGAACCAAGTCAATGCGATGTCAAATATCATATTTTCTGTGGCCTCTACCTGCAACCTCTCTAAAATATGCACAAGTCGTAGGTTTCTCTCAATATCTTTTATCCAATCATCAGCATAAATAATCCCCTTAGTGCCTTTAAAGTCTTTCGGCTCCATCCTCTTGAAGTATATGATAGTCCCCAGCCTCGGCTGCAGGGTGAACTGAGGTGGAGCTACCCGTGGCTGGACCAAGGCAACTGTCTTGACTGTGGCAAGTGCAAGATGGTGAGCATTATCAATGCCCTACCGCATAATCTCTGACTGGCGATGTTGGGCCTATATCATCTGCTGAAAGAGCTCAAACACTTGCGTCTGATCAACTGTGGGTGGTGGAGGTAGAAGCTCCTCCGAGACTGTCGGCACTTTTCTCTGTACTGGAGGTGGAGCACCCCCGAAAGCTGCTGCGGAAATGCTGGATCGGTGAAGCGGACCTCTGAACTGAAGTTTCTGGAACAGTGTTTGCTGGTGCTGCCCTTAGAGGCGACAAAGTGACCGACCTCGCTGACACTCCTCTTGAGCGTTGAGAACACGTCTTCGGCGGCATCCTGAAGATAGATTGCAATAAAGGAATCAATATTGAGTAAGATATTGTATCATCAAGGAAGGATATAATTATTCAAAGTAAAGCAATCATTCAAATAGATAAGGATAACAAAACAGATATTTGGAAATATTCCCTAGTTGTGATAGAGTATACCCTCAGCCTATATCCTATATCCTAAAACAGGATCGTAGTAGTACAAATAAGTAGTTGCCCTACTACGATATCGCTTTAATCGCGACTCTAGACCTGCATGGGCCACCACTAAAAATGTGTCATGACCCGCACCCTGTGTAGGGGCACGAGTAAGTGGATACGTCTAGCCTACGCCGCAGCATCGACGGTAGAACGTTATATATATATATATATATATATATATATATATATATATATATATATATATATATATATATATAGGTACCTGTCATGCAATCTCAACTCCAAATGGAGGACAAAATGATAATATGGTAATGGTAAACAATACTCAATCATAAAAATAACTAGATAAAGAATAGCACGATATTGAATAGAAGTAAAATAAATACAAGAGTCTCAATACAAGTCCAATCTCCACATAAAACCCAAAAGAATAATACATTCCACAAGTCTACTAAAAATCAAATAAAACTAATAAAGAAAATTCTAAGTCTCTCCAGCTGGTGGTACTATCTCAAAAGGCTCTACGAGTACTGGCTTAACTACCTCGCCATCCTGCATTCCGTAATATATATGACACTAGTCCTCTAATGAATTATCTGAAAAATATATCCAGCCAGGATTGGAGCGAAGTATAACCCAATAGCAGTTTTAATAATTGACAAAAAATATGAAACAGTAATAGCAATAAAAATAAATGATAAAAATAACTTAACTAGCATATATCACGAGAAAGAGCATTATGGTAAATAATGGCAAGAGATGAGCAAATTATGGTGAAGAACACTGATGTAATAAACTAGAATAAAAGAAACAATAATAATAAATATGCCTTAAAATATTAGCAAAATATATGCTCGGCTTGGGCCTAACATGACTATATATAAAAGGTGAGCTAGCGTGACCACACATGAGTTGCATGATCTGCTAGCTATCACGGGCTACACTATATCACGAGCTATAAGTATTGACACAAAGTGGTCACAATCAACCAGATTTTGATAATCGTCAAACATCAGATCTAAAATACAGATGAAGCAGATACTCGATGCAAAACATATCTACTCCGTCAGTACTTAAATCAGACTCTGCAACAACTATTGGTTTCATATTCAAATATAATCTTTTATTTATTTGAGTCTAGGATTGATGTAAGCTGAGTCATACTGGCATATCCTAAATACCTATACCCAGATACCTAGTCCACTCAAATGAACCAAAGAACCTATCCACCAAATCATGCCATATTCGTTTACAAAGTCTAGCATACTTAGAGACCGAACTCGGGCCGAACTTGTGTCAAACTTGGACCGAACAAGGTTACCCTTTTGGTATGAAATCAACCAGTTAAAAAGCTCCTGATTTTTTGACCCAACGATTGAAAATTTGAATTAAACCCCAATCGAATTCTAGCAGAATTCTGTTTGCCTACACCCTATAAAATGATTAGAATTATTCATTTTTACTCACTCAATGATTCGTAATCCTCTATCCTATTGTGAGCAAACATCTAAGCCTTAACCTTCCCATCTCAAAGAGCAACTCTCTAGCCTTACTAGTGCCAAGTGCGGTATCGGTCTAGAAGTCTTCAGAGTTGTAAAGAGCTTGGTTCCATTAGTTACTCTCTCTCTATCAGGTTGTGAAGTTGTGAGACTTCGGATAAAATCTCATGGTGTAAATAAATAGCAAGCCTTCAGATCAAAGCTTGTGATTTACTATTGGTGATTATAGTGGATAAAACTCCGATCTTGAGTTCTCGGGGCTGGACTAGTCCTCTCAGAGGGAAACCAGTATACATCTTGGTGTTTGCATTTGCTTTCTCTCACCCTATTGCATATATATAAGTATATTCATAACACTGCTAGTAGTATCACTTACACATGAGATATATTCTAACTGCTAGTAGTTGATCACCATTGTATACAATAGAATTATATTTTTAACAGGTGATTTTACTCCGCTGTATACATATACTCTATTCACCCCCCTCTAGAGTTGTCATACACGGTCCTACAATTGGTATTACTCTTATATAGGAACTTTTGCTCATACAAATTGGTCCTACAATTGGTATCAGAGCTCGTACTCTTATATAGAAACTTTTGCTCATATAAATTGGTCCCATAATTCGTATCAGAGCAGGTGCTCTCTTTATATAGATAATAATGATACGATTTGGTCCTAAAATTAGTATCAGAGGAAGTTCTCTTGATTACCGGATTAACATCCAAAGAGTATAATACATGGCAACAACACGATCACTTTTTCCCATCAATAGTGAAAGTTAACTCCTTAATAAGCCACCTATTTTTAACAGCACTAACTATTTATTTTGAAAAGAGTAATTTTCTAAAATCTTTTGACTTTAACTTATGGACTTATGTTACTAATGGTTGCAAAAGAGTTGACAAATCAGATAATGAGTATACCGAAGATGAAAAGAAAGCAGCAAACGATGATGTAAAGGCACTGTACATGCTCTACTGTACTCTAGCAGAAGACAAATTCAAACTTATCTCTAAGTGCAAAACATCATATGAGATATGGAAAATATTGGAAGCAACCTTTGGAGACAACGAAGAAGTTGAAGAAGAACCTCATGATGCTGCAAACTTGTATCAAAATGAAGAAGCTATAAGTACAAAGAAAGATGCAGACATTCAATGCAACAATGATGACAGCAAGGAAGAAGATGTTGCAAACTTATGCCCAAGTGAAAGTCTAGAAATCAATGCAAGCATCTAGTACGAGAATGACAGAAACCTTCATTATACGACAGACTTGTGCTTAATGGTAAGCGAGGTAAATGATGATTCACTAGCAAAAGATATTTCATATGATGAATTGTCTGATACTTTTAAAGATTTATTTGAATACTATAATAAGATTAGAAATAACTATAAGCAAGCTCGAAAAGATATCAAATCTTATCAGCTTAAGAATGATCAGCTTATTTTCTTACTTAAGAAAGCTAGAGAAAACTCCTCTTCTGATGAATCAATTAAAATTTCCAAACTTAAGCTCAGCTTACAAGAAGCTCTTGACTGCTTTGATGAAAGCAATCAAGAAAATGCTAAACTTAAGGAAGTCTTAAAATAGGAAAAATAAAGTACTCTAATGCCTCACTTAAGATAGATGATCTTACTGTCAAATATGATAATTTATATGCCACATCTAAAAAGTTAGAGATTAGATTGGAAAAGCAGGTCGTACAACCTACTATTTAGTCTAACACGAGACACATAGCTAAACAAAAGAACACTCACAATAAGACATCAGCAAGCAAACCAAAAGCTTCACACTATCATGCATTTAGAACACAACATACTTCACACAATCATGCATTCTATTTCAAATATCCACACAAGACATGTCACACTACTCATCCTTCTATACCCAACACAAATACCTATGCTATATGTCATTATTGTGGTTTAAAAGGATACATTACACATCAGTATAAGGCTAAAAAATTGGTTGATATGAATATGTATAAGTGGATTCCTAAAGCTAACAAATATGGATCCAAATCCTGGATACCAAAGTCTTGTTCTAATCATATAGGTAGAATAATTTGTGGCAAAATGTAATAGTAAAGGAAAAAGTTGGTGATTACAAAAAGCTAAATGGATATTCTCATGACAATTGCACCAATATAAAAATGACTATTAAGTCATTATGGTAACACAAATTTTTATATTTTTAGTAGTATACTGTACTCATTCAATTCATTAAAATGTGGTAGTATAATTGTTCTTAAACTGTGTACAAAGAAACTTTTGTTAAATGACTCCTCAATATTATGCTCTAAAGGTGTAGAAATTATTGTTAAATAGCCTAAAGGGTCCTTCTGACAGCAAGGTGTAAACAGCCTTAAACGACACGATACGTAATAGTCTTTAGACCCCCTCTAGCTGGGAACCGACCCCTACAACTAATTAATAATAACAAAAATACCTCACTGAGCAATGATATACAAAGAGCTATTTACAAATATTTTCTAAATATAATTATCATTCATTCAGTAATTGACTGCATATAAATTCTTTTAAATAACTTGTCTAAAAGCAATGACTAATAATAGTCTATCATATTGATAGACCTCATATATTTTATATATGAGATCATCTGTATGTTTTTTATATAAATGTTATAGCATTCTACAAAAACTTATTTTTTTTAAAATCCTGAGCTATCATAACTTAGATAGAGTTCGGTCCGAACTCGGTCCAAATTTTGTTCAAGTATTTTTATATAATATCAGCGGTCTCGGATTTGATCTCTTTACTTTATTCTCCCAAACCCTTCTTCTCCAAACCGAGAATAAAACCCTATGCTCCAAAACCCAAGTTTTGTGATCTCCTTCCACAAAGGCTTTTTCTTACTCAACTTGAGATATAAGGCTCTTAGTGAGATTCTCCTTCATCCTTTCAACGTACAACCTTTACATTCTTAAACCCTAATTCATGGCTCCTAAATTTAGGAAAAGAAGAGAAAAGCAAATGACACTTCCTCTTCTCAACCCTCTAGTGATGATATTCTCTATTCCTTATTTTCTTCTAATATTCCAAACCCAGGAGAATATGATTACTTCATTTTTACTTCTATTGATGCCTCGAATCTATGGTTCAATGACTTTGTGCAAAAAATTATTTGCAAGGACAATCCTATTAATTTTAATATTTTTTATGCCCAAAAACCTAAACTTGTAGAATTCCATCTTCATCGTCTAGTCAAAACTAGAAAACCCATATATTTGATTGCCATTCGCATGTTTTATTACAATCTATCTCATGATCAATGGTCTATCTTTTCGAGAGTGGGTGGGATCGACATTGAATTTGATGATATAACTTTGGGTATAATTCTTGAAATTCCTAACGAGGGAGATGCCCTAGTTGAGGTCGACAAACTCAATCTCAGAGACGACATCACTCTTGATTCTTTCAAGGACATACTTTGCACCCCTCATCCTTGTCCTGATGGAAAGTTTCGTTCTCGTTATTTTAACCAATATTTTTATGAACTTCACCGTATCATATACTCTGCTATCATTTCCAAGCAAACCTCCAAAGATGATGTAACCTACAGGAAGATATCTGCTTTATATCACTTCTACACATCCACTCCCTTTAGCCTTCCTAAGACGATAGTTCAGAGATGATTGACTGTTGTAAATACAAACGTCAACTTCCTTATGCCATGTATCTACCACTCATCTTTGAGCACTTCCACATTCCTTTGGAAGAACCCACTTATCTATCTGAGCCAGCTTATCTAACTAAAGCCCATAGGATTCAGCCTATTTCTCTCATTCCTAATAAGGATGACTCATCTAGATATGATTCTGATGCACCAGCTGATACAGTCCCAGCTCCTCCTGCTTCTACTCCTACTCGATCATCCTCTGCACAGCCTGCTACCTTGGACTCGATCCAACAGATATTCCACGAGCAATTCAGGTTGCAAAACAAGATGATAGATGCTCAACACCAGGAGCAGAATACTATAATTATCACTCGGCTTCGCGCCCAGTCTTATCGTACCACTATTCAGGTCCACACTTTAGCCAACTCCCTAGAAGATCTTCATTATCACCTAGCCCATCATTGTACTGTATCTCACTCAGTGGCTCGTGATCCTTTCCACTCAGGCTACAAGATCGATGATCCATTCATTCAGTATTACTTTGACCCTACTGGAGCATACTTTGATGATCACCCGTCTGCTAATGCTGCTGATGATGATTTGTGATAGTTTCTAATGGCTATGTGGATGTATTAGTTTTTCTATTTCAGTATACTAGAAACATTTGCTTAAAATATTTATGCTATTTTGGTTATTTGCATCTAAATATTTGCCAGTCTTGTTACTTATTCTGATGCATGTTCTGATTAATTTGTCTTTTTCCAAATTATCATAATCACTCGTTATGGAGGACTTTTCCCACTGTGATATATTGACAAAGGGAGAGAAATGACAAAATATGATAACAAAATGTTCCGATTATAGTTGATGCATATAACTGTGATATATTTTGTTGATATACCTGGACATAATTTTGTTATAAAGAAATGTCAAGTTACAGGTTATTCAAATGCTCCCGTTCAAATAAAAGATCTACTTACGGGAGAGCTTTTTCTAAAAAGTTAGTTTTTTACGGAAAGATCTACGTACAATGAAACTTCGTCTACGTTTCAACTATTTGAATCAAAGGCTACATCAGACTAACCATATGTGTATTTTGGCATAGTTTGTCAATTATCATAATGGGAAGATTTTTGACACAAATTGGTCACAGTCAACATGATTCTGATAATCGTCAAACATTAGATCTAAAATACAGATGAAGCAGATACTCGATGCAAAGCATATATACTCCGTCAGTACTAAAATCAGACTACACAACAGCTATTGGTTTTATATTCAAATATAATCTTTTATTTATTTGAGTCTAGTACTGATGTAAGCTGAGTTGCACTGGCAAATCCTAAATATCTATACCCAGATACCTAGTCCACTCAAATGAACCAAAAAATCTATCCACCAAATTAGGCCACATTTATTTACAAAGTCTACCATACTTCGAGACCGAACTCGGGCCGAACTCATGCCAAACTCGGACCAAACTCTGTTACCCTTTTGGTATAAAATCAACCAGTTCAATAAGCTCATGATTTTTTGTCATAACGGTTGGAAATTTGAATTAAACCCATCCGAATTCTGGCCAAATTCTATTTGCCTACACCCTATAAATATGATTGGAATTCTTCATTCTTACTTACTCAACGATTCTTAATCTTCTATCCTATTGTAAGAAAATATCTATGACTTAACCTTCCCATCTCAAAGAGCAACTCCCTAGCCTTCCTAATGCCAAGTGCGATCTCAGTCTGGAAGTCTTCAGAGTTGTAAAGAGCTTAATTCCATCAGTTACTCTCTCTCTATCAAGCTGTGAAGTTGTGAGACTTTGGATCAAATCTCATAGTATAAAGAAGTGGCAAGCCTTCAGATCAAAGCTTATGATTCACTATTGGTGATTATAGTAGATAAAACTTCGAGCTTGAGTTATCGGGACTGGACTAGTCCTCTCAGAGGGAAACTGGTATACATCTTGGTGTTTGCGTTTTCTTTCTCTCACCCTATTGCATATATATAAGTATATTCATAACACTGCTAGTAGTATCACTTACACATGAGATATATTCTAACTGCTAGTAGTTGATTACCATTGCATACAATAGAATTATATTTTTAATAGGTGATTTTACTCCGCTGTATACATACACTCTATTTACCCCCTATAGAGTTGTTATACATGGTCCTATAATAAGGTATGATCATATATTTACTAATATTCCCCCATCCCCCGACTAGTACATGGATCCAAAACATGACACGTTATAATACGTATGTCATACTGCACGGTCTATAATATCATGCACTATGAATACGGACTATATAATCAAGAAGGTATCACGATAATCACTGAGTAATCATGAAGCACGACACGGTGATCACTGAGTCATCACAACAATAACATCTTATGACCAAGATCCACGTATACTAATCCGTGTAACCATTGTGTCAGGAATCAAATATCTTAATACCAAATACATGAAACATAGAGGCTGTCAAATAAAAAAACTATCAGAGAATATACTTGCCTCTGGTCCTAAGCAAGTGGTGCTACTCGATGTCCGAGCTGGTGTCACACACACCCCTAGATATGAATGTCATGTCAATTGGGTGTTTGAAGTGATAAATAAGCTAAATGCATTAAAACATGCTTCTAGGCCTGTACTAGGTCACACTAGTCTAACTAGGTCAAACTAGTCAATATTAAGTCAAACTTGGTCAACTAGATCACCACCCTAATTTGGTTTCATAATTATCCACTATGTTGATTTATGAAGTCACCCTAGCTGATACTAGGTTTCTAGGTCGTATCCTTTTTCTATGATATCAATATTTAGTATATACTAACTATCTAACTCATATTACAATAATATCATAGCTATATACTAATGTCATATATAGTATCCAAACTAAACTCATATAAACCATTACCTTAAATAGATATATTTTAACTATAACCTATACCTTAATCTTATCTTAGCACAAATACCTAGATATTTAAGTATTCCCTGTTACACCCATACCCAAATATCCTAGTATCACTTTTGATACCATACTAGACACTAAGGTATCTACTAATCTCTAAGAGACTAACCTTCATATGACCTATACACCCATATCCTACTCTCTAATACTCATACAACATAATTCACTCACTCTCTTTACTCACAAAATACTGGCATCAATGTATATGCCTACCCGGGACTCAAAGACACCTATATTACTATATCCACATCTCAAAGTACTTCACCTCACAATCTTTCTCACTCACTGGACACTAAGCACTCATACATGACACTTACAGATATTTTACTTGTATGCACACTTATATATGTGATACCAACCCACACTGGCACTCCCTCAGTGCACATCACATCTGTGCTCTACCACAGTCACACACACAAGCACAACTTTGGCAATGTGCTGCACTGCACAAGCAGGCATGCCCCCTCCTTGCTGTATGCATAATAATGTTCCTCATCAGTTACTGATAAACGTCCCATTAACCAATTTAGATGCCAACAAACCCCACATATGTATAACACTAGTACACACACAGGTAATAGCTAACACTGGGTAATTTCATATTAATAACCAACTGCAAGTTGCAGTTGCTTCCATGGAGTGCTGATATAGAGCTACTCCTCACTGATACACACCTAACCAACACTCAAAACCCACTTGTACATTACCTTAGCCTTCATCTTTCTGTATCCAACACATATATGCACATGTGCACAACATAACAATTCCTGATACACTCCCTTACTGATGTTAAACTCGAGCAATACTCACTCAATCTCCGACACTCTCTCCTCTACCAGGTCTAACCTAACCCCAAGTTTCTTTCTTGCAACTTATGTTGCTGCTACTACTTTACCCAAACTTTACATCACTCCACTCTCTAATTGCTAACCTGCAGTACTACTGTTGGTATGCTCGAGCAAAACACACACATACACACACACACACACACACACAAATATATATATATATACATACATACAACTATACACCTAAACTAATGAGCCATACACACTAGCACATAGGATAGAAGTGAGACCCACACACACAACTGTATGTAGTCCCCTCATATGCTTACAGCCCACACATAGATATCACACAGTATCATAATACCAAACACTAAGCATGCATTGCTAGAATACCATGATACACATCTAATTGATGTGTCCAAATCACCAATTCTCCATATAGAATACTTTTACATACCAAATATAAATACTAATAACTATTATAACTAATTACAATAGGAATTATAGAGATTTGTTCAAAAATACTCAAAATACCTCCGTATCACACGATATCGTACCGTATCGCGATACAACCTACTCGTGTCCAATTATGGATACGTACTACGTTCCACAATCCCAATCTAAGTCTAATTAGATCTAATTGGTCTTATGACACACAATTGATGTGTCAATCTCGTAATTCCCCTAAAATTCATATAAAAAGCTATGTAGAGGACACAATATACTACCAAATAGCCCTAAAATTGTTTATATAGGTAGCTCTATGCCATGGGGTAATTCCTAGTGGTCAAATACATGATTTGGGAGCTACAATGAGAATAAATTTAGAAATTATCAATTGGGAGATGGATTCCCAATGAAAACACGAAGTGGACACGACCCAGACACGAGCTATTCCCCAATGCTCTTCCTCCTTGTGCTCCTTACTTCTCTAAGCTCCAAGTCTCCTTGAGGGATAAAACTGAGAATGAATGGAAGTGAATTGAGAGAGAAATCAATGGAGAGAAAGTAGAAAAATTTGGGGATCTAGATTTTTGGATCAAAATAAAATGCAAATGAAAGAGGATAGAGAGAGGAGACCCCCCCTTATGTGTGGCCAGCCCCTTCCCCTTCCCCTTCCCCTTCCCCTTTCTCAAGTCACATATTAAAGTCCTATTTGCCCCTACATGATGAATTATGAGAAATAATTAAGGATAGATATTTTATAAAGTTTTTACACTAATGCAAATTAAGCTATTCCATCTAATTAATTAGTTTGAATGAGTTTATTGGGCTTGGTCCATGTTTGGCTCACTATTTGTCATATCGAGTCTAATTGGGTTCATAAGTGTCAAGTATAACTAATAGGCTAGTCCACTAATTAATGAATAATAACACAACCACAAATATTAATTATTAGCATGATAGAAATAATTATTAATAAAAAATAATAATTACATGCAAAATTTCTAAAATATCCTCATCTAGAAATGTGGTAGTGACACAGACCCTACTCATCCACCTGTCCCACCTGTTCTACTTTCAGTTTCTACTCCCATAGTTGTTCCTACAAGTTCTGGCCTATCCGTACCACTTATACCTCATGCTGCTACCACCTCAGCTGCTCCACCCGTTACTCCTGAGTACCTCCATACTATGCTCCATGATCGCTTCTGTTTGGAAGATGATCATCACATATTAGAGGATGAGCTCTATCATGCTATGGATCATCGCACCAAACTCCAAGCCCATGTACTATCCAATTCATTGATGGATATGTGTTACAGCTTCTCTCTTTACCCTGGCAGACCGGTTCCTATGGTTCATTATCCATCCATCTCTAGCTATCGTATTGATAATGTCACGACCCACACCCGATGTAAGGGTACAAGTCGGGAACAACGCCCAGCCTAAGAAGGTACTAATCCCGGTAGAATGCCCAGCTCTCTAGCTATCGGCGGTAGAACGCTGTCTGGGTAATCTATATAGCAGTATAATCAACCACCAACAATAACAATATACTCAATCACAGAACTAAGATGGAAAATAGCACGAATCAAATAAAGAATAGAATAGTCACATACAACTCATGAGTCTAAAATAATATATCAATGAGTCTGAAAGAATACTAACAAATAAGGTAGAGACAAATCCAGTACAAGAAATACTAAGAAGGTACTAATCCCGGGTCATCTGTCTCAGTCAGGATAAGTCCCTCCTGAGCCAGGGTCTCTGACTCTAAACCCACAATATCTTGAGGTCCATAATGTATAGGGTACCAGTCTTTAGTGTCATCTGGGAAAAATATATCCAGTCAAGAAAGAAGCAGAGTACATCTCTAACAGCAGTTCTAATTAATGATAAAAACTATGTAACAGTAAATAGATGTGAATATATAAGATACAATAATAGATACAAGAGATATACAATAAGAAAATACTGGAATAAATACAATAATGAACAATATGTCAATGAATAAGAATACTAATGACTAAGTGAGTGAGCACTAGCTTTAACATATGATCGGCTTGGAAACTTGCACAAGAAAACTTGCACATGAATAATGGCCTGGTTAGTTATACATGCGGTGTATGACCAACACTCACAGGAAAATAATACTTGCACAGAAAGATATGATCACATATCTATACTAAATACTCCCCACCCCCGACTGGTATAATAGATCCAACCATGGTATGCTATGGCACAAGATTCTCTAGGAAGGTAGCAAATCTCCCCGAGAATCAGTGTCTATATATGTACAAGTTAATCAATGAAACAAGACTTACACAAGATATACCATATACAAGGAATAACATCTCATGACGAGATCTGGATATAACAATCCGTGTAACCATCGTGTCAAGAAACATGAATATCTACACTAGATATAATAAACATAGAGGATATCATAAATGAGAAATTATTAGAGAATGTACTCGCCTGAAGTCCAAATAATAGTCTCACAAATATCTGATACGGTGTCTCGAAGACCTAGATATTTAATACAACATCAATACAAGGTTCCAGAAAGAAAATAAGTTAAACTAGTTAACTTCTAGGTCAACAAGTCGATTTTAAGTCAAAAGTCAAACTAAGTCAACTTTAAGGTCAACTATGGTCAAACTATGGTCAACTACCTATTTTTAGGTTGCAAAAGTCTAACACAAAGATATTTCAAATACTAAAGTCTAGGTCACAAAACCATATCTTAAAATACTAAGATACCGTATCTCCGGATACTTAAATCCATAGGTAAAATATCACATACAAATGCCAAAACAATATTAGTAAATAAAATCTCAAAGACAAAATCAAATAGGTACCTTAGTTTTGAACCAACTAGGTATCACAACATAAACCCATAATCTTGATACCCAAACCCAATACCTTGGGTATCCCCAATTACCTTGGTATCTAAAGGTAATACCCAAAACTTGTTTATACTAACTACCCGTAATATACATACACACTTTACTTATTTATCACACACATATTATACAATAAATACTATTAGCATATTAGGAAGTATTTATATATATATATTAAATACTATCTACATGTATATATATCTATATATATCTAATAATAGAAAACTATCAAACCGTCGCTAAAATACTGCCCGCTGTCGCTGAAGATTACTGTTGATGCTGATACACTGCTGTTTTAGTGACAGTTTTCTACAACTATCGCCAAAGCTATCGCTAAAGCTCCTGATATGCTGCTGATACTGCTGCTATTTCAGCGATAGTTTTCTGCAACTGTCGCCAACTACTGTCGCTGTTTCTCCTGCTGCTGCTGTTTTTGCCTGTTGTTGCTGCCTTTCAGCGACGCTTGCTGTAGCTGTTGCTCTTGCGGCTGCTGTTACTGTTGGCATTTGCTGTTGCTGTTGCGACGCTCTTGCCCGCTGTCACTAATACATACATATATATATATATACAATATATATATTTAATAAGATATATATAAAAATAAAACATAATAATATATATATATATATATTTATATTACTATGTATCTTACTATGTGTATTATGTATAGTTATTAGTAGTAATTATGCATAGGATACATACATATACATATATATATATATATATATATATATATATATATATATATATATATATATATATATATATATATATATATATATATATATATATACATACGTATAATCATTCCCCATATATAACACACATATATAATTATAATTATAACAACCCATAAATATCTATTTACATATGCATATTTATACATGCTACCATATACAATTATATATACATATATAAGAATAGCTACATACAATATATATACCTATAATATATACATAGATACATAGATTTAAGACACAAAATTACATAAATATATACACCACCTTATATATATATATATATATATATATATATATATATATACAATTACATTCTCTATGAAATAAGAACACAAGAATATATCTACATATAATTTGCACAAACACATGGAGAGTATCACACCGTATCTGTCACGACACGCACCCGGTGTAAGGGTACTAGTCGGAAACAACGCCCAGCCTATGCTGCAGAATCGGATGTAGAACGCTGTCTAGATAATCTATCTAACAATATAATGAACCACCAATAATGATAGTATACTCAATCACAGAACTAAGATAGAAATGAGCACGAATCAGATAAGAATAGAATAGTCACAATACAACTCATGAGTCTAAAATAATACATCAATGAGTCTGAAGAAATACAGAAATAAGCTGGAGACAAATCCAGTACAAAAGAATACTACGAGGCTACAACTCCAGGGTCAACTGTCTCAGTTGGGATAAGTCCCTCTTGAGCCAGGGTATCAGAATCTAAACCCACAATATCTTGGGATCCATAAAAGGTAGGGTACCACTCCTCAGTGTCATCTGAAAAAATATATTCAGTCAGGAAAGGAGCAGAGTACATCTCTAACAGCAGTTCTAATTAATGATAAAAACTATGTTATAGTAAATAGTTGTGGATAAACAAGATGCACAATAGATATAAGAGATATATATAGAAATAAGGAAATACTGGAAATAAATTCAATAATGAACAATATGCCAATAAAACAATAATACTAATGACTAAGTTTGTGAGTACTAGATTAATATGTGATCGGCTTGGGCAAGATGCAATGCGGCCTGGCTAATCATACGTGCGATGCATGATCAACACTATTCAGTAATCAGTACTTTATTCAATAGGGATATTGATCACATATCTATACTAATACTCCCCACCCCCGACTGGTATAATAGATCCAACCACGGTATGTTATGGCACGAGATTCCCCTTCCCGAGAATCGATGTCTGTACATGTACAAGATAACCAATAAAATAATACTTGTACCATATACACCATATACCAAGGAATAACATCTCATGACGAGATCCAAATATACCAATCCGTGTAACCATAGTGTCAAGAGAATATGGATATCTATACTAGATACAGTGAACATAGAGGATATCATAAATAAGAAATTATCAGAGAATGTACTCGCCTGAAGTCCATTGAACAGTCTCACAGATGTCTGACTCGGTGCCTCGAAGACCTAGATATGGAATACAACATCAATATAAGGTCCCGAAAAGAGAATAAGTTAAACTAGTCAACTTCTAGGTCAATAAGTCAATTCTAAGTCAAAAGTCAACTATGGTCAACTCTAAAGTCAACTAAAGTCAACTATGGTCAACTATGGTCAAACCAAGGTTAACTATCTATTTCTAGGTTGCACAAGTCTAGCACCAAAATCTTGGATCAAAATACTAAAATCTAAGTCATAGGAACCACAACCTAAAATATTAGGATACCGTATCTTCGGATACGTGAATCCATGGTAAACCTCACAATACCTATTGTTTGTGGTGGAAAACGAAAGAATGTAAATGTATTCAAGACAGGGTTTATATGAAACCCGTGTTCTTTGGTTTACAAACAAACTTGTACAATTTAATCCTATACGAGGATATCGAAGTACAATTTATAAATCTGGGTAAATATTGCTATAGGTGTCTGATCTGCAGTCGATCACTTTAGCCCTTGGACCACACGATGATGAAGAAGTGCCGTAGAAGACAGGAAGCAGCTTCGAAGGTTACAAAAGAGGGTGGATGCACGATGCCAAAGTTGTCGATCCCTACTCTTTGCTTGAGCTCCGGATTCTTCTTTTTCTCTCTCTCTCTCTTGATCTCTTGTTCGATCTTTCTTGGAAGTTCGACCTTGGATCTATATTTCTCCCTCTCTCTCCTTTGTCGACCTTGGATCTGATATTGGACTTCTTGACCAATTTTTCAACCGTTTGATCTTCAATTTTTCGACCTCGTCCTCTGTTGATAGAGGTCTCTATTTATAGAGTTTTAGTGACAGTGACCACTCCGTCGGTGTAGAAACTGAGTAGTGGAAAGTATAGCACCATTTTACACAACGGTTAAAATAACCAATGCCTGCGTATAGATGATCCTTTGAATGAGCGTGTGACGCGGGTCCAACTAAGGGACAAAACGCGTATAATCGCTACGAAGATCACGGCGTAGAAGCCACATAGGTGGGTATCCCTCGTGTAGAAGAGGTGGGCGTAGAAGCCAATGTCTGTCACCATGGCGTAGAAGCCAAGTAGGCATAAAAGTCGAATAGGCGTAGAAGCCGAGTGGTCATAGAGGCCGAGTGGGCGTAGAAGCCGAATGGTCATAGAGGCCATAGAGGCCGAGTGGGTGTAGAAGCCGAATGGTCATAGAGGCCGAGTGGGCGTAGAAGCCGAGTGAGCACCGAAGCTGAATGGGCGTAGAAGCCGCTGCGTAGCGTGCCAGAGTGCTGATGTGGACGTCTTTAGCCAGAATTATGGCTTCTGAAGATATAATCAAATCCCTCGCATTAAATGCAGAGATTTGCCACCATCCTGTGTATTAAATGCAGAGGCGTGTTTTGAAGGTCTGCAGCCCTTCTGTGCACCCGTCGCAGAGACGTGCCTCGAGAAACTGTCACCGCTCTGTGCACTAGACGTAGAGACGTGCCTCAAGAAACTGTCACCGCTCTGTGCATTAGACGTAGAGACGTGCCTCGAGCCCCGTACGAAGTACAGCTTTTGATGTGGTAGGCGGTTTGTCTACTGCGGAGCGTAAAATAGCTCATGTCTACCTGTGTAAAATAAGGCAGCGTATCCTTTTGTGCACGTAAAAGCCGTTTATGCAAAGGAGATGGCGGTAAATGACAGCCTAGGTTGCAGTGCCGTGCCATCATTATAGCCGTCGTCTGGGTAGTCGAGCAGTGCCGTGCCCTCATTATAGCCGTCGTCGGATAAGCTTGGCAGCAACGGTAGGAAAGAGCCGCTCGATCAACTCGGCCCGGTACGGAGGATAAAAATATGTTTGCTACAATAAATAATTCATTAAGTTAGCATCACGAATATGCATAAATTAGAGGATTTATTTAATGTACTTTTACCTGGAAGTGCGCAAACCAGAACGCCTTCCTCTCCTCCGGAGCCTCAGAGTAGTTAATCCAAGGGCCACCGTAGTTGTTCCTCAGAAATTGGCCCAAGTGTCTCTGAACTGACGATGGACGATATCTATACAGAGATAATAATTTAGATTACTGAAAAAGTCAATATACGATGAATAAAGAGAAACACAAATATATACTAAACCATCTAATTGACTTACTTTGTACCGTCGGCCCAAATCTTTGTCCTCGTCTCCTCCGGAGGTGCACATGGAGGATCTTGCTGATGCTGGGACAACGTCGGCACGACCTTCTCGACATGCTCATCTGTCCCCATGGTTCCGTCAGCAGGAGGAACGCTGGACGAGGGTGTACTAACTTCCACTTCTGGATGATATTTCCTGTTGCGACATCTCACACACGGATACTTAATTTTGGTACCGTCCATGTACTGAGGGAACGCCTTGGCGAACTGCAGGAACTGCTGTACACCCTCAATGAATTCATCGCGCACACCGCATATGTCATCAGGATGACGGTTGTACATCCACGAACGATGACGCAGATAGTAATTCATATCCATTTTTAGATACTTCTGCAAAGATGACAATATGTATCATATAAATCATTACATACAGTGGTTTATGACCTAACTTCATAACTTAACCATATTATAAAAATCATATATGATATAATACATACTTTTATTTATCAAAGTCTAAAATAAGCAATATTCAAAACAACTGAAAAGAAGCCAAGTCTCTTAGTTTTTTAATATTTTATACTTTTGGTAAAAGCTTGGGTTCTTTACTGTATACAATGTTATAATACATACTGTATACAATGTTACAAGCTTGGGTTCTTTACTGTTTATGACCTAACTTCATAACTTAACCATATTATAAAAATCATATATGATATAATACATACTTTCATTTATCAAAGTCTAAAATAAGCAATATTCAAAATAACTGAAAAGAGGCCAAGTCTCTTAGTTTTTCAATATTTTATACTTTTGGTTAAAGCTTGGGTTCTTTACTGTATACAATGCTTACTAGGACATATAGTTACTTAGCTAACTATTAACAAAATCAAGTATATCAGTAAGTAACTATTTAACTACACTAACTATGTACTAATTTAATACTAAACTGATACCCTTAACTTCTATCCAATAACTCATGCTAACCCATCTTAAACCAACTAACCAATACCTGGACACTAAGCTAACTAAAACTAGTATACATAGCTCACTAAATGCAACTGAAAACGGATACTGATACAGTGGGACTTGTTGATACTTACTGATACATGGTTACTGAAATGACACAGTGCTGATGGTTTTCCTCTTCGGTTGCCTGCTCACTGTTGCAGATCTCCTTCTCACTGCCCACTACAAGGCTCGAGCATGCCATCCCGCTTATTCTAGATACCATCTTAGTACACTCCTATCTAACATCTCTAAACATCACTAACCTACATATCTATATATACCCTTTTGACACTTGACTTTATACCTTGCCTGCATCAACTCCTATAATTGCCTGTACTGATACCTCATACAGTCCCTGATACGTATCAGTGTATAAGTACTGATGACTGATACCAAACTGAAACTGAGATGCACTAAGGCATGCCTCTGCAGTGCAAAGGGACTGCCCCCAAGCCTAACTGACAGGCACCATTTGGGTGCACTGCTGCAGTGCCCCATGCCAGAGCCCCAAGTCTGTAACCAAACTTCATTTGGTCTCCTCTATGTACCAATACTAACAACAGATAATATACTAACTGATGACCCCACATACTAACACTTTTAAAGTGTATCACTTGCAGGTAATAACCCTACTACAACTGTCACAATCCCTCACATCTCGAGCTCAGTGTCTGTGTCACTGTCTGTGTCTATGTGATATTAGTGTCTGTGTCCATGTCAAAAAATCTAATCCTGACCCTAGGTCCTTATCAGTGTCTGTGTCAGTGTGTGAGTGTGTCGTGTCTGTGTCTTTGTCACCGTCTGTGTGTGTGTGTCGTGTCTGTGTCAGTATCACATGTGTTCTGAGAGAGAGAGAGAGAGAGAGAGAGAGTTAGGCTTTACCTAGAGCTCGAGGAAGAGGAGGGGGATGCTGGAGTAGCCGCGGGGGAGAGGCGGTCGACGGAGCAGGCGGTCGACGGAGCGGGGGGGGGGGGTGGGCGGGGGAAATTTTTTTCGTTTCAAAATTTTGACAGATGGGGAAAAATGAAACCAAGCCCTAATTAACCAAATTTTAGCGACGTTTAGCGACGTCAAAGAAGGACGTCGCTAAATTAAATTATAGCGACGTTACGGTCGTCGCTAAACACGTTGCTAAATATTTCTAATATAAACATCGCTATTTCCGTCGCTAAACGTCGCTAACTTAGATATATTAGCGACGTTTAGCGACCAAAATTGAACTTATAGCGACTAATCTTATAAAAACTGAATAAAAGTTGCTAAACATCGTTAAATATCGCCAATTAGCGACGTCTACCGACGTTTTACATGGAGTCGCTAAATTAGCGATGTTTTTACCTGGAGTCGCTAAAAAATGTCGCTAATCCCGCTTATTCTAGTAGTGACCTCCTTGCTGCTGATGTTGGACAAAACGCTACTGCTGTGTCGGAAGCGATCCCCTCGGCTGTGCTGTAGGTGGTCTCGTTTGTGCCTTCGGAGCTGGAGCTGCTCCCTGAAATGTACGACGAGGACACTCCCTCGATTGATGCCCTTCAGTACCATAATACAAACAAACTCCTAGCCTCCTCCTGCAAACTTCCCAGATGTGGCCGGGCTTCTTGCAGTAGTTGTATGGAGCTTGCTATAACTGTCTCTGCTGTTGAGGTGCCTGGTAAAAAGGCGCTCTAGCTAGAGTCTGGTTCTGCTGTGGCTGTTGGAAAGGTCTGGACTGAAAATGAGGATGTTTGGCAGATACTGCACTGCCGTTGGGCCCCAGAAAAGTATCACGGTCTCTCTTGGGCTTCAAACCCAAATCTCGCTCAACCTTGCGTGCCTCCGCAAGTATCTCCGAGTATGTCTCATAAAAAGACGGAATGAGAATCTTCACTTCCCAGTTTAGACCCTCACAGAAATAAATAGCTCGAACCTCCGGCTCCCTCACCAAATACTCTGTAAATCGGCTCAACCTACCGAACTCCGCAGCATACTCCTCCACAGACATGCTCCCCTGAATGAGACTCTTAAATTGTCTTCCCAAGTCAAGCCTGTCTATCCGTGCGAAAAACTTTTTTTTGAAAAGGTCCTTGAATACCTCCCAAGATTGTCCTACGTCAACCAGAACTGGCTCATTCCTGAACCAAGTGCGAGTGACATCGAACAGTTAAAGTCCTACCGCCTCAACCTTCAGATCTTCAGAAAGATGGGACACCCTCATAAGACGCTCAACGTTCTCGAGCCAATCATCAGCATAGACGATGCCCTCTGTCCCTTTGAAAACCCTAGGCTCCAGTTTCTTGAAGTCTTGAATGTTGCCTGGCAGAAGCTGAGCAACCTGAGGAACAACCTGTTGCTGGACCGAAACTCCTCTCTCAACTACAGCACGAGCAAGCTAATGAGCACTCTCGATGCCCTGCCGTAAAACGTCGGTCTGCCTCTGATGTGCCTCTGACTGAGCCCTCTGTGCCTCGAGCATATTACGAAATAGTGTAAACATCTGTGACGCCTCTGCTGGCACAGAAGGTGGAGGTGGAAGCCCCTCAGATACAGCTGTCGCAGTCCTCTGAGTAGGTGGTGGACCTCCGAAAGCAGCTGACACTCCAATCACCGGAGAAGTGACTGGTGCAGGCCCTCGGGATGTCGCAGACCTCTCAGAAACTGCTCTCCCCTGCTGTGATCTAGTCTTAAGCGGCATCCTGAGACAAAGCGGAAGAAAGTATCAATATGGCACAAGAAGTCAGACATCAAGGAAATGACAGTTTAAGGGATCAAGTATCAATATCAAAGGAGAATAGTTGAATCAAAAGAATTTTCCTAGATGTGATTGAGTATCTCAGCCTATTTCCTATATCCTATCGCAGGCTCGCAGTAGTACAACTAAATTATCGCACTACCACGACATCACATACTTTATGAAGCTAGACCAGCATGGGCCACCACCAAAAATGTGTCACGATCCGCACCCGGTGTAAGGGTACTAGTCGAAAACAACGCCCAGCCTACGCCGTAGAATCGGCGGTAGAACGTTGTCTAGATAATCTATCTAACAATATAGTGAACCACCAATAATGATAGTATACTCAATCACAGAACTAAGATAGAAATGAGCACGAATCAGATAAGAATAGAATAGTCACAATACAACTCATGAGTCTAAAATAATACATCAATGAGTCTGAAGAAATACAGAAATAAGCTGGAGACAAATCCAGTACAAAAGAATACTACGAGGCTACAACTCTAGGGTCAACTGTCTCAGTTGGGATAAGTCCCTCTTGAGCCAGGGTCTCAGAATCTAAACCCACAACATCCTGGGTCCATAAAAGGTAGGGTACCACTCCTCAGTGTCATCTGAAAAAATATATCCAGTCAGAAAAGGAGCAGAGTACATCTCTAACAGCAGTTCTAATTAATGATAAAACTATGTAATAGTAAATAGTTGTGGATAAACAAGATGTATAATAGATATAAGAGATATATATACAAATAAGGAAATAAATACAATAATGAACAATATGCCAATGAAACAATAATACTAATGACTAAGTGTGTGAGTACTAGCTTAACATGTGATCGGCTTGGGCAAGATGCAATGCGGCCTGGCTAATCATACGTGCGGTGCATGATCAACACTATTTAGTAATCAGTACTTTATTCAATAAGGATATTGATCACATATCTATACTAATACTCCCCACCCCCGACTGGTATAATAGATCCAACCACGGTATGTTATGGCACGAGATTCCCCAAGAAGATAGCGACTCTTCCCGAGAATCGGTGTCTGTACATGTACAAGATAACCAATAAAACAATACTTGTACCATATATACCATATACCAAGGAATAACATCTTATGATGAGATCCGGATATACCAATCTGTGTAACCATAGTGTCAAGAGAACATGGATATCTACACTAGATACAGTGAACATAGAGGATATCATAAATAAGAAACTATCAGAGAATGTACTCGCCTGAAGTCCAATGAACAGTCTCACAGATGTCTGACTCGGTGCCTCGAAGACCTAGATATGGAATACAACATCAATACAAGGTCCCGAAAAGAGAATAAGTTAAACTAGTCAGCTTCTAGGTCAATAAGTCAATTCTAAGTCAAAAGTCAACTATGGTCAACTCTAAAGTCAACTAAAGTCAACTATGGTCAACTATGGTCAAACTAAGGTCAACTATCTATTTCTAGGTTGCACAAGTCTAGCACCAAAATCTTGGATCAAAATACTAAAATCTAAGTCATAGAAACCATAACCTAAAATATTAGGATACCGTATCTTCGGATACGTGAATCCAAGGTAAACCTCACAATACCTATATATCAACAATAAAGTATAATAATATAGAATATTAATTACAACAATTAGGAACCATGGTTTTGAACCAACTTGGTATCCACACAAAGTCACAACTCGATACCCAAACCCCGTATCTTGAGTATCCCACTTACCTTGGTTTCCACAAGGTAATGCTCAAGATACCTTGATATAGTATTTACCCTTATACATAATATAATATATATAAACTAATATTATACAATTAAGAAATATAACAATACTAGTAATATATCTCAAAATAAATACATATATATATATATACATATATATAAATATAATATATAAACTATATACTAAAACTGCCTAGCTGTCACTGAAAACAGTGTGGAAAAATACTAATTTATCAGTAAACAGACCTTCAGTGACAGTTCAAACTGTCACTGAAACCCCGTCGCCATTGCTGTTGTGTAATTGCACTGCTGCCACCCTATTGGTGACAGTTCTCAACTGTCACTAAACCGACCGTCGCCGCTGCTGCTTTAATTAATTCCCGCCCGCTGTTGTGTAATTAATGACAGAAACTGTCATTAAATCTGCCATTAATGCTACAGCGGCTGCTGCTGGAAATTAATGACAGAATCCGTCATTAATTGCCGCTGTCGCCAAAAGAATAATAATATATATAACCTATATATATATATCAATATATATATATATATATATATATATATATATATATATATATATATATATATATATATAAATCAATTAAATAAATATATACTTCTATATATATATATAATCCAACACATATATATTATATACATCTATATAAATAAATACTAATAGCTATAATACACATCCTATGTACTAATGTACATATTACAACATGGTTAAAAGTACACATACATAAATATGTTTAATAAAAATACATCCATTCATATATATAAATAATCATATAATAATTATAAATAATATAATTACTTATTTAAACACACACACACACACACACACACACACACATATATATATATATATATATATATATTATAAAACATTTTCATATAATTTATATTACTAACATAATTTGTAACATATATAAATGCATGTAAAAGAAAGCTACATATATATTTATACATTATATTAGTACTCATATAATACATAGATCTATGCTACAATAAATACCATAATAAATATACTATAATAAATATGTAACATATATATATATGTACTTAATTATAATTCAAGAATTAAAGTACAAATAATTAGATCTACACATAAACACACACAAATAGAGAGTATCACACCGTATCCCACTAGATCCAGGATACGCATGCGACATGAGTCTAACACACAACCAATTGCATCCCGAAGGACACAAACAAGTCACAAATATTATTTATGAACAAATCAAAGTGTCAAATGTAGATCTATGTGTCCGTGTCAAAATACGACATGTACAAAGTTCCGTGTCGGAGGGAAAACCCCCAAAACAACACGTATCACCAAATTGTTGGGATACGACCTACACGTACCCAATTGTGGATACGATACTAGCCCTAAACACATAAGCACATGCCCAATTGATCTATAGGATCAATTGACACACACAACAAAATGTCAATTCGGAATTCTCCCAAAATTGACACAAAAAGCACCATAACTTTCTTCATGGGTCTCCTATGAACACAAAACCAAGTCCTATGGGTAGTATATACATATGGGTTGATTTTACATGATTAAATCTCAGATTTAGAAGCTATTTTAAGGAAAAAAACTGAATTATATCTATTGGGAGATGGATTCCCAATGAAACCTCCAATTGAGATAAAATTGCTTCCAAATTGTAGATCCTTGCTCCTCTTTGTAGATCCTTGCTTTCTCCTTCTAGATCCTTGCTTCTCAACTTTATAATGGTGAATTGGAAAGGAATTGGAATAAATTTGGTAGGAAAATGGAATGGGAATGAAAGGAATTTGGTAGTGGAAAATTTTAGATCTAGATTTGGAATGAAAATGAGAGGAGAGATAATTTTCCCCCGCTCTTTTAATAGGCCGGCCCCTACCCCTTCCTCAAGCAATTATAAAATTTCCAATATACCCCTTGGGGCCTCTCATGAAGAAATAATTAAGGAAGGAAGCTTCTAGTCTAATGATTTAATTAATTTAATCCATCTCCTTAACAATGGGCTTTCTAAATGGGCCAAGTCTAACTAATTAATTTATGTTGGTCCATGGGTTCAAACTAAACTAGTTGGGTCCACTAATACAAGTCCAAAATAATTAAATAATATCTAATAATAATTAAATAATACAACAAATAATTATTTACCATGCATAATATTTAATTAAATAGGAAAAGACTAAAATACTCTTTCCTAGAAAATATGGTAGTGACAGTATCCCACTAGATCTAGGATACGCATGTGACACGAGTCCATCACACATCCAAATCTACCCCGAAGGACACAAACAAGTCATATATATTATTTATGAACAATACAAAGAGTCAAAAACAAATCTACGTGTCCGTGTCAAAATATGACATGTAGAAAGTCCCGTGTCGGAGGAAAAACCCCCAAATCAACACGTATAGCCAAATTGATGGGATACGATCTACACATACCCAATTATGGACAGAAAACTAGACTCAAACATACAAGCACATGCCAAATTAATCTATAGGACCAATTGACACATACAACAATTGTCAATCTCGGAATTCCCCTAAAATTGACACAAAAAGTACCATAACTTTCACAATAGGCCTCCTATGAACACAAAACCAAATCCTATGGGTAGCCTATGCATATGTATTGATTTTTCATAGTTAAATATCATATTTAGAACCTAATTTAAGGGGAAAAAAATGAATTGTACCTATTGGGAGATGGATTCTTAATGAAACCTCCAAATGTGATAAAATTGGCCTCCAACTTGTAGATCCTTGCTCCTCTTTGTAGATCCTTGCTTTCTCCTTCTAGATCCTTGCTCCACTAGTCTCCAATGGTGATTTAAGAAGGAATTGGAATGAAATTTGGTAGGGAAATGAAATAGGAATAAAGGAATTTGGTTGAGAGAATTTCTAGATCTAATTTCCAAATGAAAGGAGGAGAGAAAAATTTATTCCCCCTCTCTATATAGGCCGGCCCCTCTTTCCCCTCCCTCAAGATACTATGAATTGTCCAATATACCCCTTGGGGCCTCTCATGAAGAAATAATTAAGGAGGGAAGCTTCTAGTCTAATGGTTTAATTAATTTAATCTATCTCCTTAACAATATGCTTTCTAAATAGGCTAAATTCTATCAATTAATACATGTTGGTCCATGAGTCTAAACTAAACTAGTTGGGTCCACTAACACAAGTCCAAAATAAATAACTAACATCTAACAATAATTAAATAATACAATAAATAGTTATTTACTATGCACAATATTTAATTAAATATAAAATTACTAAAATACCCTTTCCTAGAAAATGTGGTAGTGACAGATAATCACGATGCTCTGAGATACTTTGATCCTGATGCTTCTTTTTATAATCCCAATCGTTCGGCAGAGACCGGTGAAGATGATCAGTAGTAGTATAGAGATCATTAGCTTAGTATTTAGTGATCATGTTTGATCTTTATGAGATGCTATCTTCAGTTATTTTACTTTAACTATAAGACTCTTTATGAGATGTTATCTTTAGATATGCTTTATTTGTACTTGGTTAACATTGGCAAAATATTTATGCTCTTAGTTATTCTTCTTTAAAGGATGTTATTTCTATTTTTGATACTGTGTCTATCAATGTCATATCTTGTTTTACTTTTTTTTCTTTACCTTATCTACCGTGCTCCAACTATTACGAGGGAGGTTTTTTTATTTTGATGAAGTGACAACGGGGGAGACACTAATACGCACCATTTTAAGTCACCGATACATACCATTATAAGTTACAAGATATCGTTGCAAGGGAGTAACATTATTGAATATTATATTCTCAATTGTCGTATCAGTCGCAGTTTTGTCAATTATCAAAATGGGAGAGATTGTTGGCCCATCTGGTCATACTCAAACTAATTTTAATAATCGATCTAAACTAAGAGTTGATACATTGCTGTCGCTACCACATTTCTAGATGAGAGTATTCTTCTCATTTAGCATAATATTATTTAGTAATTAAATATTTATATTATGTGCTACTAATTAATTATATTGTGTTGTACTATTTAATTAATTATTAGTGGATTAGCCTATTTTATTTGGACTTGTCATTAGTTAACCCATTGGATTGTCATGACACAATTGAGCCCAACATTAGATTAGGCCCATTAGACCCATTCTCTTAATTAATTAAGGAGATTAGATTAGTTTCATGAAGAATTAGAAGGTTCATAATATAGCCCTTTCTAATTAAACCTCATGATTAACTAATAGGGATAACTTGGGCATTGTATATTGCTTGGAAAGGGGGAAAGAGGGGGCCGACCATATACGAGGAACTCACTCTTTCTTCCCTCATTAGTTCATTCATTAGAAATCTCCAATTGTGTTCTTCCTCAAATTAACTCATCCCTCCACCAAATTTAATCCAATTCACTCTTATTTCCTCTCAATTATATCATCTAAGGAGCATTGGAGCTTGGATTACAAGGAGCACTTGAAGAAAGAGGAATTGACAAGGAGATTATGTCCTAATTGTGTTCATTGAGTATTTTATTGGGAATCCATATCCCAATAGATAAATTCTGAATTCACTCCTTAATTTAAACTATATTTTATGCATTTAACCATTAGGAATCATTCCTTGGCTTAGGGCTACCCATAGGATCAAGAACTAGTTTTATATGACTTGTATTATGAATTCTACATGGTAATTTGTGTCCAATTAGGGAAAATTCCAAGATTAACACATCAAGTATGTGTCATGAGACCAATTAGATCTAATTAGACTTAGATTGGGATTGTGGAACTAGATACGTGTCCATAATTAGACATGAGTAGAGCGTATCATAGTATCTTGTGATACAGTATGATACGCGGTTCATTTTGGATGATTTATGTAATTACTCTTTAATTTCTTTTGTAGGAAGTTACTGTAGTTGTATTATGATGTATATGATATGTATATATAGGTAATTATGGAGAGTTGGATTTTTGGTATCTCATTTGGTGCGTATCATAGAGTATCATACTATATATGCCAAGTGTTTGATTTAATGCTCCTAGTATGTGTGTGTGTGTTATGAATATAATTAGTATATATATATATATATATATATATATATATATATATATATAAGTGTAGATGTATATTAGTTATATGCACGTAAGTAGACAATTGGTTGAGCTCGGGTTGCTATCAGACTTGAGAGTTAGTAAGTAGTGCACACCTTGTAGATGAGTATCTAGGTTATATTACTATCAGAATAGGTAGAAGTAATAGAGGAGAGCTTCAGGACTATAGATTGTTGTATATAGAGGTATTGAGAGAGTGTCCAAGCAGTGGCTTGGCACTGCATGCTTGCATACAGTGGGGTAGTTGCTGAATGCACTTGCCTGCAAAGTTAGAGGCTCTGCAGGCAGTTAGTTTACTGCATGAGGCAGCTTACAATGGGAAAACTTAACAATCACTTAGTTGTACTGCAACAAGGTTGAAAAGGAAGTCCATGCTGGACACTGCATACTGCACCAGGCATACTCTGCAATAGCAGGGTGCAAGTGCATATATGTTTGGGCTTTGCACATATGATGTAGAGCATATCAATTGATGAGTCTACTAGTGTGAAGAGAGGGAATGCAGGTCAAGAGTAAGCCGTATGGGCCATATCAGTAGCTGTAGCAGCAAGCAATTAGGAAGGTATTGTATCAACTTCTAGTGTCAGATGTTAAGGTATTATACAGTGAGATATGGGTGCAGGCAATGCATCATCTTGTGTGTATTACACAATAACAACATGTAAAGTATTAGTGAGTTGGGTTCAAGTATAGGTGAGTGTGATACATGGATGTTAGTTAGTGAGAAACAGTAGTGGCAGTAGATAGTAGGTTTCCAAGGGAAGTTAAGTCAAGGGTTGAGTGTCCATGTGAGGGTTGTGTGAGAAGGACAATGCACTTTTCTATGCACTGTCAGGTAGCAGATAGATCAGTATTGTCATGCCCCGATCTCCCGCAGGCTAATCGTCCGTCCCCGCCAAGCGAGATTCACCGCACCAGCGCTCCCGTGGGATGATCGCTTCAGCCCATCTGGGCATGATGCTACACGAGTGTGAGCCACGCCCGTGCAAGACCGTGGTTCATTGGCTGGAGGTAAGAGGTCTAAGCCACATAGTCGCACAGATTATCCGAGTACAGCGGAATTATAAACGCATTGGCGATTTGATAACAAGTTCACTGAGTCAACAATAGCGGAAGCATTGAATAAAAAAAGTAGAAGTAAATCAAACTCTTTATTGATATAAACAAGTGTTACAGGCGACGGATAGCCGAGATTACAAGTCGCTCAAGCCTCTCTCTCTAAAATAGTAAAAGCGTGCTAAGTGGCTATATTTGTGGAATGATACAAGCAATGTTCCAATATTATGTCTTGTATATGTGCTTCAGTTCTGGACCCAGTGCTCTAAGGCTCCAGAGTGAACTCTATGCCTTAGCACGCACGAAGGAGACATCCGTACCAAACGAGGTTCTCCCGTACCCTGCAAACAATCTGGTGGATTATCAGTACACGAATGCACTGGTGGGGAGGCTACTCACCCTCTCGACAAATCCAAATACGTAACATAGGTTTCGTGCACCAACTTTTTGTTGTCTTTCTAGTTGTGCCTTAGGATCAGTTTTATGGCAATATTGAATAGCCTAACTCGTGTGGCAGTGCGCCGTGCGATATAAGAGGAAACACGACGAGACTTACCAACTTACCATTTGTCCTTCCCTATCCAAGATAAACCAAGTTAATTCATGCACGAGCATATATAAATATTTAGGACATTAGCATATGCAAACATAAGTTTCTCAGTACGAGATTCATATCTGTGCACGAGTTACTCATAATATCAGGTGTGTTGCATATGATGCTGAAGTGTTCTATACGTACAAATATTTCATATTCATATCGTTTAGCTGATTCAGATTCTTGATGCGATACAATGACTCGCAAGCGGATAGCCACTAAGCGAGGATAACTTATCTATATGAACGATTATCGCTGGAAAAGCCATAAAAGACGATTTATAATCACGGGATAAAAATAGAATACAATGTAGGTGGCGATTCCCGCTGTATGCCATTTTCTCCTCTAACATACTGATTATTCCATACTTTTCGTCCAGATCGGATCGGTCCTAGTGCCCCGACAACCGTCCGCGGAACCAATTCATACCCCTATGCATAGGTTGTCTGCGACACTCAGTATTCGCTCATCCAAATCCATAACTTGATATGATACTCCATGATTCTTTGTTCTGAACCGAGTATTTGCTCTACGAGCTGTGAATCTTTCTTTGCTTGACATAATTCTCGTTCAGATATAAACTTAACATGCTTTCCATTTAGATACAAACTTGCCTTGATGCATTCCCCTTGTTTGGGGACTGCCTTGGCGACCTAACGGTCCCAGATACTTACAGGTTCATATCGCACAAAAGGACTATTTGATAGTCTTCTGGCTAACTCGAATGCATGCACGATACACGATAGTGTTCTTAATTGTGGCATGGTATTTCGTGTAGCAAACATTCAATGAGGCAATGTGTATAAACTGCACAAGTAGGCAAGCATGCATTCATAAGGAAAACTTAAGCATCTACGTTCGCTCGGGCCCGAAGGTAAGCCGATGAGTAAAATCGTAAAGGGACTTAACGAGCGACATAGTCTAGGGTCGAGAAGTGTAAACAAGTGAACCATGCACTAAGAAGAGTATATACATATTGTTCTATCGAGGCATAACAGGGTCCAGTTGCACAAGGCGAATGTAGCATGCGAGGGTCTGAATATAAGTAACATTTTATTTCCATGTTCTAACATAAGCAATACAAGTTGGGTTATTCCCTTAGCTAGGTGCGTTGTATTCTTATTAGCATGCATGGGGTAATTCACTTAGCGACTAGTATGTATCATTCCATATTTTAAGTGAGCTGGCTAAGCAAAGACAAGTTCACCGTAGCCACCCACCTTAGCGATGATTCGCCTCGGTTGAGCGATACTCCGAGCGAGCCTCTGAAAGCCTAAGTTAAACTCCTGAAGGGACAAGTCTGGATATCCTTTGCGTCAAACGAGTATTCTCGTCTGAGCAAAGCGGGTTGGGATATTGCACTTTCGTCGTTTGGTAGTCCACTTGAGCGGAACGAGGTATTACATCATACACTACTCAGAAAAAAGTCTCATCCTCGAGACTTCCTGAGGAAAGTTATTCCATCGTACTATCGAATCTGACTCAAACGCAATAATCGGTACCACTAGATTCATTTGAACACAATTTCCTACTCGATCCTTATGCCTCGTTGCGTGTGTGCTGAGTCAGTCTCATTTGTGCTTTTAGCGCGGGACATGTTGCTTAACGCGGAGTACGTTTAAATCGATCTTGAATAACGATCTAAGGCTGAAGCAAACTTATACAAGTCGTTATACTTGTTCAGGTGGGTATTAACTTGCACTAGTATCGAGATCAGCATATCGCGAGTCTGGATCGTGTACATATTCGAAGCGCTTCAAGCACATGCATGTCAACCAACTTAGCGATAGCGAAGTCTTAGCACTCGAGTTTCACATTTTATTGAGTCTTAGATCATGCACATGTTTAAGGCGTCCCTCAAACATATGCATTGAACCAAACTTAGAGATGGTGAAATCGGACAAGCTACTAGCGAAAATCTCAAGGGTTCGTTTTATGATTCACATGGATACTTCTGATAGGGTCAATCAAATCCAAATTTCTTCTTTTCCAACTCAATCTCAAGTATTTTGTACTAGCATTAAGCATGATCTATTCGGTTTACCGAATAACGTCCATCCGTTCGGGTCAAACTTAGCACTCTTTATCGTTCCTAAGTCTAACCCTAAGTCTTGCTGCCCCAGTTCTGTAGCTTGTTCAAGCAATATGCTAAAGTCGATAACACAGGTTCATTCACTCGGCATAGGATCGTCTGCCTAATTTTTAGGTCAGCTCACAAGGTCATAGGTACAAGTTCAAGCACACGATACATCATACAAATTCGTCCATGATGCTCGCCCCATTTCCTAGGGTCAAACCATTGTCCATTTGTACGGGGTATTCTACCCAAGCTCATTTCACTCAGATTTCTAAACTTCGAGAACAAATTTTCCTACTCTCAATAACACATTCATCTGCACGGGGGACGAGTCCGTTCAGTAAAATCCATAATATTCATGATGTAGGACAAGCCTAGTGATTTGTATAGTCTATCCCTCCAAACATGTTTTGATAGAGTCCTTATCCATTTCAAGCCTAAACCACCAAGCCAAGATTCGATTCCAAGCCCTTTCTAATTATAACTCCAAGTCGTCCAACCTGATTCATGTATCCATTCACGTAACCATCAAGCTTTGATTTATTTCAGGTTCTTGGCTAACTTATCCACAAAATATTTTCGATTCACTTGCATTCAAATTTGTCTTATCGTGTCGAACCAAAAGTCAAGACAATCTATTAGTTTGTCATGCCTCGGTCTTCCACAAGTTCGATCACCCTCATTGGACGTGAGATCGTAACGTCAGTGCTCCCACTAGACAATCGTCCTAATCCGGGCGTGACGCATGTACGGGTATAGAGTTACGCTTGCACAAGACAAGAATGTTTGAATGTTATGGTTTACTTTGGCACAATCAAGACACCTTATATTCCACCAAGTCATGTCCGTTGATGCAGTGATTTATCGTTCGTCTAACAAAATCATCCAACTTCACTGTTACCGTTCGGTAAATTGTCCAAGTTCATTCAAATTTTGATACGTTCCATTCATCGAGTTCGTTTGGAATAATCATCGAACATGTTCCCGTGAGTTCGATAATTCCTGCCGTACGTGAAATCACCACGTCGGCGCTCCTGCAGGATAACCGTTCTCATTGGGACTAGTTTCGAGAGTTATCATTTCAAACTTGATTGCAAGATCGTTCTTCCGTGGTCCAAGCTAAGTCCATTATCGTTTATCCCTTTTTTCGAAACATAATATTCGTTTCGGGCTAACTTCTATTCAAGCGATATTGTATTCAAGTTTAATCCGTTTGTTTTCATCCGAAATCGCTCGTACAATTCTCTAAATTTTTAACAAGTTTCCTTAACGAGATATCGATTTACATTTTTGTGAATCCTAATTCGATATAAGCCTTATCATTCTTTCAAGACATTCTGAAATCGTTCAGTCCGATTTTGTACGAGACCTATGAATCCATTTGGATATTTCTAATTGATCCATATACCACTCGGAATTGAGTCATCTAATCAAATCCTTAATCAATTTGTATCTTCCGACACAAAATACCATTCGAGCTATTTCTCAAAATCTAAGTACGATTCTCTATATTCGCCTAAGCGATAAATCTGAGAGTATTTCTATCGATTGGGCATTCTAAGTTTGACTTGCCTTATTTCGGAATGATATCCAAATCTCATTTGCAACTAGCTTTGTGACAAAGGGTCTTGGCGCGATACTCGACTGTGTGCAAAGCTAACCGTTCGGGACAATATTCGATTTCGTACTAACCAGTTGAGCAAATATGTATAGGCATTTCGGTTTGCACACAAATCACGTTTCTGGCACGAGTCTATTCCCGAAGGAACTGGCACAGGTTGGCACAAAGGCAAAATCATTTCAATTCCGTACAAGTAATCATATTATTCACATGCACTTTTCGAAAGTAATTAGACTTATTGTTAGAATATTTTATTTGGGACATTGAGAGAGAGTATGCACATAACCCACGAACGAGCTTTCAAAATTGAGAAAAATTGAAACAAAATCCAAAGGCGTATAGCCAAGCTCTAATACCATTATGTCACGTCCCGATCTCCCGCAGGCAAATCAGCCATCCCCGCCAGGCGAGAATTACCGCGCCAGCACTCCTACGGGAAGATCGCTTCGGCCCATCTGGGTGTGATGCTGCACGAGCGTGAGCCGCGCCCGTGCAAGGCCGTGGTTCATTGGCTGGCGGTAAGAGGTCTAAGCCACAGAGTCGTACAGATTGTCCGAGTGCAGCAAAATTATAAATACATAGGCGATTTGATAACAAGTTTACTGAGTCGACAATAGCGGAAGCATTGAATAACACAAGTAGAAGTAAATCAAACTCTTTATTGATATAAACAAGTGTTACAGGTGGCGCATAGCTAAGATTACAAGTCGCTCAAGCCTCTCTTTCTGAAATAGTAAAAGCGTGCCAAGTGGCTACATTTATGGAATGATACATGCAATGTTCCAACATTATGTCTTGTATATGTGCTTCAGTTCCGGACCTAACGCTCCAAGGATCCAGAGTGAACACGCCTTAGCACGCACAAAGGAGGCATCCGCACCTAACGAGGTTCTCCCGTACCCTGCAAACAACCTGGTGGATTATTAGTACACGAATGCACTGGTGGGGAAGCTACTCGCCCGCTCGACAAATCTAAACACGTAACATAGGTTTCGTGCACCAACTATTTTATTGTCTTTCTAGTTGTGCGTTAGGATTAGTTTCATGGCAATATTGAATAGCCTAACTCGTGTGGCAGTGCACCGTATGATATAAGAGGAAACACGGCGAGACTTACCAACTTACCACTTGTCCTTCCCTGTCCAAGGTAAACCAAGTTAATTCATGCACGAGCATATATAAATATTTAGGACATTAGCATATACAAACATAAGTGTCTCAGTATGAGATTCATATCAGTGCACGAGTTACTCATAATATCAGGTGTGTTGCATATAATGCTGAAGTGTTCTATACGTATAAATATTTCATATTCATATCATTTAGCTGATTCAGATTCTTGATGCGATGCAATGACTCGTACGCGGATAGCCGCTAAGCGAGAATGACTTATCTATATGAACGATTATCACTGGCAAAGCCATAAAGGACAATTTATAATCACGGATAAAAATAGAATATAACGCAAGTGGAGATCCCCGTTGCATGCCATTTCCTCCTCTAACATACTGATTATTCCATACTCTTCGTCCGGATCGGATCGGTCCCAGTGCCCCGGTAACCGTCTGCGGAACCAATTCATACCCCTGTGCACATGTTGTCCGCGACATGCAGTCTTGGCTCATCCAAATCCATAACTTGATATGATAATCCATGATTCTTTGTTCTGAACCGAGCATTTGCTCCACTAACTGTGAATCTTTCTTTGCTTGACATAATTCTCGTTCAGATGTAAACTTAACATGCTTTCCATTTAGTTACAAACTTGCCTTGATATATTCCCCTTGTGTGGGGACTGCCTTGGCGACCTAACGGTTCCAGATACTTACAGGTTCATATCGCACAAAAGGATTATTTGATAGTCTTCTAGCTAACTCGAATGCATGCATGATACACGATAATGTTCTTAATTGTGGCATGGTATTTCGTGTAGCAAACATTCAATGAGGCAATGTGTATAAACTACACAAGCAGGCAAGCATGCATTCATAAGGAAAACTTAAGCATCCACGTTCGCTCGGGACCGAAGGTAAGTCGAGGAGTAAAATCGTAAAGGGACTTAACGAGCGACATAGTCTAGGATCGTGCAGTGTAAACAAGTGAACAATGCACTAAGAAGAGTATATACATATTGTTATATCGAGGCATAGCAGGGTCCAGTTGCACAAGGCGAATGTAGCATGCGAGGGTCTGAATATAAGCAATGTTTCATTTCCATGTTCTAACATAAGCAATACAAGTTGAAATTATTCCCTTAGCTAGGTACGTTGTATTCTTATTAGCATGCATGGGGTGATTCACCTAGTGACTAGTATATATCGTTCCATATTTTAAGTATATTGGCTAAGCAAAGACAAGTTCACCGTAGCCACCCACCTTAGCGATGATTTACCTCGGTTGAGCAAGCCTCTGAAAGCCTAAGTCGAACTCCTGAAGGGATAAGTCTGGATATCCTTTGCCTCAAATGAGTATTCTTGCCTGAGCAAAGCTGGTCGGGATATTGCACTTTCGCCGTTTGAATCGGCAATCCACTTGAGCGGAACGGGGTATTACAAGTATCAGCAAGGTGAATGAAGGGAAACACTAATATGATATTAGTGTATATTGAGGTGTATCATGAGGGGAAAAAGTTGAGGTCTTAGTTAGTTAGTATATACTAGAGTTAGTAAGTAATGTGTGTGATAAGTTAGTATATATTAGGTATTAGTTAGCAAGGTATTGATAGATAATATAGACTGTAGTGCCCCGCTCCCTCTATTCCGGGAGCACGGCTAAGAAATATTGGTATCGTTCGATCGGGACAGATTGAATCAAGATCCTTTCCTCGTTATGGATTAGTTTCTTCAAAATTAAGTACCATATTATGTGGATCGTGCTTCGAGGAAGGACTCGACGACAGAGTTGCGAGGGGCCTTTCCGTTGCGTTGGTTTCTTTGCCCGTTTTAGATTCATCTTGGTTCTTTCTTATTGATTTTGTGACTTGTGTTTTCTTGAACGATTTCGATGAATTTTATTGTCTTCGTTCCTTGAACTTTATATTTTGTATCGAAATCTAGGATACCGAGGCAGGAGATATTGATCATCTGTTAGTGCATGCAGGTGATCGTGTAGGCGACTTGCGAGTGGAGTCTTGAAAATCTCCTATTTCTCTTCTCTGATTCTCAAACTTGTGAGTGGTCTTACTTTCGATTAGCTCCTTTCTTCCAAGTCTTCATTCTTAATAATCTGACTCATTTGTACATTTCGATCAACGATGCCATAATAATAATAAATGAGTCATGATAATAAGACGTAACTTGGAACACTTATGCTTGTCATATAAATTTTTATATATCACATTATATGTGTGCTTGTCCGCTATGAATCTATCTATTTATGCTTCAGTTATAGCTAGAACTTATTATTTATAATTGCGCAAATGAGTAATAAAAAATATTTGAAATGTGATAACTTGAGCAGGTAGAATATGCCAATTGCACTGTGCTAAAGTAGTTATGTTCGTTCTGATGGCTTAAAATACTTTATTTATTAACTTAGTGTTGAGACATCATTTGGTCGGATAACTTGTGCACAATAATTAGTTTCTGCGAACAATCTCCGGGGCACTAGGGACGATTCGTTCCAGACAAAATTCGGATAGCTATGCTAGCAAGACTAGCACAGGTAACGCGGGGTCATGTAGCGGGGCTTGCTACCTGCGCTGCAAGGATCACCGTCTTACTGTAGCTATTGTCCAAGGTGGAAATGTGTTCCATGACCTAGCATATTACTGTATTATCTATTCAAGCTAATAATGTCTTTTTGACAGGGAAGAACATGGTAAGTCTTGTGTAGGTAGTTGCACCACCGCAGGTAAAAATTTTACCGAACGGTGGCACAGTTATTTAGTCATTTATATATACATTGTATGCTGTAACTTGAACTAAGGCAAGATAGAAAGTCCACAATAATAATTTATTTGCCTCACTTGAATTTTGTGTCAATTTGGTTAGTTGGGTTAGCTCGCACTCACCGATACATTTTAAAGTACTAACCCTCGTTGCAGCAGGTTTTCTGAGCCAAGGCGACGCGACGAGGAGCTGAAGCTTCTTCTCCTAACTAGTCCATTATTCGCGCACTCCGCTCGTGCCCTTTGGAACTTTTACGAAACATCCAGAGCTTGTGCACATATCTTATGCAGCTCCGAGGAAAGGCGATAGCTTCACCCGAAGGTGTCTATTATATTTTGAAGTTCTAGTAAATGATATAATATATTGAACGACTATCTTATTTTGCGTACATTTTATAAGCCCGTACGACACCCCTTACTTTTGAGTCAAGAGTTTGTAACAAAGATGTACATTATCAATAAAGTAAACTTTTTTTCGTGTCAACTTGAAATATTTAGCTTCCGAACTCTGCTATTGTGTTTCTATATATATATATATATATATTATTATGCTAGTCCTTGTATGGGTACGCCTTATGCTCGCATAGTATCATGCCCGGGGGACAGTTAGCGATTCTACGGAATCGAGGCGTGATATATTGGTATCAAAGCACGACTTCAGATTCTTTGAACTCGTTTAGAAAAGTTTTTATAAGACGACCCTGTCCCTCCCAGTTGAACTCTTGAAATCGTTTGGACAAAATGAGATGTGTTCCATATAGTGAGTCCGTAATACTCTATGAGACTGATATAAGTTCCTTATTTTTTAAGGAATGGCTCAAACATAAGGAACAACACAAGTACAAGCAAGTACTTTGGGTACTTTGATAAGCTCTGAGAGCCAACAACATGCGCACCCCGTCGATCCGGTTTAGCGGATGATGCAAATGCTAGAGGGGAAATAGCGAAGGGACGAGGCTCGATCGAACAAGTTCAAAAAGAATCTAGAAGCCCGATTTGCGGTCCAATAAAAGTAGGTAGATGCCCTATAACAGATTATTCAGACCTTAGCCTCAAACCATTCCGTAACGACAGTAGAGGCACCGGTGGAGCATCCAATAAATGAAGTCGAGATGCCCCAAACCCCAAAGAAGAAGGATGTGACTACCTTCGACTTTGTCGACTTCAAAAAGGTTTACGGCACGTCCTTCCATGGGACCGAGGACCCCATCGGGGATCTAGATTGGTTGGTCGAGCTTGTAGATCAATTTAAACTCCTAGAAGTACCTGATGACAAGCAAGTCTCCTGTGTCCAGCCCCAGCTTCGTATGAACGCGCATGATTGGTAGAATGTACACCAAAGATCTCTCTCTTCAGATGGTGAAGGCAAGACAATCTCGTAGGCTACCTTACGTAGCACGTTCGAAGAGGATTTTATTCCCCTACCTATTCTTCGTCAAAAGGAGAACGAGTTCGTGTGTCTGCAACAAGGGAGCATATCGGTGAAGCAGTATACCACAGAATTCAACCGACTGGCCAAGTTTACTAGCTCTTATCTTCCCAATATGGCGAGCCGAGCAAGGCAATTTGAAGGCGGCCTGCGATCTTTCATTCACGCGCACGTAGTCGCTCTACAGTATGAGACGATGAGGGAAGTCCTTAACCATGCCCTCGTCCTAGAACCGTAATATCCTTCTACTACTGCTAGCGCTGTGCAACATTCTCATCACAAGCGCCCTAGTAATATGGGAGGAAAAAAATACTATTAAGCTTTCAAACAATGGCGGTCATCATGGCAATCATCCGGGGGGAGGAAGGGAATCATGGGCTGCGTTATGCCAAATGCAACCGTACATGACACTAGGCTAGCGAATGTCAAAATCAGGGATGCTTCAATTATGGTCGGCAGGGCCGTTATGCTCATGACTGTCCTGATCGTCCAAATTGGATCCCTCCGTGCCATCCAGAGCAGAAAACCCTGCTCAAGTATCCCAAGAAAATTGGCCTGCGCAACAACAGGAGCATCGTCCGAACATCGTGGGCCGGGTTTATGTATTGACCCGGGATGAGGCGTTCACCTCGGATATCGTAGTGACAGGTGTATTACTATTCAATAATGTTCCTACATGAGTACTATTTGATTCTGGTGCCATACATAATTTTTTATCGGCAAACTTCGCTAGGGAGCACGAATTTTATCAGACACTGTCACTACCACATTTTCTAGGAAAGGGTATTTTAGTAATTTCCTATTTAAATAAATATTGTGCATGGTAAATAATTTTTGTTGTATTATTTAATTATTGTTAGATGTTATTTAATTATTTTGGACTTATTTTAGTGGACCCAACTAGTTTAGTTTGGACCCATGGACCAACATGAATTAATTAGTTAGACTTGGCCCATTTAGAAAGCCCATAGTTAAGGAGATGGATTAAATTAATTAAATGATTAGACTAGAAGCTTCCTTCCTTAATTATTTCTTCATGAGAGGCCCCAAGGGGTGCATTGGATATTTTACAATTGCTTAGGGGAGGGGCTATGGCCGGCCTATTAAAGAGGGGGGGAAATTTCTCTCTCCTCTCATCTCATTCCAAATCTAGATCTAGAATTCTTCCACTACCAAATTCCCTCCATTCCCAATCCAATTCCCTACCAAATTTATTCCAAATTCTTCCCAATTCACCATTAGAGAAGGAGGAAGCAAGGATCTAGAAGAAGGAAGCAAGGATCTACAAAGAGGAGCAAGGATCTACAATTTGGAAGCAAGTTCATCTCAATTGGAGGTTTCGTTGGGAATCCATCTCCCAATAGGTATAATTCAGATTTTCCCATTTAAATAGCTTCTAAATCTGAGATTTAATCATGTAAAATCAACCTATATGTATGTAGTACCCATAGGACTTTGTTTTGTGTTCATAGGAGACCCATGGAGAAAGTTATGGTACTTTTTGTGTCAATTTTGTTGGAATTCCGAATTTATATTTTGTTGTGTGTGTCAATTGATCCTATAGATCAATTGAACATGAGATTTGTGTTTGAGGCTAGTGTCGTGTCCATATTGGGATACTTGTGGTTCGTATCCCAACTATTTGGTGATACGTGTCATTTGGGGGTTTTCCTCCGACACGGGGCTTTGAACATGTCGTATTTTGACACGGACACATAGATCTACTTTTGATGCTTTGATTTGTTCATAAATATTATTTGTGATTTGTTTGTGTCCTTCGGGGTGCATTTAGTTGTGTGTTGGACTCGTGTCGCATGCGTATCCTAGATCTAGTGGGATACGGTGAGATACTCTCCAATTGTGTGTATTTTTGCATAGATCTAATTAATTGTGGTTCAATTCTTTATTTATAAATAGTATATATATATGGATATTAAATATTTATTTTGTGTATTTATTATAGTAATTATTGTAGCATAGATCTATATTTTGGGTGTGCTAATATAATGTACAATATAATATGTAGCTTTCTTGCATGCAAATATATATGTTACTACTTGTTAAAAATATAATTTATACATAAAATATTTTATAAAATATATTTGTATGTTTAATTGTGTAATTATATTATTTATAATTATTATGTAAATATTTGGATATTAATGTAAATATTTTAGGTGTGCTTCTAGCCATGTAAATTATATGTTCTTTGTTAAATATTTGAAGGTATAAGTTTATGTGTATATTAATATATATATGTACATTTTTGTATTAATGGTTTATATATATATATATATATATATATACTGTTTTATATATTCTGTTTATATATATATATATATATATATATATATATATATATATATATATATTGTTTTATATATTCTGTTTTTATATATATAATTATATATATATAACTTGTTTTAGTGACAGAGAATTAATGACAGTAAAAACTATCATTAATTAGCCGACTAATAGCAGCCGCTGTAGCCTTCGGGCAATTAATGACAAACCTGTCATTAATTGCAGCAGCGGGAAACAGCAGCTTTTCTGTGACGCTTTTCCGCGACAGTTTAACTGTCAGCGAAAACCAAAGCAGTGGCAGTTTATTATTTGGGTTTCGGTGACAGTCCTTCGGTGACAGTCCCGACTGTCACTATTTAAACTGTTTTGATTTAATCCTATTTTATTCACTGTTTTTCAATGACGCTTTAACAGATTTAATGTATATATTATATATTATAATTGTATATATATATATGTATATATATATGTGTTTTGTGAGGAATAATAATTGTAATAATATATTATGTTATTTATATAAATGTTGGGTTGTATATATATTATTTTAGGGTATATATTAATTATATTATTAGTATACTTTGTGTGAGTTCTTTTTGAATCTAATTTGATTCCTAAATTATTGTAGTTTATCTCTATATTATTTTATAGATGTCTTGTGAGGTTGACTTTGGGTTTGACCATGTTTGACTTTAGTGGACTTTAGAGTTGACCATAGTTGACTTTTACCTTAGAATTGACTTATTGACCTAGAAGTTGCCTAGTTTGACTTGTTCTTTTTCCGGGACCTTGTATTAATGTGGTATTCCATGTCTAGGTCTTCGAGGCACCGAGTCAGACATTTGTGAGACTGTTCATTGGACTTCAGGCGAGCACATTCTCTGATAGTTTCTCATTTATGATATCCTCTATGTTCGTTGTATCTAGTGTAGATATACATGTTCTCTTGACACTATGGTTACACGGATTGGTATATCCGGATCTCGTCATGAGATGTTATTCCTTGGTATATGGTGTATATGGTGCAAGTATTGTTTCATTGGTTATCTTGTACATGTACAGACACCGATTCTCGAGGAGACTAGCTATCTTCTTGGGGAATCTAGTGCCATAACGTACCGTGGTTGGATCTATTATACCAGTCGGGGTGGGGAGTATTTTAGTGTAGATATGTGATCATACCCTCCTTGTGCATGTCTTGTTCCTTGTGAGTGTTGATCATACACCGCACGTATAATCAGCCAGGCCATCATACTCTTGTGCAAGTTCCCAAGCCGATCACATGTTAAAGCTAGTACTCACACACTTAGTCATTAGTATTCTTGTTCTATCAGCATATTGTTCATTATTGTATTTCTTTCCAGTACTTCCTTATTGTCTATATATTTCTTGTATCTACTTATGTATCTTGTTTATCCACAGCTATTTACTGTTACATAGTTTTTATCATTATTTGAGAACTGCTGTTAGGGTTGTACTCTGCTCCTTTCCTGACTAGATATATTTTTCCAGATGACACTGAGGAGTACCCTACCTATTATGGACCCCAGGATGTTGTGGGTTTAGATTCTGAGACCCTGGCTCAAGAGGGACTTATCCCAACTGAGACAGTTGACCCTGGAGTTGTAGCTTTATAGTTTTGTAGTATTCTTTTGTACTGGATTTGTCTCCAGTATATTTTTGTAATTTTCTTCAGACTCATTGATGTATTATTTTAGACTCATGAGTTGTATTGTGACTATTCTATTCTTATCTGATTCGTCTTCATTCTATCTTAGTTTTGTGATTGAGTATACTATCTTTTGGTGGTTCATTATATTAGATAGACTTTCTAGACAGCGTTCTACCGCCGATTCTGCGGCGTAGGCTGGGCGTTGTTTCCGACTAGTACCCTTACCCCGGGTGCGGGTCGTGACACGTTTTTGGTGGTGGCCCATGCAGGTCTTGCTTCACAAGTATGTGATGTCGTGGTAGTGCGACAACTTAGTTGTACTACTGCGAGCCTGCAATAGGATATAGGATATAGGCTGAGATACTCAATCACATCTAGGAAAATTCTTTTGATTCAACTATTCTCCTTTGATATTGATACTTGATCCCTTAAACTTGTCCTTTCCTTGAATATCTTACATCTTGTGCCATATTGATTCTTTCTTTCGCTTTGTCTCAGGATGCCGCCTAAGACTAGATCACAGCAAGGAAGAGCAGTTTCTGAGAGGTCTGCGATATCCCGAGGGCCTGCACCAGTCACTTCTTCGGTGATTGGAGTGTCAGCTGCTTTCGGAGGTCCACCACCCACTCAGAGGACTGTGCCAGCTGTATCTGAGGGGCTTCCACCTCCACCTCCTGTGCCAGCAGAGGCGTCACAGATGTTTACTCTGTTTCGTGAGATGCTCGAGGCACAGAGGGCTCAGTCGGAGGCACATCAGAGGCAGACCGACGTTCTACGGTAGGGCATCGAGAGTGCTCATCAGCTTGCTCGTGCTGTAGTTGAGAGAGGAGTTCCGGTCCAGCAGCAGGTTGTTCCTCAGGTTGCTCAGCTTTGGCCAGGCAACATTCAGGACTTCAAGAAACTGGAGCCTAGGGTTTTCAAAGGGACGGAGGGCATCGTCTATGCTGATGATTGGCTCGAGGACATTGAGCGTCTTATGAGGGTGTCCCGTCTTTCTGAAGATCTGAAGGTTGAGGCAGTAGGACTTCAACTGTTTGACGTCGCTCGTACCTGGTTCAGGAATGAGCCGGTTCTAGTTGACGCAGGACAATCTTGGGAGGTATTCAAGGACCTTTTCAAGAAGAAGTTTTTCACTCGGATAGACAGGCTTGACTTGGGGAGACAATTTGAGAGTCTCATTCAGGGAAGCATGTCTGTGGAGGAATACGCTGCAGAGTTCGGTAGGCTGAGCCGATTTGCAGAGTATCTAGTGAGGGAGCCGGAGGTTCGAGCTATTCGTTTTCGAGAGGGTCTAAACTGGGAGGTGAAGATTCTCATTCCTTCTTTTTATGAGACATACTCGGAGATACTTGCGGAGGCACGCAAGGTTGAGCGGGATCTGGGTTTGAAGACTAAGAGAGACCGTGATTCTTTTCTGGGGGCCAACGGCAGTGCAGTATCTGCCAAACGTCCTCATTTCCAGTCCAGACCTTTCCAGCAGCCACAGCAGAACCAGACTCCAGCTAGAGCACCTTTTCACCAGGCACCTCAGCAGCAGAGGCAGTTACAGCAAGCTCTATGCAACTTCTGCAAGAAGCCCAGCCACATCTGGGAAGTTTGCAGAAAGAGGCTAGGAGTTTGTTTGTATTGTGGTACTGAAGGGCATCAATTGAGGGAGTGTCCTCGTCGTGCAGTTCAGGGAGCAGCTCCAGCTCTGAGGGCACAGATGAGACCACCTGCAGCACAACCGAGGGGACCGCTTCCGACACAGCAGCAACGTTTTGTCCAGCATCAGCAGCAGGGAGGTGCTCGGCAGGGACGAGCGTTTGCTATGACAGTCGAAGAGGAGGAACCCACCGGAGATGTCATCGTAGGTTCTATTCTTCTTGATTCCATTCCAGCTTTAGCTTTGTTTGATAGTGGTGCTTCCCATAGTTTTGTATCTGTTTCTTTTGCTCTAAAGCATGGTTTGGTAGCTGAGTCTTTGCTTAGGACTTGCAAGATCATGACCGGGGGAGGCATTATCCTGGTTAATGATATTTGCAAAGATCGGAGAGTTACTCTGGGAGGCCGGGAGTTGAGTGCGTGTCTACTTGTAATGCCACTTTCGAGCTACGACATTGTACTCGGGATGGATTGGTTGAGTAGGCACCGTGCTAGCATAGATTGTAGAGGAGGTAGAGTTTTGTTTGGTTCGCCAGGAGAGCCAGAGTTCGAGTTTGCTAGAGGAGCTGCAGAGCAGGGAGAAGGCATTATTTGTGGAGCTATGGTGAAAGACAAGGAGTTGTCGCATCCGTTGATAGCAGAATTTTTGGATGTGTTTCCTGAAGAATTGCCAGGATTGCCGCCAGATCGAGATGTTGAATTTTCTATAGACTTGGTGCCAGGTGCAGAACCGATTTCGCAGCATGTCTATAGAGTAAACAACAGCGAGCTGGTCGAGTTGAAGAAGCAGGTGGACGAATTGCAGGATAAAGGGTTTATCAGATCGAGTTCTTCACCATGGGGAGCCCCGGTATCGTTTGTACCGAAGAAGGATGGATCGGTGCGTATGTGCATTGATTACAGGGCTTTGAATAATCTCACTATCAAGAATAAGTATCCTTTGCCACGGATTGATGATCTGTTTGATCAGTTGAGTGGTGCGAAGGTATTTTCTAAGATAGATTTGAGATCAGGCTACCATCAGGTAAAGGTGAAGCCGGAGGACATACCGAAGACTGCTTTTAGAACTCGGTATGGTCAGTACGAGTTTATGGTGATGCCGTTTGGTTTGACTAATGCACCGGCGGTATTTATGAACTTGATGAACAAGGTGTTCCACCAGTACCTTGACAAGTTCGTGGTGGGGTTCATCGACGACATACTCATATACTCGAGGACACCGGAGGAGCATGAGGAGCATTTGAGGATTGTGTTGGATGTGCTGAGGAAGGAGAAGCTGTATGGAAAGTTGTCCAAATGTGAGTTTTTCTTGGACAAGGTAGAATTCTTGGGGCATGTTGTGACTGGTGATGGTATTTCAGTGGATCCAAAGAAGATTTCAGCAGTAGAATCTTGGAAGACTCCGAGTTCGGCAGCAGAGATCAGGAGTTTCTTGGGATTGGCAGGCTACTACAGAAAGTTTGTGCAAGATTTTTTGAGGATTGTCGAGCCGATGACCAGACTCACAAGGAAGGATGTAGAGTTTGTTTGGACGGAAGATTGCCAGGCCGCTTTTGAGGAGTTGAAGAAGAGGTTGACGTCTGCTCCTATTTTGACGTTGCCATCAGGGTCCGGAGGTTTCACTATTTATAGTGATGCATCGGGAAAGGGTTTAGGTTGTGTTCTTCAGCAGCGTGGAAAAGTGATTGCCTATGCATCCAGGCAATTGCGTCCTCATGAAAAGAACTATCCTACCCATGATTTGGAGTTGGCAGTTGTCATATTCGCCCTGAAGTTGTGGAAACATTATTTGTACGGAGAGCGTGTGGAGATCTTCACAGACCACAAAAGCTTGAAGTACGTTTTCACGCAGAAGGAGTTGAACATGAGGCAGCGTCGGTAGTTGGAACTGATGAAGGATTTTGATATCTCTTTGCAATATCATCCTGGGAAAGCCAATGTAGTTGCCGATGCTTTGAGCAGGTATCCGGTAGCTATGTTCTTGACGCAGGATCGATATCTGTTGGAGGACTTGGAGAGCTTGGGCATTGAGGTAATTGTTCCTGGGTGTGCTATGCAGATGTGGGGATTGCAGATACATTCAGATTTGATGGATAGGATCAAGGCAGCACAGTATGATGACGTATCTTTGAGGAGTATCAGAGCTCAGGTGAGAACAGGATTGGAGGATGATTTCACTATTGCAGAGGATGGATCTTTGAGGCATGGAGTTAGATTGTGTGTGCCTAGTGGGGAGTTGCGAGAGGAGATATTGCAGGAAGCGCATCGCTCTCAGTATTCCATACATCCAGGTGCTAACAAGATGTATCGGGATATGCGAGAGAGTGTGTGGTGGTATGGCATGAAGAGGGAAGTGGCACAGTTTGTATCCAGATGCTTAGTGTGCCAGCAGGTGAAAACCGAGAGGCAGAGGCCAGGAGGTTTACTTCAGCCATTACCCATTCCAGAGTGGAAGTGGGAACACATTACTATGGATTTTGTGTCCGGACTACCACGATCTCCAGGAGGGAAAGACGCGATTTGGGTCATTGTTGATAGGTTGACCAAGTCGGCCCACTTTTTGCCTTTCAAGGTGGGTTTGTCTACGGAGAAGCTGGCAGAGATGTATGTGAGGCAGATCATTAGGATACATGGAGTTCCCGTCAGCATAGTCTCAGATCGGGATAGTCGTTTCATTTCTCATTTCTGGAGGAGTTTGCAGGAGAGTTTGGGCACTCAGCTCAAGTTCAGTACTGCATATCATCCCCAGACAGATGGGCAGTCAGAGAGGACTATTCAGACTCTCGAGGATATGTTGCGCACTTGTGTACTAGATTTCGGGGGTTCTTGGGAGGACCATCTCCATTTGGTAGAGTTTGCTTACAACAACAGTTACCAGGCCAGTATAGAGATGTCACCTTTTGAAGCTCTATATGGTCGGAGGTGTCGTACTCCTTTGTCTTGGGACGATGTTGGAGAGAGAGTTTTGCTTGGGCCAGAGATGGTTGTGGATACAGCAGAGAAGGTTCAGTTGATCAGAGACAGACTTCGAGTGGCACAGGACAGACAACGGCATTGGGCCGATAGCCATCGGAGACCCTTGGAGTTTGAGGTATAGTTTAGATTTTATTTTGTGTGCTTGTTCTTGGTTGTTTGTTATAGATAAGTTCTTAAGGTGGTGTTTTGTTCTAGGTGGGTGGTTTGGTGTTTCTGAGGATTTCTCCGACACGAGGCACGATTCGCTTCGGTGGAGGCGGAAAGCTTAGTCCACGATTCATTGGACCTTTCACTATTCTAGAGAGGGTCGGTGCAGTTGCTTATAGACTAGACTTGCCACCTGCATTAGAGGGAGTGCACAACGTGTTTTATGTATCGCAGTTGAGACGATACGTGGCAGATCCTAGTCATGTATTGGATCACTCAGAGATAGAGGTGGGCCCTACTCTTAGCTATCCAGAGCAGCCAGTTGGGATTCTGGATCGGAGAGAGAAGGTGCTGAGGAACCAGACTATTCCTTTGGTGCGCGTCGCATGGAGGCATCACTCTTCGGGGGAGTCTACCTGGGAGAGAGAGGATGAAATGCGAGAGCGTTATCCATATTTGTTTGTACCTTGAGGTATGTTATTTTTAGTTATGTTCTGTTCATTGTTATGTTCTGTTCATTAGTTAGTTGTGATTCTTTAGTTCTATTCTGTGATTTTCTGGGGGTAGTTTTCGTCTTTGAATTTCGAGGACGAAATTATTTTAAGGAGGGTAGACTTGTCACTACCACATTTTCTAGGAAAGGGTATTTTAGTAATTTCCTATTTAAATAAATATTGTGCATGGTAAATAATTTTTGTTGTATTATTTAATTATTGTTGGATGTTATTTAATTATTTTGGACTTATTTTAGTGGACCCAACTAGTTTAGTTTGGACCCATGGACCAACATGAATTAATTAGTTAGACTTGGCCCATTTAGAAAGCCCATAGTTAAGGAGATGGATTAAATTAATTAAATGATTAGACTAGAAGCTTCCTTCCTTAATTATTTTTTCATGAGAGGCCCCAAGGGGTGCATTGGACATTTTATAATTGCTTGGGGGAGGGGCTATGGCCGGCCTATTAAAGAGGGAGGGGGGAAATTTCTCTCTCCTCTCATCTCATTCCAAATCTAGATCTAGAATTCTCCCACTACCAAATTCCCTCCATTCCCAATCCAATTCCCTACCAAATTCATTCCAAATTCTTCCCAATTCACCATTAGAGAAGGAGGAAGCAAGGATCTAGAAGAAGGAAGCAAGGATCTACAAAGAGGAGCAAGGATCTACAATTTGGAAGCAAGTTCATCTCAATTGGAGATTTCGTTGGGAATCCATCTCCCAATAGGTATAATTCAAATTTTCCCATTTAAATAGCTTCTAAATCTAAGATTTAATCATGTAAAATCAACCTATATATATGTAGTACCCATAGGACTTTGTTTTGTGTTCATAGGAGACCCATGGAGAAAGTTATAGTGCTTTTTGTGTCAATTTTGTTGGAATTCCGAATTTATATTTTGTTGTGTGTGTCAATTGATCCTATAGATCAATTGAACATGAGATTTGTGTTTGAGGCTAGTGTCGTGTCCATATTGGGATACTTGTGGTTCGTATCCCAACTATTTGGTGATACGTGTCATTTGGGGGTTTTCCTCCGACACGGGGCTTTGAACATGTCGTATTTTGACACGGACACATAGATCTACTTTTGACGCTTTGATTTGTTCATAAATATTATTTGTGATTTGTTTGTATCCTTCGGGGTGCATTTAGTTGTGTGTTGGACTCGTGTCGCATGCGTATCCTAGATCTAGTGGGATACGGTGAGATACTCTCCAATTGTGTGTATTTTTGCATAGATCTAATTAATTGTGGTTCAATTCTTCATTTATAAATAGTATATATATATGGATATTAAATATTTATTTTGTGTATTTATTATAGTAATTATTGTAGCATAGATCTATATTTTGGGTGTGCTAATATAATGTACAATATAATATGTAGCTTTCTTGCATGCAAATATATATGTTACTACTTGTTAAAAATATAATTTATACATAAAATGTTTTATAAAATATATTTGTATGTTTAATTGTGTAATTATATTATTTATAATTATTATGTAATTATTTGGATATTAATGTAAATATTTTAGGTGTGCTTCTAGCCATGTAAATTATATGTTCTTTGTTAAATATTTGAAGGTATAAGTTTATGTGTATATTAATATATATATGTACATTTTTGTTTTAATGGTTTATATATATATATATATATATACTGTTTTATATATTCTGTTTATATATATATATATATATATATATATATATATATATATATATATATATATATATATATATTGTTTTATATATTCTGTTTTTATATATATAATTATATATATATAAAACTTGTTTTAGTGATAGAGAATTAATGACAGTAAAAACTGTCATTAATTAGCCGACTAATAGCAGCCGCTGTAGCCTTCGGGCAATTAATGACAAACCTGTCATTAATTGCAGCAGCGGGAAACGGCAGCTTTTCTGCGACGCTTTTCCGCGACAGTTTAACTGTCAGCGAAAACCAAAGCAGTGGCAGTTTATTATTTGGGTTTCGGTGACAGTCCCGACTGTCACTATTTAAACTGTTTTGATTTAATCCTATTTTATTCACTGTTTTTCAATGACGCTTTGACAGATTTAATGTATATATTATATATTATAATTGTATATATATATATGTATATATATATGTGTTTTGTGAGGAATAATAATTGTAATAATATATTATGTTATTTATATAAATATTGGGTTGTATATATATTATTTTAGGGTATATATTAATTATATTATTAGTATACTTTGTGTGAGTTCTTTTTGAATCTAATTTGATTCCTAAATTATTGTAGTTTATCTCTATATTATTTTATAGATGTCTTGTGAGGTTGACTTTGGGTTTGACCATGTTTGACTTTAGTGGACTTTAGAGTTGACCATAGTTGACTTTTACCTTAGAATTGACTTATTGACCTAGAAGTTGCCTAGTTTGACTTGTTCTTTTTTCGGGACCTTGTATTAATATGGTATTCCATGTCTAGGTCTTCGAGGCACCGAGTCAGACATTTGTGAGACTGTTCATTGGACTTCAGGCGAGTACATTCTCTGATAGTTTCTCATTTATGATATCCTCTATGTTCGTTGTATCTAGTGTAGATATACATGTTCTCTTGACACTATGGTTACACGGATTGGTATATCCGGATCTTGTCATGAGATGTTATTCCTTGGTATATGGTGTATATGGTGCAAGTATTGTTTCATTGGTTATCTTGTACATGTACAGACACTGATTCTCGGGGAGACTAGCTATCTTCTTGGGGAATCTAGTGCCATAACGTACCGTGGTTGGATCTATTATACCAGTCGGGGTGGGGAGTATTTTAGTGTAGATATGTGATCATACCCTCCTTGTGCATGTCTTGTTCCTTGTGAGTGTTGATCATACACCGCACGTATAATCAGCCAGGCCATCATACTCTTGTGCAAGTTCCCAAGCCGATCACATGTTAAAGCTAGTACTCACACACTTAGTCATTAGTATTCTTATTCTATCAGCATATTGTTCATTATTGTATTTCTTTCCAGTACTTCCTTATTGTCTATATATTTCTTGTATCTATTTATGCATCTTGTTTATCCACAACTATTTACTGTTACATAGTTTTTATCATTATTTGAGAACTGCTGTTAGGGTTGTACTCTGCTCCTTTCCTGACTGGATATATTTTTCCAGATGACACTGAGGAGTACCCTACCTATTATGGACCCCAGGATGTTGTGGGTTTAGATTCTGAGACCCTGGCTCAAGAGGGACTTATCCCAACTGAGACAGTTGACCCTGGAGTTGTAGCTTTATAGTTTTGTAGTATTCTTTTATACTGGATTTGTCTCCAGCATATTTCTGTAATTTTCTTCAGACTCATTGATGTATTATTTTAGACTCATGAGTTGTATTGTGACTATTCTATTCTTATCTGATTCGTGTTCATTCTATCTTAGTTCTGTGATTGAGTACACTATCTTTTGGTGGTTCATTATATTAGATAGACTTTCTAGACAGCGTTCTACCGCCGATTCTGCGGCGTAGGCTGGATGTTGTTTCCGACTAGTACCCTTACCTCGGGTACGGGTCATGACAGACACCATTAGGCCTAAGGCTTAGTGTTAGTACCTTGTCGGGCTTGGACTTACCTACTGACTTTGTTTGTCGCGACGGTTGTATTTGCATCGGAGGATGAAACTTTTCATTTGATGCGATAGTTCTAGACATTATGGACTACGATCTTATTCTGGGGATGGATTAGCTCAGCGCTTGCATGGCAACCATTGATTGTGCAAAAAGAAAGTCGTATTTCGTCTACCAGGCGAGACCGAATTTTTCTATGCGTGCATTCCATTGTCGAGAGAGTCAAATTCCTGTATAATGATTTCTGCAATATCTGCTCGACGAATAATACATTTTGGCTGTGAAGGGTACTTGGCGTCCGTTCGAGAGACTCAGTACAATTGCGCGAACATAGAGTCTACTTCCATTATGTCAAATTTTCCTGATGTGTTTCTAGAAGAGTTGCCCGACATACCGTCCGACCGAGAGATAGAGTTTACTATAGATACATTTATAGATACTCAGTCGATTTCCAAAGCTCCGTATCGAATGGCCCCTGCTGAACTGAAGGAGTTGAAGGTCCAATTACAAGAACTACTCGATCTTGGGTACATCCATCCGAGTGTATCTCCATGGGTCGCCCTAGTGCTATTTATGAAGAAAAATTATGGTTCGATGAGGCTCCATGGAAGTAGAGTTAGAGTTTACTATAGATACATTTATAGATACTCAGTCGATTTCCAAAGCTCCGTATCGAATGGCCCCTGCTGAACTGAAGGAGTTGAAGGTCCAATTATAAGAACTGCTCGATCTTGGGTACATCCATCCGAGTGTATCTCCATGGGTCGCCCTAGTGCTATTTATGAAGAAAAATTATGGTTCGATGAGGCTTTGTATTGACTACCGAGAGTTGAATAAATTCACCTTCCAAAATAAGTGCCCCCTTCCCAGAATTGATGACCTCTTCGATCAACTACAAGGTGCCTAGGTATTCTCAAAAATTGATCTTCGTTGGGGCTACCACCAATTAAAGATCAAGCCAGATGACGTATCGAAGTCATCCTTTCGCACTCGCTATGGCCACTATGAAAAAGGCCGTTGTGCCTCGACTAACTGCGAAGCATGCACTGCCTATCTTTCTTGCTGGTGCTAAGGGCATAAATCATCCTCCACCCAGGTAGTCCATATCCATACAGCAGCCATGCCTGAGGAGAAGATTGCTCAGCATTCGAGCTCTGGCAAAGGAAAATACTACAATACCATAAGCTTAGGTATTAATGCACCGTCCATGCACCCACAACAAGGGATGTACAAGAAGAAGCATGCAACATCAAACTACAGACACAGAAGGACTGCTGCATGCGGTACCAACGCCAACAAAAGATCTGTCTTCGATAGAATCTCATGTGACGCTGATTTCATGTGCCAGACTGAGAAGGAAAAAGATTCAACCCTAGACTCCTCGTACTATGCATCGGTGCATGCAGATATAAGGAATTCTAGGATAGTACAGGCTCGTCAAGATTGATCCATGTGTCCAACCTAGGCTCATCAAGATTTTATGTGCCAGACTGAGAAGGAAAAAGATTCAACCCTAGACTCTTCGTACTCAGGTTATCTTCAGCGTGCGTTGCTAACCGTTATGCGTGCCCCTGACAGAAAGTTATACAAGATTGACCCATGTGTCCAACCTGTAGTAGCACAAGGATACGGTCAGGATCAAAATTCTTCCACTGACGACCTGGAAAAAGTTCTTGTACGAACCCCAGGCCAGGGAGTAAATGCGGCACCTGCACACCCATGTGCTCGGCTTTGCTGAGTTCATGAAGAGGGTGCAAAGGTGAATCATCCCTCACTCGACTTGCACGACATAATCAATCATAAGAACAAGCCAAGGGAGGCAACTTTGGCATATGGGATATCCCCTCCTGGACACCACTATGCCCACATCGTCATCAACTGTTGCTGTGCCAAAGCGACAGTACCTACAAACAGGCAGTCGATATTTTAACGACTGTAACCAAGAGCACCCATTCGGCAGTATCCTAAAAAACAGGTATAAATACCAGAAGAGAAGGAGTTGTCCCTCGCCCCATGCTACTCCACTTGGAAATCCTCTTCCACGAAGGGAGGCTGAAAGTCCAGAACTTCCAACCCTCCACTCTAAGAAAGCAAGCCGAGGGGCCGGAGAAAAATAGCGGTACCTGCAGAAGGAGTTTTCCTGGGTACCCGCTCAAAGTCAAAACTGGCAACAACTGGGGATAATACTTCCTCAAAATCCAAGATAACTCCGTAAGCTGGGGTAGCAATCCTTCAGAACTCTACAACAAACCGTCATTCCGTGAAGATAGCGATTATCAAAGAACAGACATCGAGAATCCTGGGGGTAGTCACCCTTATCCAAATGAAGCACCTTTTAACTCCGGGGGTAGTATTCCCTCTGAATCCGAAGAAGATGTAGGATTTTGACTTTCACAGAGGACTATTTTATGCAAGAATTCGAGGAAAAAATTGAAAGATCTACTGTCTCATCTATCTCTCCCCATGTCAGAACAATATACATCGTTGGGAAGGATGTCGAGGATACCAACGATCGCTAATGCCTCGACACCTTGGAAGCAATGATGCATACCATGAGGGCCTCAATACAAGCCTCGACCCAGACAATGTTAGAGATCAAGGCAAGCATGGTCTCACAACCACTGAGGACCTCAGCGCAAGCAAGCCAGGACCCCGAGATCAACGGGAACTCGAACGCAACCTCCCTACCCATTGACGACAATTATACTCTGCCAAGATCATCTACTCCACCTGCAACAGATAAGGTCCGGGAGGCATGCAGGAAATATGAGAACTTCAAGCCCGCCTGGACTCAATGGGCAATCGGGACACACTACGTGAGTTGGGGGTACGACAACCATATCCTCTCAAGTGGAAAGATGTGTCGTACCCGCCAAAGTACAATCTATTCTCCATGAATCCATTTGACGGGAAGACATCCCCCCGCCAATACATGAGTTGCTTTGAGACGACAACGGGACATCTACCTCGCAACAATGCCCCTCATATTAAGATCTTTGCCGGGACATTGTCCGGGGTAGCCTTCGGTGGTTCTGCAGTCTTCATATAAATACCCTATTTTTCAGAATAATTTTAAATATTTTCCCTAATTTTTTGGTATTTTCTGGAAGACAAACCAAGGTAATTGGGAGTTAAGGATTTTTAAATGCAGTTTATTGGTGTTAAAATATTATAGAAATAAGATTTTATGGTGTAAAATGAAAACCGGATATAGGATATTTTTCGGTGAATTTATTGGACTCCGAAAACGCGTTTTATGACCTATAAACTATAGGTTATATAAACCCGAATTAAACCCACCCAAACCCAAGCTTGAACCAAACCGCTGCGTGAACCGAACCTAAACCGGCTTATTGGGTCGGGTCGGGTTGGATCCGAGCTAAACCCAACCCGGACCTGAAATATAAGGGAAAACCCTAGCCACCGCCGGAATCACTGTAGCAGGGTATTTAAACCTCTCCTTGGCTTCCGTGCCCAGCCCTTGGAAACCCTAGCCATATCCTCCGCCGCCGCCCAGAGCCGCTCCGGCGCTGCACCTCTCCGCGACTCGACCCACCACCGACTCGCAGCGCCTTCCCCGCTCGATCTCGCCGTCGATCCCTGACCTCGCTCACACGTCCGCCACCACCCACAAAATTCCTCCGCCCCGCTGTCGACCCGAGCGACGTCGCCCAGCCCAACTTCCCCGCCTCAAACCACCTGCCGCTCGACGGACCACTCGCCGTGACACCCTTCCGCCACCCCTTCGATCTACCCTCTCCGGTCTGCTACCCACAGCAACTCCACCCCGCGGCTGAATTGCCCCAGCCTGCCCGCCCCGAGCCGCCTCCACCGCAGCGCCCAGGCGAGCTGCCACCGCTCAGCCTGACAAGCCTTCCTCCGCCAACCCGAGCATAGCCCCTCTCCGACGGCTCGTTGACGGCATCCTGAACCCTAACTTGGACACAGTGTCCAGGACACGGTGGACTCAACTCAGACACGTGGAATTCAGCGTTCACGGAGCCCTGTTCAGGTACTATTTTCTCTCACCTCGTAACTCCGTTTTAGTTTCCGTCAGTTGCTACACATAGACTATATAACCCTCTCGGTGCCCGTATAACTCGTTCGGTATATCGCGTCCTGTGGAGATCGCACACCGCGATCCAAAAACAGAAAAAATAACGCCCTGTTTCACCTCGGAACTGAGTGCGCCCCGCCAAACGGGACGACTTGGTTGTACGCGGTCTTTACCGAAATGTGCGCGACGTTGATACGATCATGTGGAATTTCGCAGAAGTCGATTCGGATGTGCGTGCACACCGGAATCAACGCGTATCCGCCGACACCGCCCCGTATCCGTCCTTTCTGGAATGTGCTGTGACTTTGTGTACACACGTCGGATCGAGACAAAACTTACACCATCGGACTCGTAGCAATACGCTAGTCCTGTGACCCAAGTTTGGTCCGATCCTGAGAACGTTGACAAAATCGCGTATCGTGGGCCCCACAGGCTCTACCTGACGGGCGATTTTGTGATCGGCTCATCAGAATCTAATTCTGGAAGATCCGTCGGGTACGTATCATCGTTCCTGACTTGTAGACACTGAGTTTGAGGAATTTGGAGACCTTTGACCTTGACACGCTTTTTGGTGCAAAGTGGCCCACCTATGGAACCCGCTTTGTCCCGGAAATGTCCTTTTTGCCCCTGTGTCCAAATTGGACTTAAGGACAGACGTTTCTAGCTATTTGACATCTTCTGAGATGGTTGATAATGTTTATTACAGCTTTTGGAGAAGTACCTACAGGATCCACTGATACCGGGATGACTGTTGATATTCAAACATCTGGCAAGTGTACCTTGCCAAACTCTGCAGTATTGTTACATATTTTCCTTGCTTCATTATATTGCTGTGCATGCTTAACCTAGGACCGTGTGACGTACTAAGCGTCTGATTATCAGTCGGGTGCCAATACCGTACGCAGTGTTGGGTACGGTCATCTAGAGATGGACATTCGTGACACTTTATATTCTCGTACTTGTCTTACCAAGTACACTTTGACCCAGGACACTTGACACTATTCATGAGACAGGATTTTCTCGAGATATTCGTGGTGATTCTATATAGGATACAGGACTGGACATGGATATTATATTCTTAGATATTTTTATGACTGGTTGAATTAGCTATGATCTCGCTTGACATGGACATGAGACGTTATGGTCATGATACGCGTGGTTACATTGGGTGGGGAGAGATACACCGGCTACGGGCTGTTCCATATATATATACATCCACTATTATTGAGAGGTCGTAGACTCTCGAAGCAGAGCTAGACCCACTACCGGTTATTACCGCTACCGGCTCCCCGACACAGAGCTGGTAGTGGCTCAGCCTGAGTACTCGTGCTGCTCTCACTTGCATTTCATATAGATGGTTATATAGCTTACCCTATTTATCTTATTATTGCTGCACTGCTTATATTTTGGCTTGTATATTTTCTGTACCTTGTTATGTCCCCTGAGGACCTGAATATGGATTATGTCCCCAGGATTTGAGGACGAGATCTATCCCAAGGTATACGGGACCGGAGCAGGAGTTGATCCAGGAGCTGTACCGCCTTCCGAGGACGAGGTGTTAGCCGAAGACTTTTCCTGAGCATCCATATTTCATGCTCAGTATTTATTTATTTCAGTCATTTATATTCTGGTCTGTTGAACCATTGTATTAGATTTTTATCGGGTTGTTCCCCGAAGCACTTTGTTGAGACTAGCTGATAATTTACATTCCTTATTTATTCCGTGGATCATATTTTATATCTTGTGTGGATGAGATTAGTTGTGCCATGATTGTCGTAGACTTGATTTTACAGCTTAAGTATGCCCTGATGGATCCATTAAATTGGGTTTGTCCATCGGTGCGTACTGCTGGCCATTATCACGCGTCCGGTCCTACGATATTTTGGGACTGGGGCGTGACATAGTTTTTGTGGTGGCCCATGCAGGTCTACGACTAAATTGTTCGATTTCAACTTAAGGACTGAACCAGCCTGCCCTAAGGATAGGATAAGTTATAGGATCTCATCCATTATTTGAACCATTATTGAACTCTATATCGAACTCGAAATTGTTACTTGATTTGCATCCTGTGTTGATTCCTCTGTGTGTTCTTATAGTTTATCTTTTGGTTACAGAGTAATGGATTCCAGGAACGGAGACTAGATTCCTTTGGATACGCCACACGACGCTGTGGTTACTTATATAGACGGAGTGACCCCAGGGAATGGAGGACAAACATCGCAAAGCGATCAAACCAGCCAGCCTAATCCAAGGTTCCGGAGAGATGATATCCCACCTCCACCACAGTTCACTCCCCAGATGCCAGTTTTCCCGCCAGGGCAAGCCATGGACGGGCAACAGATGTTCCAGATGATGTATGCCATGATGCAAGCCCATCAACAGATTCAGCAAGAGGCACATCGACAGGAGGTAGAGTATCTAAGAACCAGCCTGGTATCCGCATTGGAGCAGGCAAATCTACCAGCGAGGCGAACAGCGACGGGATCTATCACCGATTTTCGTCATCTCAAGCCTCGCACATTTTTTGGCAAAGAGGGGCCAACAGAAGTTCATGAATGGCTCACAAACATACAGCATCAGTTGGAAGCCACTGAACTACCAAGAGAGAAGTGGATGACTGCAGTCAGAATGCAGTTAACTAAAAATGCACATCACTGGTGGTTAACAGAAGAGAGGAGGCTCGGACAGGACCGAGTCACATGGGAAGAATTCTCCAGACTCTTCCAAGAGATGTACATTCCAGCAGTTGCACGGTCAGAGTTCAGAGATAAGTTCAACCGACTTATCCAAGGCAATATAACAGTGGAAGAATACAACGCAGAATTAATTCGCCTAAGTCGCTTCGCTCCAACATTGATCTCGACCGAGGAAGAGAAAGCTGAGAAGTTCTTTGAATAACTAAAGTTCGAGCTCCAGAGATTGATTGGCTCGGTCGCACCTACATCTTATACTGACGTCCTTGCAGCAGCATGACGCATAGAGCGCGTCACTAGAAGGGAGTCATCTGAAGAGGCCAATCACATCAGCACCATCCAAGATAGCACCTGGAGATTCTGCAAAACGATTTCAGAGGAGTATACCGGAGAGAGCATCACATAGAGACAGACCTCTTCCTACTTGTCACCACTGCGGCAAGGTAGGACACATTGAGAAAGAATGCAGGCGTAAGTTGGGACTATGTCTGAGCTGCGGGTCCAACCAGCATTTTTCCAGGGACTGTTCTGGACGCAGAGACAGAGCACCGAGATTAGCCTTGCCTGCACCACGACCAGCTTATCCAGCAGTAGGAGAACCGCAGACAGGAGCTGGAGGAGTCAGACAACCAGCTACAGGAGGCTACCAGTAGAGACCACCACTGGCCCCACAGGCAGCTTTATTTCAGCAGACTCAGCAGCAGCAGAGAGGTCCAGCACTGGGACGAGGACATGCATTCACATTAGCTGTTGAGCAGGAAGCTACTGCGGGCGAGGTTATCGCAGGTAATATTTTAGTAGCTTTATTACCAGCTGTAGCTTTATTTGATTCTGGAGCATCGCATTCATTTATAGCAACTAGTTTTGTAGCCACCCATAGAGTAGCTACCGCACCCCTTCCGAAGATGAAGAGAATTCTTACGGGAGGTAGAATTATTCTGGTTAGTGACGTCTGCAGATCATGTTCTGTAGTAGTTTGTGGAAGAGAAATACGAGCTCAATTTTTAATCTTTTCCATGCCGAATTATGATGTTGTACTTGGTATGGACTGGTTAAGTCAGTACCATGCGACTCTTGATTGCCGACTGGGAAAGGTTATATTTAGACCGCCAGGACATCCAGAATTTGAGTTTTTTCGAGGAGCAGTGGAGCAAGGAGTTCAGCCTACTCTTAGAGTACTATCTGTAGAAGGGGAGACAGGTTACCCAAGAGTCATATCAGAGTTTGTGGATGTATTTCCTGATGATCTTCCAGGTTTACCGCCTGATCGGGAAATAGAATTCACAATAGACTTAACTCCAGGAGCAGAGCCTATCACTTCATTAGTATATCGGCTAGCACCTAAGGAATTAGTGGAGTTGAAGGAACAGGTTGATGATCTTTTGGAGAAGGGTTTCATTCGGCCCAGTGTTTTACCTTGGGGAGCACCCATATTATTTGTACCAAAGAAGGACGGAACCGTACTGTTATGCATTAACTACAGGGCACTAAATGCGGTGACCATCAAGAACAGGTATCCCTTACCACGTATTGATGATCTATTCGATCAATTGAGTGGTGCAAGGGTATTCTCGAAGATTGACCTTAGATCCGGCTATCATCAGATCAAAGTAAGGAAGGAGGATATATCGAAGACGGCTTTCAGGACCAAGTATGGACATTATGAGTTCTTGGTAATGCCATTTGGTTTAACCAACGCGCCAGCAGTGTTTATGAGTTTAATGAACAGAGTCTTTCATCAGTTCTTGGATAAATTTATGGTTGTGTTCATTGACGACATCCTCATATATTCCAAGAGTCATGAAGAGCACGAGGAGCTTCTCAGAATCGTGTTAGAGACCTTGAGACAAGAGAAGCTATATGCTAAACTCAGTAAGTGTGAGTTTTGTATGGACAAAGTGCCTTTCTTGGGACACATCATCTCAGGAGAAGGACTTTCCGTGGATCCAGAGAAAGTTGCGGCAATAGAGACTTGGCCTGCACCCACATCAGTTGCAGAGGTGAGAAGTTTTCTCGGACCTGCGGGATATTACCGAAGGTTCGTAAAAAATTTCTCAAGAATTGCAGAACCGATGACGAAGCTGAAACGCAAAGACCAGGAGTTTATATGGACAGAAGAATGCCAGAAGGCCTTTGAAGAATTGAAGAGAAGATTGACAACAGCACCTGTCTTGACTCTTCCTTCGGGGTCCGGAGGTTTTGTTGTTTACAGTGATGCCTCAGGTAGTGGATTAGGGTGTGTTTTGATGCAACATGGCAAAGTCATTGCTTATGCATCGAGACAGTTGAAGGTCCATGAGAAGAACTACCCAACACATGATCTGGAGCTAGCAGCAGTTATATTTGCACTAAAGATTTGGAGGCACTACCTTTATGGTGAGAAGGTAGAAATCTCTACAAATTACAAGAGTCTAAAGTATGTATATACTCAGAAGGAGCTCAACATGAGGCAGAGACGTTGGCTTGAATTGATGGTAGATTTTGACATAGATCTGCAGTATCATCCGGGAAAGGCGAATGTGGTAGCAGACGCACTCAGCAGGAAGCCTACGGCTTATTTCTTGATGATGCAGCCCGAGTTATTGAGAGATCTACGGGAGCTTCAGATAAAGGTTGTTTTACCAGGACAGAATGGCTTGATGGCTAATCTTGAAGTTAAGTCATCACTCGTAGAGAAGATTAAAGAGGCATTGCCCACTGATGCTAGATTTCGAAGACTGAAGGAGAGGACGGAAGTAGGCATGCAGACATGACTTTGCATACACGAAGACGGGACATTAAGGTTTGGAAATCGCCTGTATGTTCCAAATGGAGAATTAAGACCGGAGTTAATGACTAAAGCACATAGCTCCATGTACTCTGTTCACCCATGAGGAACCAAGATATACCGAGACTTGAGACAGTATTACTGGTGGCATGGAATGAAAAGGGAGATTGTAAGATTTGTGGCCAAATGCTTAGTATGTCAGCAAGTAAAGGCCGAGCATCAGAGGACCGCAGGTATGTTACAGCCGCTTCCTATACCAGAATGGAAGTGGGAACATATTACGATGGATTTTGTCACAGGATTTCTAAGGAGCCCCAACGGCAGAGATGTAGTATGGGTTATCGTGGATAGACTCACTAAATCGGCACACTTCTTGCCATTTAGAGTTGGACAGTCCACAGAGGTACTAGCCGACATATATATGCGACAAATCGTTAAATTACATGGAGTGCCGGTTAGTATTGTATCGGATCGAGATTCGAGATTTATGTCTTATTTCTGGCGAAGCATGCAAGAGAGTCTTGGCACCAGACTCAAATTCAGCACAGCTTACCATCCACAGACAGATGGACAATCGGAGCGCACGATTCAGATCTTGGAGGATATGTTACGATCGTGTATGCTAGACTTTGGAGGATCTTGGGAAGATCATTTGCACTTGGTGGAGTTCTCCTACAACAACAGTTATCAGGCCAGCATTCAGATGGCACCATTCGAAGCTTTATACGGAAGGAAGTACAGATCGCCTATATATTGGAGTGACATTGGTGAACGTCAAATACTGGGTCCAGAATTGGTAACGCAGACAGTAGAGAAGGTGAAACAGATTCAGAATCATCTTCGAGCAGCCCAGGACAGACAGAAGCATTTGGCAGATACGCACAGACGCCCCCTAGAGTTCAAAGAAGGAGAGCACGTATTCTTGAGGATTTCGCCCACTCGAGATACTATTAGATTCGGGAGCAGAGGCAAGTGAGCCCAAGGTATATTGGGCCATTTGACATTCTAGAGCGCATTGGTGAGGTAGCTTATCGTCTTGCATTACCACCATCCTTAGAGGGAGTGCATGATGTATTCCACGTCTCACAGCTGCGAAGGTACGTGACCGACCCAAGTCACGTAGTTGATCATTCAGAGATCGCAGTAGGCCCAAGCTTGAGATATGAAGAACAACCAGTTGGCATCCTCGACGTCAGTGAGAAGACATTGCGGGGACAGACAATCAGACTGGTTTGTGTAGCATAGAAACACCATTCTCCTGGCGAATCGACTTGGGAACGAGAAGATAGTATGCACCAGCGTTACCCTCACTTGTTTGAGAAGGCAGTTGTAAACTAAGCAACCTTATTTTTCCATAATTCTTTCTTTAGTAGCTTATTCTTTGATTGCGAGGACGCAATCCTTTTAAGGAGGGAAGATTGTAAACACCCTGTTTTTCAGAATAATTTTAATATATTTTTCCCTAATTTTTAGGTATTTTTTGGAAGACGAACCAAGTTAATTAGGAGTTAAGGATTTTTAAATATAGTTTATTGGTGTTAAAAAATTATGAAAATAAGATTTTATGGTGTAAAATGGAAAACCGAACATAGGGTATTTTTCGGTGAATTTATTGTACTCCGAAAACGCGTTTCATGACCTATAAACTATAGGTTATATAAACCCGAATTAAACCCACCCAAACCCAAGCTTGAACAAAATCGCTGCGTGAACCGAACCCAAACCGGCTTATTGGGTCGGGTCGGGTCGGATCCGAGCCAAACCCGACCCGGACCCGAAACGCAAGGGAAAACCCTAGCCACCGCCGGAATCACTGTAGCAGGGTATTTAAACCTCTCCTTGGCTTCCGTGCCCAGCCCTCGAAAACTCTAGCCATATCCTCCGCCGCCGCCCAGAGCCGCTCCGGCGCTGCACCTCTCCGCGACTCGACCCACCACCGACTCGTAGCGCCTTCCCCGCTCGATCTCGCCGTCGATCCCTGACCCCGCTCACACATCCGCCACCACCCACAGAATTCCTCCGCCCCGTTGTCGACCCGAGCGACGTCGCCCAGCCCAACTCCCCCGCCTCAAACCACCTGCCGCTCGACGGACCACTCGCCGTGACACCCTTCCGCCACCCCTTCGATCTACCCTCTCCGTTCTGCTGCCCACAGCAACTCCACCCCCGCGGCTGAACTGCCCCTCTCCGACGGCTCATTGACGGCATCCTGAACCCTAGCTTGGATACAGTGTCCAGGACACGGTGGACTCGACTCGGACACGTGGAATTCAGCGTTCATGGAGCCCTGTTCAGGTACCGTTTTCTCTCACCTCGTAACTCCGTTTTAGTTTCCGTCTATTGCTACGCGTAGACTGTATAACCCTCTCGGTGCCCGTACAACTCATTCGGTGCATCGCGTCCTGTGGAGATCACACACCGCGATCCAAAAACAGGAAAAATAATGCCCTATTTCGCCCCGGAACTGAGTGTGCCCCACCAAACGGGACGACTTGGTCGCATGCAGTCTTTATCGAAACGTGCGCGACGTTGATACGGTCGTGTGGGATTTCACAGAAGTCGATTCGGATGTGCGTGCACACCGGAATCAACGCGTATCCGCCGACACCGCCCCGTATCCGTCCTTTCTGGAACACGCTGTAACTTTGTGTACACACGTCGGATTGAGACTAAACTTGCTCCATAGGACTCATAGTAATACGCTGGTCCTGTGACCCAAGTTTGGTCTGATTCTGAGAACGTTGACAAAATTGCGTATCGTGGGCCCCACAGGCTCCACCTGACGGGCGATTTTACGATCGGCTTATTGGAATCCAATTCTGGAAGTTCCGTCAGGTTCGTATCATCGTTCCTGACTTGTAGACACTGAGTTTGAGGAATTTGGAGACCTTTGATCCTGATACGCTTTTCGGTGCAAAGTGGCCCACCTATGGAACCCGCTTTGGCTTGGAAATATCCTTTTTGCTCCTGTGTCCAAATTTGACTTAAGGACAGGCGTTTCTAGCTATTTGACATCTTCTGAGACGGTTGATGATGTTTATTACAGCTTTTGGAGGAGTACCCACAGGATCCACTGATACCGGGACGATTGTTGATATTCAAACATCAGGCAAGTGTACCTTGCCAAACTCTGCAGTATTGTTACATATTTTCCTTGCTTTATTATATTGCTGTGCATGCTTAACCTAGGACCGTGTGACATACTTAGCGTCCGATTATCAGTCGGGTGCCAACACCGTAGGCAGTGTTGGGTACGGTCATCTAGAGATGGACATTCATGACACTTTATATTCTCGTACTTGTCTTACCAAGTACACTTTGACCCAGGACACTTGACACTACTCATGAGACAGGATTTTCCCGAGATATTCGTGGTGATTCTGTATAGGATACAGGACTGGACATGGACATTGTATTCTTAGATATTGTATGACTGGTTGCATTAGCTATGATCCCGCTTGACATGGACATGAGATGTTATGGTCATGATATGCGTGGTTACATTGGGTGGGGAGAGACACACAGGCTACAAGCTGTTCCATATATATATACATCCACTATTATTGAGAGGTCGTAGACTCTCGGAGCAGAGCTAGACCCACTACCGGTTATTACCGCTACCGGCTCCCCGACACAGAGCTGGTAGTGGCTCAGCCTGAGTACTCGTGCTGCTCTCACTTGCATTTCACATAGATGGTTATATAGCTTACCCTATTTATCTTATTATTGCTGTACTGCTTATATTTTGGCTTATATATTTTTTGTACCTTGCTATGTCCCCTGAGGACCTGGATATGGATTATGTCCCCAGGATTTGAGGACGAGATCTATCCCGAGGTATACGGGACCGGAGCAGGAGTTGATTCAGGAGCTGTACCGCCTTCCGAGGACGAGGTGTTAGCCGAAGACTTTTCCTGAGCATCCATGTTTCATGCTCAGTATTTATTTATTTCAGTTATTTATATTCTGGTCTGTTGAACCATTGTATTAGATTTTTATCGGATTGTTCCCCGAAGCACTTTGTTGAGACTAGCTGATAATTTACATTCCTTATTTATTTCGTGGATCATATTTTATATCTTGTGGGGATGAGATTAGTTATGCCATGATTGTCGTAGACTTGATTTTACAGCTTAAGTATGCCCTGATGGATCCATTAAATTGGGTTTGTCCATCGGTGCGTACCGCTGGCCATTATCACGCGTCCGGTCCCACGGTATTTTGGGACTGGGGCGTGAGACTTCAAGATAATTGCATCTCCTCCTTTGAAGACCTTAAGCACCTCTTCCTGGCCCGATTCTATGACTGGGAAATAACATGACAATTTTCTCCCTGATAGACATCACTCAAAAATAAAAGAGCTGGTACAAAAATATATATAATAATTTAGGATAGCTACGCTCAGACTACCTCCAGGTAATCTAGAGTCCACAATGATGGACATATGCCGAAAGAATTTACTCTTAATAGTAAGGCTTTGGACGACCGCCACTCAGTTCAAAGACTGGATGGCATTTATCATAAGTATCTTTGCCTTAAAGAAGAATGTAAAGGACGCTCGACTGCTGGGAATACAGATACCCGTCACTGAGGATAGGTCAAAGCATCCTTATAACAATAACAACAACAATAACTAGGGCCAAAGGGAAGCAGGTCCTTACCGTTAACTTGTCTAAAAAATCTCTTTTGTCGGATCTGAAGCTGGCTGAGGCCCCCAAACCGAAAGAGACTTACCCTTTTGACAACGATGACGTGATGGTAATCTTCGATGTACTGTAAAGGGCAATAAGCTTCGGCTTCCAGATATTAAATGCCCCGATGAGGCAGACCAAGTCGATAATCCCAGATACTACCACTACCATCAGTTCATAAACCACCCAACATAGGATTGCTACATGCTAAAATAATACATCCAGCATCTGCTTGAGGCCAAAGCTCTCACCTTAGACTTTGAGGACAAGATAGTAACCGCCAACATGATATCTCTTCAGTTTGAGGACTTTCCAGTAACAGAGGTCGAAGATGGTATTGTCCCGATCCGGAGGGCAACAATAAGAGGTTGTTAATCTTCCTCCTACTCTCAACCAAGCAGCCGAGCTGGTACCTCTTAGCATACCTCGGGGTGAGGTCATGTGAGTTCACCCAGATCTCGTCTAGGATATGATACAACAAGCAGTACCCTCTGCCGATAAGTCTAGCGGAAAGAAGTCTAAAGCTTGCTACATGGTTTCTCCTTCCACTGAGGAAGTTGTGGCAGGAACCACAATGTCGGGACTGGCCTACCAGCACGATTATGATGCTCCCAAAAAATTATATTGCCAACCACCGTACCTGGCGCATCGGATCCTGGTTTGTCTCAGCCTCCCGTAACAGATAAACAAAATCATACTCGCTTTGACAAGCCTTTTCTAAAGTATACAACATAGGGGCTAGAGAAGCCCTATAACTTTTCTATATTGGCGCAACTCGCCAATACTCTAGCTAAACTATCGCTCTTTGAGCTCCTCCGTCTCACTAAAGACACCCGAAATGCTCTAAACGAGGCATTATAGAACGTCGATACTTACCTGGCCTAGGTCAAGCCACCGTCCGAGGACCCCGCTACATGCCCCCACTGAAACAATATGAAGGAGACAATACCCAACATCACATTCTCGCAACTGGACATGTTACTAAAGAACAACAAGCATGATCTCCCTCTGTACTATGAAAGGTACATCGGGGCTATTAAAAAGTTGACCGAATGCACATTGACCCTGGTTCTTCCGTCAGCATCATCCCACACAGACTATTTCAAACCCTAAGAATCCTAATACATCGGTTGGCAGAAACCAATACCATCATCAGTAGCTTCAATGTCGAAAGGAGCTAACCTCAAGAAAAAAATTATCTGAAATGTCAGATCGACGACTTACGAACAGAGGTTACCTGCTACATTATAGACGTAGATTTGTCCTATAACATCTTGTTGCGACATACATGGATACATGAGTACATGATTGTGCCATAAACTCTACACCAATGCCTGAAGTATATGGACGATCACGGCGTCGTCAGAACAAGGTTCGCCGTTGTCGATCCATTCAAAGGAGTGGAGGTATATTAGTCTGACTCAATCTTGTACAAGCAAGTTCGCCAAGACAAGGGTGGAAATGATGCCGAAAATGAAGCAGAAGCAGGTACCATACCAGACGAACCTTTGAGGATCTGTCTTAAAGGACGAGCTCCTAACACGGATCCTCCCCTCGTGGTGAAACTCTATAAGAAAACGTCAGAATCTCTTACACCTCCGAAACTTCTGGTAGTAAAATTCCACAAGAAGGGACCAGAACCTCTAGTCGTTCACCTACGAAGTCCAAATCGAGCACCTAAAAAAGATCATGTACCCATTACTACTTCAGATACATTGGTGGTAAAACTTCGTTAGAGGCCTCTGTCACGCCCCAGTCCCAAAATATCGAGGGACTGGACACGTGAGCAATGGCCAACAGCACGCACCGATGGACAACCCAATTTAAAAGATCCATCAGGGCATGCTTAAGCTGTAGTCTAACAGTAAAATGTTACAAGACTCAGGTTATTCTAATCTCATCCACAACAGATAAATACAGATAAAGACAGGGTAATACAAATAAAATAAGCTGATCTCAATAAATATCTCGGGAAACAATCCGAGAATATGTCTGGTACAACAGATACAAATAGACAGGAAATAAACAACTGGAAATAGAAATAACTGACTATATACGGCCAATGCTCAGGAGAAGTCCTCTGGTGCGAGCTCGTCTTCCGGTCCTGGTACAGCTCCTGGAAGTGCTCCTGTACGGTATATCTCTGGATGAATCTCTTCGGCTATACCTGGGGACATAATCCGGATCCAGCTCCTCAGGGGACAGCAAGGTACAGAAGATACAAGCCAAAAATAGATGCAGTACAGCAGATAATAAGCAATAGGGTAAACTAGATAACCAGCTAAGTGATATGCAACATGAGAGCAGTACAAAAACTCAGGCTGAAACTACTACAAGCTCTGTGTCGGGGAGCCGGTAGCAGTGATATCATGTAGTTGTCTAGCTCGTAGTGAGACTTAAGACGCCGGCATAATATAACATCAACCTGTAGCCTGTGTGTCTCTCCCCACCCAATGTAATCACGCATATCATGACCATAACATCTCATGTCCATATTAGCGGGATTATAGCTAATGCAGCAAGTCATAATGTCTATAAAATATCTCTGTCAAGTCCTGTATCCTATACAGAATCACCATGAATGTCTCAGGAAGACTCTGTCTCATGAATAGTGTCAAGTGTCCTGGGTTCTGGAGTACTTGATAAGACAAGTACGAGAATTATCGGGTCTCGATATCCATCTCTATGTGACGTTACACAACTCCGTGTACGGAGTTGGCACCCGACTATGATCGGACGCTAAGTACGCCACTCGGTCCTAGGTTTTAACAGTTAAACAGGTTTATATGCATTTAAACAAGAATTCAGGCAAGTTCTAGAACAGAAATTACTGCTAATGGCAAGCTTTACTTGTCCACTGATGTATAAACAAGTCAATGAAAATAAATAGCAAGCTGCAGGGTTTGGCAAGGTACACTTGCCTGTTGTTCTGGCTCTGATTTCGGCTCTGACTTCAGTTGGATTTGCAGGCGATACTCCGGTTGCTGAAATAAACATCACCATCAGATCCAGAAAATATCAATCAGCTAAAAACGCCTGTCCTTGAGTCCAGTTTGGAGACAAGGGTAGAAACGGCAGTTTTGGGTCAAAACGGGGTCCACATGTGGGCCCGCTTTGCACCGAAAAACGTGTCCGGGTCAAAGGTCTCCAAATTCACCAAACTTAGTGTCAACAGGTCAGGAACGATGATACAAACCCAACAGAACTTCCAGAATTGGATTCCGATGAGCCGATCACAAAATCGCCCGTCGAGCGGGGCCTATGGGGCCCACGACACGCGATTTTGTCAATGTTCTCAGAATCGAACCAAACTTGACCCACAGGACCAGCGTATCGCTACGAGTCCGATGGCATAAGTTTCGTCTCAATCCGACGTGTGTACACAAAGTTAGGGCACGTTCCAGAAAGTACGGATACGGGGCGATGTCCGCGGATACGCGTTGATTCTGGTGTGCACGCACACCCGAATCAGCTTCTGCGAAATCTCACACATCCGTATCGACGACGCGCACGAATCTGTGAAGACCGCGCGCGACCAAGTCGTCCCGTTTGGCGGGGCGTACTCAGTTCCGGGGTAAAACAGGGTCTGGTTTTTTCTGTTTTGGATCGCGTTGTGCGATCACCACAGGACGCGATGCCCCGAACGGTTTATCCGGACACCGAGAGGGTCATACAGGCTTCATAACGCAATTTGCGGAATTGGAAACAGAGCTACGAGCAAGAAGTTACGCGTACCTGAACCCCGCTGAAAAATTGGGGTTTCGCCGTATTCGACTCGACACGGACACTGTGTCCTGTGTCCGTGTCCGACACAGGAAGCAGCAATTAGGGTTAGGGTTTTTCCTCGCCGGACTCTGGTGGCTCTGCGGTGGCTCAGGGCGGGGGAGGCCGGCCGGGGGCAGCGCGGCGCGGCGCACGGCGGCGAGGCGGAGGCGAGGCGGCTCGGGGACGGCTGCGCGGCGTTGGCTGCCGCTGCTGCAGTCGACTGCGGCTGCTCGTCGTCGAGACGAAGGGGGAGGGGAGGAGGAGAGCAGCGAGGCGCGGAGGAGGAGAGCCTGGGCGGGGCTGGGCGTCGTTGGCCGGGCTGTGGTCGACGCTCAGGGCGGAGGGGAGCCGGTGGCGAGGCGCTGGGGTGGCTGTCGAGCGGAGGGGAGGAGGAGCCGAGGGTTTTATAGGTGGCCGGGCGGTGTCGTGGGTCGGGAAGGGCGGAGGAGGCGGAGAGATGGGGCGGACGGGGCGGCGTGGCGAGACGTGGGTGGTGGTCCGGGCGGAGCGGAGCGTAGGACGCGGCGGGCGGCTCGGTGGGCGGCGGAAGACTCGGGCACGGGGTGAGGGGAAACCGGGTTAGCGGGTCCGGGTCGGGTCTGGAGGATCCGACCCGACCCGCTAGGGGGCTGGGCCGGGCTCGGGCCCAATGGGCCGGGCCGGGCCACGGGCTGGGGGTTTAATTTTAACTAAAAATAAAAAAAATCAGATTAATAAATAAATAATTAATTAAATAATAAATAATTAAATAAATACTAAAATACTTTTTAGGTGTTTAAAAAATAGGTCCGAGGTCCGATAAATTCCAGAAAAATTGACCTAAGTCCAGTTTTTCATTTTACATCCAAAAATATTATTTCCATAATATTTTAATATCATTTATTATCATTTAAAAATTATTGAATAATTAAAACCCTATTTTTAATTTACAAAAAAATCCCAGAAAATTTCAGAAAATTGTAAAAAATTCAGTTTTAAAAAATTTGAAAAATCAGGGGGTTTACAGCCTCCGAAACCATCACTGCCGTTGGAGGCAAATCCTGGGGAAGATGAGCTGGGAGAGTACATGGCCGCTAATGCTGATGTCCCTTCTCTTGACAATGTAATCCTTGTAGAAATGATACCTTACTTCATTAATAATGGGTTATCTTTGAACTAATCTGATATTACACGTTTAAGTACAATATATTCCTTAGAGCACGGTCTAGGCCTACAAATGATTACACAATTGACTACCACCTATGCAGTGAACCGAATCCTCCCTAGCTAAAACTCTCACTTTATAGTTCCAATAAGTAGGAGGGGTGACAGACCCATAATCTTTGGCAGAATAGAATATCCTCAGTCCTTTATCCCCGAGGAACAAGAACCAAAGCCTGAGGGCCGAAGGATGCAAACATACCGCTACAGCTCACAAGACAAGCACCTAATCTAGAAGATAAACTATGATCTTAAAAGTGATCGAGGCCTGAATTATGATAAAAGATGACGACCGCCTCTCTGCCTCCTCACTCCTGCAGGCAAGTTCGAGGATTACTACCATAAGAATTGACATCGTCTAGGGTACATTATACCACTATCTACTCCCGAAGACTTTGAGGAGGAAGGCGAAGTGTATTCTCACTCTTCAGAATTCTCCGCTTGGGACTCCGATACAAGCATATGAGACATGCTTAAAAAGATGCTATCTGTCAACATGGCATTCGCTCACCCAGAAGAAGACGATAAAGACCAACATGAACCCTTCGAGGTTGAGCCATAGGCCCAACGCCTGGACGTACAGCGGAAACTATGGTTCGGGCAACGAGAACCTCCTACTGAGGAGGAGGTCAAACAAGTTAACCTAGGTGATAAATCCGCCCCTAAACCTATCTTCATCAGTAAAAGTCTGTCTGGTGGAGATCGTGAATTCCTACTGCAGCTCGTTAGGGAGTATATCGATGTCTTTGCCTCAAGCTATAACGACATGTCGGGATTGGATCCCCAGATCATGGTCCACAAACTCTACATCTTGCCAAACGCTAAGCCAGTAGAGCAGCCTCCAGTAAGCCATTCCATATTGGAGTTTCTTTGGGACACTTGTTCACGTCCATATCACCTCTGAACTATGTTCTTGACATCTTCCCTAGTAAAAGTCTTTGCTATGTCCATATTACTTTTGAGCAAGATCTCATATTCTGGCTATCGACTGTCATATCCATTATGCTTCTGATATCGATCATCATCTCAACTTATCATCTGTACTTAGTCCTAAGTACGTCAGTGATGACAAGTCTATAAAATCTATCATGTCCATATCACCTCTGATAAGGTTTCATTTTGAAATTATTACTTGTACTCAAATGCACATGAAATAATAGGTCTACCAAAGATCCCTCAGTGGGAAGCCCTTAACAACTTCGATGATGTACTACGTCTATATTACCTCTAGTATAATATCCAAGTCTATAATTATAGAAGCATAAAAAACCATGCAGGCCGCATAGAGTTTATGTACCCTCAAAGTGAGAGTTGGCCGTCGAGGACCCACAGAGAGCCTAGGCGACCAAGGGGTCCTTAAATATCCCATGCGGCTAGAACAACCAAAGAGAAAGCCGCATATCAGCCTCATGTGGCCTAAGTAAGGTGCCGCATGAGATCTCAATGCCTGTCAGAGAGAGTTATAACACACCACTTAGCACACAACACTTCGAGATTCATGAAAAATGTGACTCACAAAAAAATAGAAAGTCACATCAGTGCATTGATGGCCTTATCAGAGGAGCCATGCCACGTGGTCATTCGTATGCATCCTTGAGCCTATGTGGCCTCATCATCATGTGGCCAATGTATCTAAAAGACCTAAGCCAAATGAGAGCACGTATGCGGCCAAGATTATGTGGCTCTAAGCTTGCAAGATTTGTCCATTACAACCGAAAAGATCTTCACACAATCAGTGTTGACTACGTGTCTAGCAGACAGAGTTACGCAAACAACAACTCTGCGATCTTATCAACAGCATATCCCAACTGAGGCCTTATGGCATCATGCCTGTGGTATACGGCTACAGTTGTAACCGTATTCTATTGAAGGAGCCCTATACGGCCACCAAACAGAGGTATATGCGACACCTATAGCCCATTAGTAGGATGACTATAAATATTAAGGATAGCAGACCCCACAAAGCCCGTCTAGCCATGTACGTGTACACAGGCTCAAGAGAGAGAGAGAGAGAGAGAGAGAGAGAAAGAAAGAAAAGAGAAGAGATCATCATCAATCCCCCGTCGGACCATCAACGGAGTAAATAAGTCGCTGCAATACTCAATCTCCATCGTTATATTTTTCAGATCAAAAATATTGTACTTAGATTTTCTGTCTAGGATTTCTTTGTACCTTTTGTTTGTTGTTAAACAAAAGTTTTCCAAACTTATAAATTAGTTGCGAACAAGATGGCAACTCTGTTGGGGGCACCCTTCTCCTCTGATGAGAAGGTCGCGATGCAGTCCGATGCGTCGAAGCTGGGTTCAACCAAGAAGATGCTGGTTGTACGCTTCGACCAGCAAGCCTTTGAGGGAATGCTCTCGTAGGGCAGTTCTTCGTCGAGGTTTACAAAGCGTAAGAAGACTCGCAGGACATGGGTAGCCAAGGCCGCTATACCTCGCCCAACTGCAGAGCATGCACTCCTCATCTCTCTCTCTGCCTTAGGAAACACACCCCATGAAAACACACGAGCCGTCCCCACTCATGCCCAGCACTTGAACTCTGGCTGAGGAAAATACTACGATGCTAGGATTTTAAGTTCTAAGGAACATTCCATGTGGCCACAACAAAGGCCGCATAAGAAGGCTCTTGCGACATCAGGCTCTAATAGCATACAGAAGGCTATATGCGGCCTCGACGACAACAGAAGTTCAGTCTTCGACCGAATCTCATGCGATGATAGTTCTGCAGGCCATGGCGAGAAAGGAGAAGATGTAAAATATGACTCTTTATACTATGTGCCACGACCCGCACTCGGTTTAAGGACACAAGTACGTGGGTACGTCCAGCCTACGCCGCAACATCGGCGGTAGAACGTTGTCTAGGTCAACAATACTATCTATACATCTTATATAATATATATAATATAACTATCAATATATCTTAACTCCCAAATAGAGAACAATATGATAATGGTAAACAATATTCAATCATAATAATAAGTTAGAGGAAGATATGGCACGATATAAAATAGGAGAAAAGAAATAAAGAGTCAAATATATCACAAATCTAATAGACTAATCAAAACTCGATGATCTCAAATATAATACATGCCAAAAGTGTCTAACTAACATATATAATAACATAAATGAACAAGCTAAGTCTCATCGAATGTTGGCACTATCTCATAGGCTCTACGGGTGCTTTCTCAAGTGGCTCGCCATCTGTGGCCTATAGTGCGTAGGACCCCAGTCCTCTAACGAATCATTTGAAAAATATATCCTGTCATGATTTAAGCAAAGTATAATCCAATAGCAGTTCCAATAATTGATAAAAACTATGAAACAGTAATAGCAATAAAAATAAATGATCGAAGTAACTGAACTAGCAGATATCACGAGAAAAAATATCATGGTAAATGGCAATAATCTGAGAACAATATGGTAAGAAACATCAATATAATGAAGTAGAATAAAGAAAACAATATAATAAATATAGCTTAAAATATTAGTAAGATAATATGATTGGCTTGGGCCTAACACATGTTATATATAAAAGGTTAGCTAGCGTGATTACACGTGAGTTGCATGATCTGCTAACTATCACGAGTTACACTAAATCATGGTCTATAGGATATGATTACATATCTAATAATACTTCCCCCAACCCCCGACTAGTACACAGATCAAAATTGTGACAAATTATAATATGTATATCATACTACATGATTTATAATATCATGCACTATGATCATGGTCAATATAATTACTAAGATATTACGATAATCACTGAGTAATCATGAAACATGATACGGTAATCACTGAGTAATCACGAACAATAATATCTCATGACGGGGATCCATGTATACCAATTCTTGTAATATCGTATCAAGAATCAAATATCTCAATACTAAATACATGTAACATAGAGACTATCAAATAAAAAAACTATCAGAGAATATACTCGCTTGTGGTCTTAAGCAAAGAGCACAAGTCGGTGTTCGAACTAGAATCAAAGTAACCTAAATATGAAATTCTAAGTCAAATAGGTAAATTGGAATCATAAACAACTTAAATAGTTCTATTTTATGTCTCTAGGTCAAATCCTAAGGTTTGTCTAGGCCATACTAGTTAATACTAGTCAATGCCAGGTTAATACCTTGCTACACTAGGCCTTCTAGGTCATACTAAGGTATCCTAGCTCATACTAGTTATTACTAATATATAGAGTTCATATACATTGGCATCAAGTTAATACCTTAACCCTAATTACTCATACCTAACTATATAAACCTTACCTTAACTATTACCTTAGTGTGTATCTTCCTGGATACTCTACCTTAACCTTAATAATACTATAATCAATGCCTCATCTAGGTATCTCAACTGATACTGCACTTGATACATTCTAAAATTGAAACCCTTACTGATCACATTACCTATAATCAGTCAATATCAAATTCGACTCCAACACCTCACAACTTTAATCATCCACACCATCTCAACCTTTAACGCTTGTCTTAGGTTGTTTAGTTGTTAAAGTTAATTAGATTTCTTGTTTTTATTTAATTGTGGGTAAAGAAGAAAGGAATATAATTCCAACGATAAATTTTCAAAGTACATATCAATATATAGTTATATACTATGATCAGTTGTAATATTCCGATGGTGAATGTTGACTTAGACCAATGTCTGCTATTTTAATTTCTCATAATATTTAATTTGTTCTTCTTAATTTGATTTAATTTAATTCAAAACTCTTCCCCACAACCTTGTTCACATAGCATAAAATTAGACTAAATACTCTCCATGGGATAGATCCTTACTCTCACTACTACATATAATTTTAAGAGTAAAGTTTTTTTCGGTGCCTACGATAGAAATCCAAATTTTGGCGTCGTTGCCGAAGAGTAATTTTATTTAATTTTTGTGCTTTTTGTGATCTTTATTTTGTTCTTGTGATCAAATAATTTTATGTCTATTAGCAAAAAAAAAAGTTCGATAACAAGACATGGAGGCTAATTCTTAATAATTTGGCACTTTGCTAGATCTTCCATCTAGGCATGCTGATGAGATAAATATTTCTTCCCTAGAAAAAAATTCTAGTTTTACTTCTCTTGTTCGTCGGATGTCTGTAGGTAACATGCAAACGACAAAGGCTTGTGGGATTTGTTCGGTAGCCAGATATCCAACAGATATGTGCCCAACACTTCAAGGGGAACCCAATGAATAGTGAATGTTGCAGGTAATTTCCCTAGACAACAACAAAAGAAGTATAACCCCTTTGCAAACACATACAATCCAGGCTGGAGAGATCATCAAAATTTTAGCTATGGGAATCCATAATTAAATTCTCCCGCAACACAAAATTGCCAAAGTTACCCGCAATACAAGCAGCAATACCTACAACTGAGCCAAACTTCTAATTCTGGTATATCTTTCGATAATATTGTTAAGTCTCTTGCCACTAATACTTTACAATTTTAACAGGATACGAGGGCTCGTATCCAAAGTTTGAACAAGCAAATAAGCCAAATGACAACTATCATTAATAAGCTAGAGGCACAGAGCTTGGAGAAATAACCATCTCTAATGAAAGTAAATCCAAAAAAACTGCAAGTTTAATCATTTTGAGAAAGGGTAAAGAGGTTGACATTCCAGAAATAGAAGCACAAGCATCGTCAAAACAAGAAGAAGAGAAAAGTATCACCGCAGACACAAACATAAGTCCTAGACTCAAGAAAAACAAAAAACATAATAAATGTAAAAATGGTAGAACCAAACGAACATCAAAGAAGTAGTTCTCGCGAATGATTGCTGAAGTTGTAGTCTTCTGTTGAAATGCTTTCCTGTATATCGACTCATAGTTTTAGGTTAATTATCGAAATCAGGTTGAATGAGACCAGATGGGTCAACAATCTCCCCCATTCTGATAATTGATAAAAACTGTGACTGTACGGGTTATCGATTGATTGATTGATATAGCACAAATAGCGGCATAATCTCCCCCATATATATATATATATATATATATATAAATAAAGTATTAGTGTTTCACCTTCGTTGTCACTTCATCAAAATGGTATAGATTTCTCATGAAGGAGACATGAAAAGTAAAATAGGAGCACACAGATAACATGAAAATATTTAAGCAAACCTCAACTAGAGTTTATTGCAACTTTAAAAAGTTTTCAGATAGGAACTACTAGAGCAAAATGAAGTACATAACCAAATAACTAAAACTGAAATAGTTTAAAGCAAGCTAATAAAGCAAATTTAGTTCAAATTTTAATTAAGTACACGATGTCTCTTCACTAACATAATACTCAATCTAAGCATCAGATCTCTGCATCACTACTTATCATAATCATCATCACTACCAGAGGGTTCGCCGATCTCAACAGAATAATGAGATCAAGGCGAGCAGCAACTGGGTCGAAGTATCTCTGAGCATCTCGATCATCGATGCAATAGCCAGTAATAGATGGATCACGAACCATAGTTATGTCCCTCTGAGGACATGGTCCCTTTCCAGGTGTAGATGCTCATGAGTATTCGCAGGAGCGCAGATCCGGACTGGTTACTTATATTCTGAGTAGGACTTCTCTTCGAGCCTCATGATTGTTAGGTGTGGTATTTATATTATGGTTGTTTTTATATCCTAGTTGGTAGTGGATTTATTTCCATCCGACTATCATCATTAGATACTTTATATTAAGATCTGGTTCATAGATATTGTTTATTTATGTTATTTGATTTCTATGGATGAGCTTAGATTATACCCTGTGATTTATGATAGTTTATACCACTTTTGGATTTGATATTCATAATACAGCGTACGCATGTGTTATGGTTTCCATACATTGGAGTTGCCATATCCATGCGGCTGTCATGCTTACGGGTCCTAGTCCTATGTATTTTGGGACTGGGGTGTGACATAGATGCACAGAGGGTTAAAAATGACTTGGAGCTCAAATCTAAGAGGATGAGAGACACATCGGGAGGAGCTAGAAGTAGTACGGGTCAAACCAACCGACCCCTCTTTCAGCAGTAAAGAACCTTCCAGCTGTAGAGGCAATAGTTTCATGCACCATTCCGAGCACCAGCGCAGTAGGCATACCAGGCTCCGAGACTGGTACAAGAGGCCCCACAGTTTTATACACTGTGGAAAGATTAGACATACAAAGGAGGTTTGCAGGAAGAGGTTTGGAGTGTGCCTCTACTATGTAGAGCCAGGCCACCAGTTGAGAGAGTGTCTAGTGGCTCCAGTTTGAGCAGGCCAAGAAGAAGCACCGACACAGAGAGCACCAGCGAGGCCACATACGGGACAACAGAGGAGACCTCATTTACTGACTCAACAACAACGTTTTATCCAGCACCAACAACAGCAGAGAGGTACACCACGAGGGAGAGCTTTTACCATGATAATTTAGGAGAAGGAGCCAGTCGAAGATATGATATCAGGTTCAGTTCTCCTTGATTCTATTCCATCTTATGCTTTATTTAATTTTGACGCTTCCTATTCTTTTGTATCTGTATCTTTTGCTTTTAAGCATTAATTAGAGTCTAAACCTTTGGCTAGGACTTGCAAGATCACGACTGGAAAGGCATTATCCTGGTTAGTGATATTTTAAGGAATAAAGAGTTGCACTGGAAGGCCGAGAGTTGAGCGCATGCTTACTCGTAATGCCACTTCCGAGCTACGATATTGTACTTGGGATAGATTGGTTGATTAGGCACTATGCTAGTATAGATTATCGTAGAGACAGAGTTTTATTTCGATCGCCAAGAGAGCCAGAGTTTGAGATTGCCAGCGAAGCAGTGGAGCAGAGCGAGGATGCCATATGTGGAGCCATGTTGGAAGAGAAAGAGTTGCCACATCCATTGATAGCAGAAATTATGCATGTTTTTTCGGAGAAGTTATCGGGTTTGCCGCCAGACCGAGATATTGAGTTCTCTATAGATTTGGTGCCAGGCGCAGAATCGATATCTCAGCATGTTTATAGATTTAACAACTGTAAACTGGTAGATTTGAAGAAATATATGGATGATTTGTAAGACAAAGGCTTCATTCGATCCAGTTAATCACCACGGGATGCTCTGGTATTGTTTGTACCAAAAAAGGATAGGTCAGTACACATGTGTATCGACTTCAAGACTCTAAATAACCTCACTATCAAGAAAAATACCCACTACTGAGGATATATGATCTTTTTGATCAGTTGAGCGGAGCAAAGGTATTTTCGAAGATAGACTTAAGGTCAGGCTACCACCTGGTAAAAGTGAAGAAGGAGGATATTCTGAAGACAGCTTTTTGGACTCGGTATGGCCAGTTTGTATTCATGGTAATACTGTTTGGGTTGACCAATGCCCCGTTGGTATTCATGAATCTGATAAACAAGATTTTCCACCAGTATCTCTATAAGTTTGTGGTGTTATTTATTGATAATATTCTGGTGTATTCGAAGACCCCGAAGGAGCATGAGGAGCACCTGAGGATAGTTTTGGAGATTCTTAGAAAGGAGAAGCTTTATGGCAAGCTTTCAAAGTGTGAGTTCTTCCTTGATAAGGTTGAATTCTTTGGTCATGTGATTATAGGTGATAGAATCTAAGTGGACCCGAAGAAGATCGTGGTAGTAGAGTCGTGGGCTACTCTAAATTCAGTGGCAGAGAGCAGAAGTTTTTTGGAGCTAGCAGGTTATTACCAAAGATTTATATATGACTTCTCCAGGATTGCAGAGCTGATGAATATGATGTCCAGGAAGGATATAAAGTTTGTTTAGATAGAGGAGAGTCTGGCCGCTTTTGAGGAGCTAAAGAAGAGGTTGAAGATAGCCCCAGTGTTGACGTTGCCATCAGGATTAGGTGGATTCATTATTTATAGTGATACTTCAGGAAGGGTTTGTGTCTTGCAACAGAATGGGAAGGTGATTGCCTATGCTTTCAGCCAATTATGTCCTCATGAGAAAAATTACCCTACACAAAATTTGGAGTTGGCAGCGGTTATCTTTGCTTTAAAGTTTTGGAAATACTTCTTGTACGGAGAGCGTATAGAGATCTTTACTGACTACAAGATCTTGAAGTACATGTTTACACAGAAAGAGCTAAACATAAGAGATCAGCGGTAGTTTGAGTTGATAAAGGACTTCAATATATCATTGAAGTACCATCCATGGAAGGCTAACGTAGTCGCTAATGCCTTGAGCAGGTATCCAGTGGCTATATGCTTGACGACGGACAAACATTTATTGGCAGATCTTGAGAGCTTGGGTATTGAGGTGCTGGTACCTGGTATCGAGATACAGATATGGGGATTGCACATACAGTCTGAGATGATAGACAAGATTCAAGCTACGTAGTATGATGATGAGTCTCTGAGGAGCATCAGAGCATAGGTTACAATGGGATTATCCGAGGTGTTTACCATTGTCGAGGATGGATCATTGAGGTATGGTACCAGATTATGTGTGCCTAGTAGGACTTTGCACAAGGATGTTCTTCAAGAGGCACATCGATCACAATACTTTATACATCCAGGTGCCAACAAGATGTATAGATATATGAGGGAGCTTGTATGGTGGTATGGCATGAAGCGGGAGGTAGCGCTTCTTATCCAGATGTTTAGTGTGCCAGCAAAGATAGAGAGGTAGTGGCCAGGTGGTTTACTTCAGCCTTACCCATTCCAGAGTGGAAGTAGGAGCATGTTACTATAGATTTTGTTTCGGGACTTTCACATTCTCCAGGAGGTAAAGACACAATTTGGGTCATCGTAGACAGGTTGACCAAATTGGCCCACTTTTTGTCATTTAAAGTGGGTACGTCTACGGAGAAGCTAGTAGAGATGTATGTGCGACAGATTATCAAATTTTATAGAGTTTCTGTAAGAATCATCTCGGATTGGAATAGTCGCTTCATATCCCACTTCTGGAGGAGTTTATAGGCTAGCTTGGGCACCCAACTCAAGTTTGGTACGAAATATCACCCCCAGACAAACGGACAGTCAGAGAGGACTATTCAGACTCTCGAGGATATGCTTCGTACTTGTGTTTTGGATTTCAGAGAATATTTGGAGGATTATCTTCACCTGGTAGAGTTTGCTTACAATAACAATTACCTGGCCAGTATCGAGATATCTCCATTCGAGGCTTTATATGGACGAAGATGTCACACTCCTCTATCTTGGGATGATATTGGTGAGAGAGCCTTGTTGAGATCGGAGATGACTATGGATGCAGCTGATAAGGTGAAGCTCGTTTGAGATTGACTTCGGGTAGTGCAGGACAGACAATGCCATTAGACCGATAGCCACCGGAGACCTCTGGAGTTTGAGTTATAGATTTTGTTGTATTGTTTGTGATTATTTTGTTTTTGGTTGAGTGTTAAGGTTGTATTTTATTCTAGGTTGGCGATCTGGTGTTCTTGCAAATTTTTCTGACACGGGACACGATTCGCTTTGGTGGAGAGGGGAAGCTTAGTCCACGATACATCGGACCCTTCGGTGTTCTTCCGAGAGTTGGTACAATGGACTTCAGACTAGACTTACAGCCTGTACTGGAGGGTGTGAATGATATGTTCCATGTGTCGCAGCTGATACGGTACGTGGCAGATCCTAGTCACGTATTGGATCACTCGGAGATTGAGGTGGATCTGACTCTCAGCTACCTAGACTAGCCAATAGAGATTCTGGATCATAGGATAATACGATATGGAAATAGACGGTTCCCTTGGTATGCATCGCATGGAGGCATCACTCTCCGAGAGAGTCTACCTAGGAAAGAAAAGTCGAGATGCGCGAGCTATAACCTTATCTCTTTGAGCCGTGAGGTATCATTTATTCTTGCTTGTTGTGATTGTTTGTTGTAGTGCTAGTTATTTCCTTAAATTTTGAGGACAAATTTTTTCTAAGGAAGGTAGACTTGTCACTATTATATTTCTAGATGAGGGTATTCTTGTCAATCATTTAGTTTATTTATTATTTAGTGATTAAATATTTATATTATGTGCTACTAATTAATTATATGGTATTGTGCTATTTATTATTTGTTAGTGGGCTAGTCTATTTTATTTAGACTTGTCATTAGTGGACCCATTAGTTTGTCATGACACATTGAGCGTAACATTGGATTAGGCCAATTAGACACATTTCCTTAATTAATTAAGGAGATTAGATTAGTTTATGTAGAATTAGAAGCTTCCTAATATAGTCCTTCCTAATTAAACCTCATGACTAACTAGTAGGGGTACCATAGACATTGTACATTACTAAGGAAGGAGAAAAGAGGGGGCCGACCATTAGAGGGCCTCTCTCTCTCTCTCTCTCTCTCTCTCTCCTCTTCTCTCCTCTCATTAGTTCATTCATTATAGATCTCCAATTGTGTTCTTCCCTAAATTGACTCATCCTTCCACCAAATTCATCCTAATTTACTCTTATTTTCTCTTAATTTCATCATCTAAGAAGCATTGGAGCTTGTATTGTAAGGAGCACTTGAAGGAGGAGGAATTGACAAGGAGATTGTGTCCTAATTGTGTCCATTGAGTATTTCATTAGGAATCAATCTCCCAATAGGTAAATTATGAATCCCCTCTATAATTTAGACTATAATTCATGCATTTAACCATTAGGAAATATTTTTGGCTTAGGACTACCCATAGGAACAAGAACTAGGTTCGTAGGACCTCTATTTTAAATTCTACATGGTGATTTGTGCCCATTTTTGGAGAATTCTGAGATTGATGCATCAATTATGTGTCCTGAGACCAATTAGATCTAATTAGACTTAGATCGGGACTGTGGGACTAGATACGTGTCCATAATTGGATACGAATAGAGCATATCATAATATTTTATGATATGGCGTGATACGTGGTTTATTTTGATTGATTTATGCAATCTCTCTCATTTCCTATTTTAATTAGTTATATTAATATGTAATTGAGTTGTATTATGGGTATAGTTGAGTATCGGGGGTTTTGGCATTCTATTTGGGTATGTATCATAGAGTATCTTGTATACACATACCAAGTGTTTGATACAATGCTTTAGTGTGGGTTGTGAGATTAATTAGAATAATATCTCTATATGTGTGTATGTATATGTTATATCTATATAGTGTATATATGTATATATAGATAGGGAGCTTGTGTTGAGGTCTGCAATATTGGAGATGGGTGAGGGAACTGCTATTGAACACTGCAGTAAGTGTAACCTTGCACAGGTTGTGTTATTGTCCAGACAAGGTATAGTAGATGGGTTTGATGAGTATGTATCAGGTATACGAAATTAAAGTGTATTATCACACCCCTAGAGTATTAATGATACATAGTTGACATTTAGAAACATAAGAAGTATACAAGGGGAGTACAGGATGTGCAGTAGGGTGCCCGAGTATTGGCAATATAATATTGAGTATTGGCCTGCAGGTAGGCAGTGCTAGTGCCATATGCACAAATTTAGTATCAGTATCAGAGAGATCAGCATGGAGAGTTGAGTGTTAAGGTATCCTGGAGCTGGGTATAGGCATAATAGGTGTAAGGCCAAGTGAAGGGAGTATGGTACACTGCCAGTGTAACTGGCAGTGGTGCTTTTCAACACAACAACTGTGATTGTTGTTTCAATTGGGGATTCACTGTTGTATGCATTAGGATTTAGAGTAGCAGCAAATGTGGTATACAAACAACAAGGTTAGCTTGGGTAAGTGTCAATCCTGATACTAGATGTGAGTAGGGGTTAAATTTTGCATACCAGATATGGATACTACTCGAGCCTGCCGACTTGGATCCAAAATAGCATTTTCTATTATTTAGCAACAAATACTTGGTGAACCACATTAGAAGATGGAAGGGGAAAAACTACACCAAGTGTAGTCTTGATTTGTTGGAGCTAGCACTTGATGTGGGTGGTAAATTACAGGTGCTCAATGATGAAGACAGGGTACTTAATAGGCAGTGCACAATGTTGTGCTTGCACAATAATATATATCTGTGTGGGTAAATATCAACAAAAAAAAGGGGTAGATTGATCCCAGGTTAGTATATGTACCAGTTGGTCTTGATAGGGGTGTTATCAAACTTATCAAACTTTGAAGGGAAATATTGGTAGCAATGGGTCCGCCTGGATGATGAAAAAATATATAGGCGCATGTCCACTGGGGAATTGGACAATGCTTGGAATTAAAGTGTGGTACAGAAATCCTGAGAGTGATAATGATCGTCTTACAGTCTGAAGTGATCCTGGAGCATGGTTTAAAGGGTCTCAAGTGTAACAGCTACAGCATGTGGAGGAGGTGGAGTAGTCTCGTGACTAAGAGATGGGTCAACGGGATGTGCAGGAGTAGGAGGAGTAGGCTAAATCTGCGATGCTTTTGGAGATAAGCAGGCTTAGCAACATGGGGGCAATCATCCATGGGGATCTCAAAGTACTCAAAGATGATTGGCAAGTATATAGTGTATAGTAAGTTATGCAGTTTCTTGCGACATCGTTCCATGGATGCGTTGATGGTCTTTTGTAGACTAGATTGTTTCCCAAAGTGCAGATAATACAAAGCAGATATCTCCAAATATGTAAGTTCATCAGGGGAGAATTATTTTGGAAGAATGACAGTGAAAACCATACGGTCTAGGTCATAGAACCAATCATTCATGAGTTTTGGCTTAAGTTTGCCAAGATGATGGAGTTTGGGTGAACATAGAGAGTCTTTGAATAAATCAAGTCTCATATTTTCAAGATTAAAATTTGGTGATGTCACTTAGGGCTTCACCTTTATTTTAAATATGAAGTATCGTGCTTAAATCATCATCATCAAATTTAATGTCTATCCAACCGGACCGTGATCATACAATACCATATGCGACAAAAAGATTACAATAAAACATACGTATGGCATTCAGATAAACACGATAACTAGAAGTAACAAGATCTTCGAAGCCAAGAGTTTGAAAAGTAGATAAGTATGTCAGAAATATAGTAAAATTTAATGGATTTCTAGGATATATGGTCCTATCTTTGAAATCATCAAACCACTCTATGGATTGATCAAAGGAACAAAAAATAAGGTTGTCAAATTCATCTTAATCAATCATGGAAGAACTGAACAAGGAGTATGAAACTTCTTCTTAAACATTGGAAGAAGAAGCATCTCCAACTTTCCTATTCTTCTTTGACAATTTTGGTGCTATTAAAAGGGAATACAGAGAAGGTAGAAAATTATACCTAAAACAGACAAGGAGAATGGTAGAGAACCTTGAAAGAAGGTTGGATCCAAGATTTGGAGGGTTGAAAAGCTTGGAGGAAAAAGGTCCACAAGTTAGGGTTTTGGGAAAATAAGGGTCAGCTGCTGTATTATTGTTCCTACGAATTTTGATATGATAAATAGGAATACAAAGGAAGTGGGGTCCACACAACTCAATTCTAGAAATTATGTAACCTAGTTTGGCTCGAGTTGGTACAAAACTCTGTCCGAGTTTGGTTACATTGTTTTCATGATTTGTTTTGTATAATTCTCATTCTCGATGTATATATGATGCATATTTAACTTTTATAAACCAAACATTAGTATTTTTAGATTAGAAAACAAATAACTACTCATATTATTAATTAATTTATCTGAATAAAGTAATAAATATCTTGGGTTAGCTGCAGGGGCCGGATCCCAGCTAGCGGTGGTTCGAAGACACTTATATACCATGTCGCTTAAGGTTATTTACACCTATGTGAGAAAAATAATCTTTATATTTAAAGCATATTGATTAACCGAATAATATAAGTAAATTATATGAATTCGATGTCCAAAATTCCTAATCCTTGACGTACAAAGTTAAAACGATCTTCAGCTAAGGGTTTAGTGAATACGTCAGCTAGTTGATGTTAAATGTCAACAAATTCTAAACATATATTACCTTGTAGTTGATGATCTCTTAGGAAATGATGCCAAATTTTAATGTACTTAGTGCGTGAATGACATAATGGATTTTTTGTGAGATTAATAGTGCTAGTGTTATCAGAGTAAATGGGAATATTTTTACAAGATTGAAGTCTTCTAAGGTTTGCTTCATCCACAAAATTCTGTGCACAATAACGTCTTGCGGCTATTTACTCAGCCTTAGTAGTTCATAATGCAACTGAGTTTTACTTTTTAGAAAACTAGGAAACTAAGGACTTTCCTAGGAAATGACGTATCGCTGGTACTTTTACGACCGACCCTGCATCTAGCAAAATCAGCATCTGAATAACTGATGAGGTCGAAGGATGTGGTTTTACGATACCACAAGCCGGTTGTTAAAGTGCCTTTAAGGTATCTGAAGATACGCTTAACTGCGCACACATGTGATTCCTTAGGATTGGCCTGATATCTAGCACAAAAGAAAACTAAAAATATAATATCAGGACGACTAGCAGTCAAATATAATAAGCTACCAACCATACCTTGATACTTATGTATATCGGCTGGTTTGTCGTTTTATCAAGATCAAGTTTAGTTGAGGTTGCCATAGGATTACCGGTAGGCTTTGCGTTGTCCATATCTAACTTCTTAAGCAGATCTTTAGTGTATTTTGCTTGATTGATAAAAAATTCCTGTAAATTCTGCTTAATTTGCAATCCAAGGAAGAAGGTGAGTTCACACATCATACTCATTTTGAATTCACTATGCATATATTTAGCAAACTCGTTACATAACTTCTCATTAGTAGATCCAAATATAATGTCATCTACATAAATTTGCACTAATAAAATATTGTTATCATGAGATTTTATAAATAGAGTAGTGTCAACTTTTCTTTTTTAAAAACCGTGTTCAAGTAGGAAGGAACTAAGGCCCTCATACCAATCGTGGGCAGCTTGTTTAAGTTCATATAGAGCCTTGCGTAACTTGAATACGTGATCAGGATATTTGAAATCTTCAAAGTCAGGGGGTTGCTTAAAAAAAACTTCTTTTATAAAATCATTTAAAAATGCAATTTTGACATCCATTTGAAAAAGTTTAAAGTTATGAAAACTAGTAAAAGCACATAACATGTGAAAGGATTCTAGTCTAGCAACATGAGCATAGGTCTCATCGTAGTCAATACCTTCCTCTTAGTTATAATATTGACCTATGAGACGTGCTTTGTTACGTGTGACTAAATAATCCCTATTTAGTTTATTTTAGAAAATATATTTGGTGCCAATGACCGGGTGATAATTAGGTCTAGGAACTATTTCCCAAAGTTTCTCTTGTATCGCAGAAATTCAAAATTCATTATTAAAAGCTTTGACTATATTTTTAGGTCATATCTGAGAAATAAAGGCTACATTAGAAATAATATATCTACTTGTAGAACGAGAACTTACACCTTTTGATACCTCACCTATTACCAAGTCCTTTGGATGGTCGGTAGTGAATTTCAGTATTTTAGGCAAACTCTCCTGGTAGGTAGTTGATGTATATTCAGGTGTCTTATTGGATGTTGTCCTGACTTCTTCATCATTATTGTCATTTTCTACTTAATTGTTCATCTCATCAATCGTAACTTTTATTGATTCTTCAACAGTCAATGACTTCTTATTAAATACTCTATATCCCTTACTTTCACTACCACATTTTCTAGAAAAAAGTATTTCAGTAATTTTATATTTAATTAAATATTTTGCTTGTTAAATAATTATTGTTGTATTATTTAATTATTTTTAAATATTAGTTATTTATTTTGGACTTGTGTTCGTGGACATAACTAGTTTAGTTTAGACTCATGGACCTACATGTATGAATTGTTAGATTTTTGCCCATTTAGAAAGCCCATTGATTAGGAGGATGATTAATTTAATTAAACTATTAGACTAGAAGCTTCCCTCCTTAATTATTTCTTCATGAGAGGCCCAAGGGGTATAATGGATATTACATAGTGACTTGAGGAAGGGGTAAGGAGGGGCCGGCCTATATAAGAAGAGGAGGAAAGTTTCTCTCTCCTCTTTTCATTTGAAAACTAGATCTAGAATCTCCCTCAACCAAATTCCTTCATTCCTATATCATTTCCATACCAAATTTCATCCTAATTTCTTCCAAAATCACCATTGGAGGCTAGTGGAGCAAGGATCTAGAAGGAGGAAGCAAGGATCTATAAAGAGGAGCAAGGATCTACAAGTTGGAGGCCAATTTTATCACATTTGGAGGTTGTATTAGGAATCCATATTCCAATAGGTACAATTCAGTTTTTTCTCTTAATTTAGATTCTAAATTTAAGATTTAACCATGAGAAATCAACCCATATGCATAGGCTACCCATAGGATATCGTTTTGTGTTCATAGGAGGCCTATTGAGAAAGTTATGGTGCTTTTTGTGTCAATTTTGGGGGAATTCCGAGATTGACATTTGTTGTTTGTGTCAATTGGTCCTATAGATTAATTTGGCATATGCTTGTGTGTTTGGGGCTAGTGTCATTTCCATAATTGGGAACGTATAGGTCGTATCCCAATAATTTGGTAATACGTGTTGATTTTGGGGTTTTTTCTCCGACACGGGACTTTGAGCATGTCATATTTTGACATAGACACGTAGATTTGTGTTTGACTCTTCGTATTTTTCATAAATAATATATTAGACTTGTTTGTGTCCTTCGGGGTATGTTTGGATGTGTAGTGGACTCGATTCACAAGCGTATCCTAGATCTAGTGGGATACGGGTTTGATACGCTCTATGTGTTTGAGCAATTATTTCTAGATCTATTTCTCTTTCGTTCTTAGTCATGGTAATGTGTAATTATAAATATGTATATATGTATATTGTGGTGTATATATTTATGAATTTATGTGTCATAGATCTATGTATCTATTATATCTATGTGTGTATATATATATTATGTAGCTATTCTTCTACATATGTAAGAGCTATTTAATGTTGTTGTATATATATATATATATATATATATATATATATATATATATATGTGTGTGTGTGTGGTTATATACATACTTATATGTTATATGTATTTATATTGTGTATGATTCTATATACATGTACGTATATATGTTACTATGTATATATGTATGTTATGTCATAATAGTTATTATGTATATGCTTGTGGAGGTGTGTGTATGTTTACATATATTTTATATAGTTATAAGTTATATATAGTAGTTATATATTGTGTTATATATATATATATTATACATATTGGTGTTTATATATATATATAAGAGATATGGGAGAGGCGACAGCAGCTATGGTGACGGTTCAAGCGTCACCAAACAACAACAACATTAGCACACAACAGTAGCAGCATCAGCAGATTTAGCAATAACAGCCGCAACAATAATTGCGACAGCAGCAGCAAAAGCAATAGTAGCTCAGCAACAGCGACAACAACAACTCAGCAATAGCGACAGCAGCAGGAAAACCATCGCAGTAGCAACAGTTCCCGCCACAACAGCAACAATAATTGCGATGGCGGCCAGCATCTCTTAGCGATGTTTCTGCGGTTATATTTATACATAGTTATAGTTTGTATTACATAGATATATATATATATATGTATATATGGTATTAATATATGTAGATATACTCCTAATTATTATTTGTGTTTTATTATACTATATTATAATAATTAGTTGTTAGCATATATTATTTAGGGATAGTTAGTATAAATAAGGTATTGGATATTACCTTGAAATACCAAGGTAAGTATCAAGGTATTTGGGGATACCCAAAGTATTGGGTTTGGGTATCAAGATTATGGTTTAGTGTTGTGATACCAAGTTGGTTCGAAACCAAGATATCCATTTAATAATTGTAATTAGGATTTATATATTTAATATTGTTTGATATATGTATGTGTGATATTTTATCTCCTATTTTCGTATCCTGAGATACGGTATCCTAGTATCCTAAGATATAGCTTTTATGACCTAGATTCTTAATATTTGAACCCAATATCTTTGAGATAGATTCATGCAGCCTAGAAATAGGTAGTTTGACATAATTGACCATAGTTTGACCATAGTTGACCATAGTTTGGCATAGAGTTGACCTAGTTTGACTTTTGACTTAGAAATGACTTGTTGACCTAGAAGTTGACTAGTTTAACTTTTTTTTTTCCGAAATCTTGTATTGATGTTGTATTCCATATCTTGGTCTTTGAGGCACCGAATCAGACATTTGTGAGACTATTCATTAGACTATAGGCGAGTACGTTCTCTGATAGTTTCTCATTTATGATATCCTCTATGTTCATTGTATCTAGTGTAGATATCCTTGTTCTCTTGACATGATGGTTACACAGATTGGTATATCCGGATCTCGTTATGAGATGTTATTCCTTGTATATGGTGTATCTTGTACAAGTTATGTTTTATTGATTATCTTGTGTATGTACAGACACTGATTCTCGGGGAGATTTGCTACCTTCCAAGAGAATCCCGTGCCAAAGCATACCATGGTTGGATCTATTATACCAGTCGGGGGTGGAGAGTAATTTAGTGTAGATATGTAATCATACCCTCCTTGTGCATGTCTTGTTCCTAGTGAGTGTTGATCATACACCGCAGTATGATTAACTAGGCCATTATACTCTTGTGCAAGTTCTCAAGCCGATCATATGTTAAGCTAGTACTCACACACTTAGACATTAGTATTCTTGTTTATTGTCATATTATTTATTATTGTATTTATTCTAGTATTTTATTATTATGTATCTCTTGTACCTATTTTATATCTTATATATTCATATCTATTTACTATTATATAGTTTTTATCATTGATTAGAACTACCGTTAGAGATGTACTCTGCGCCTTTCCTGACTGGATATATTTTTCTCAAATGACACTGAGGAGTGGTACCCAACACATTATGGACCTCAGGATATTATGGGTTCAGAGTCAGAGACCCTGGCTCAGGAGGGACTTATCCCAACTGAGACAGATGACCCAGGATTAGTAGCTTCTTAGTATTCTTGTACTGGATTTGTCTCCAGCTTATTTTATTAGTATTCTTTCAGACTCATTGATATATTATTTTAGACTCATGAGTTGTATGTGACTATTCTATTCTTTGTCATATTTGTGCTCATTCCATCTTAAATTTGTGATTGAGTATATTGTTATTGTTGTTGGTTCATTATATTGTTAGATAGATTACCTAGACAATGTTCTACCACCAATTATGCGGCGTAGGATGGGCGTTGTTCTCTACTTGCATCCCTATATCGGGTGCGGGTCATGACACGTTTTTAGTGGTGGCCCATGCAGGTCAGGCTTTGTAAGTTGTACGATATCGTAGTAGTGCGACGACTTAGTTGTACTACTGCAAGCCTGTGTCAAGATATAGGATATAGGCTATGGGCTGAGAATACTTAATCACATCTAAGAATTTTTTTTTGATTCGTTCAACTATTATTCTTTGATATTGATACTTTATCTTTAAACTGTCCTTTCCTTGAGTGTCTTACATCATATGCCATATTGATTCCTTCTTTCGCTTGTCTCAGGATGCCACCTAAGACTATATCGCAGCAGGGGAGAGCAGCTTCTGAGAGGTCTGAGACATCCTGAGGGCCTGCACCAGTCAATTCTCCGATGATTAGAGTGTCAGCTACTTTCGGAGGTCCATCACCTACTCAGAGGACTGTGCCAGCTATATCGGAGGGGATTTCACCTCCACCTTTTGTGCCAGTAGAGGCAACACAGATGTTTATACTGTTTTGTAAGATGCTCGAGGCACAGAGGGTTCTGTCTGAGGCACATCAGAGGCAGACTAACATTTTATGGCAGGGCATCGAGAGTGCTCATTAGCTTGCTCGTGCCATAGTAGAGAGAGAAGTTTCGGTCCAGCAGCAGGTTGCTCCTTAGGTTGCTCAGCTTCGGCCAGGCAACATTCAGGACTTCAAGAAGCTAGAGCTTGGGGTCTTTAAGGGGACGGAGGGCATCGTCTATGCTGATAATTGACTCGAGGACATTGAGCATCTTATGAGGGTGTCCCGTCTTTCTAAGAATTTGAAGGTTGAGGCGGTAGGACTTCAACTGTTCGACGTTGCCCGCACTTGGTTCAGGAATGAGCATTCTTGTTGACGCGGGACAGTCTTGGGAGGTATTCAAGGACCTCTTGAAGAAAAAGTTCTTCGCTTGGGGAGACAGGCTAGACTTAGGGAGGCAGTTTGAGAGCCTCATTTAGGGGAGCATGTCTATGGCGGAGTACGCTGCGGAGTTCGGCAGGTTGAGCCAATTTGCAGAGTATTTGGTGAGAGAGCCGGAGGTTCGGCCTATTTATTTCCGTGATGGTCTAAATTGGGAAGTAAAGATCTTCATTCCGTATTTTTATGAGACATACTCGGAGATACTTGCAGAGGCACGTAGGGTTGAGCGGGAGTTGGGTTTGAAGCCCAAGAGAGATCGTGATTCTTTTCTGGGGACCAACAGTAGTACAGTATCTGCCAAACATCCTTATTTCTAGTCCAGACCTTTCTAACGGCCACAGCAGCACCAGACTCCAGCTAGGGAACCATTTTACCAGGTACCACAGCAGCAGAGATAGTTACAGCAATCTTTCTGCCACTTCTGCAAGAAGCCCGGTCATATTTGGGAAGTTTGAAGGGAGAGGTTGGGAGTTTGTTTGTATTATGGTACTGAAGGGCATCAGCTGAAGGAGTGTCCTTCCAATCCTCGTCATCCAGTTCAGGGAGCAGCTTCAGCTCCGAGGGCACAGGCGAGACCACCTGCAGTACAGTCGAGGGGACCGCTTCCGACATAGTAGCAACATTATGTCCAACATCAACAGCAGGAAGGTGTACATCAGGGACAAGCGTTTGCTATGACCGTCGAGGAGGACGAACCCACCGGAGATGTCATCGCATATTCTATTCTTCTTGATTCCCTTCCAACTTTAGCTTTGTTTGATAGTGGTGCTTCCCATAGTTTTGTATCTGTTTCTTTTGCTCTGAAGCATGGTTTGGTAGCTGAGCCTTTTCTTAGGACTTGCAAGATCATGACCGGGGGAGGCATTATCCTGGTTAATGATATTTGCAAGGATTGGAGAGTTACTCTAGGAGGCCGGGAGTTGAGTGTGTGTCTACTTGTAATGTCACTTCCAATTACGATATTGTACTCGGGATAGATTGGTTGAGTAGGCACCGTGCTAGTATACATTATAGAGGAGGTAGAGTTTTGTTTGGTCCGCTAGGAGAGCCAGAGTTTGAGTTTGCTAGAGGACCTGCAGAGCAGAAAGAAGGCATTATTTGTGGAGATATGGTGGAAGGCAAGGAGTTGTTGCATCTGTTGATAGCAGAGTTTTTGGATGTGTTTCCTAGGAAATTGTAAGGGTTGCCGCCAGATCGAGATATTGAATTCTCTATAGACTTGGTGCCAGGTGTAGAACCAATTTTGCAACATATTTATAGAGTAAACAATAGCGAGCTGGTCGAGCTGAAGAAGCAGGTGAACAAATTACGGGATAAAGGGTTTATCAGATCGAGTTCTTCACTGTGGGGAGTCCCGATATTGTTTGTACCAAAGAAGGATGGATTGGTGTGCATGTTCATTGATTACAGGGCTTTGAATAATCTCACTATTAAGAATAAGTACCCTTTGCCATGGATTGATGATCTGTTCGATCAGTTGAGTGGTGCCAAGGTATTTTCTAAGATAGACTTGAGATCAGGCTACCACCAGGTGAAGGTGAAGCCGATGGACATACCGAAGACTTTTTAGAACTCGGTATGGTTAGTATTATTTTATGGTGATGCCATTTGGGTTGACTAATGCACCGACGATATTTATGAACTTGATGAACAAGGTGTTCCATCAGTACCTTGACAAGTTCATGGTGGTGTTCATCGACGACATACTCATATACTCGAAGACACCGGAGGAGCATGAGGAGCATTTGAGGATTGTGTTGGATGTGCTGAGGAAAGAGAAGCTGTATGGGAAGCTATCTAAGTGTGAGTTCTTCTTGGACAAGGTGGAGTTCTTGGGGCATGTTATGACTGGTGATGGTATTTTAGTGGATCCGAAGAAGATCGCAGTAGTAGAATCTTGGAAGACCCCGAGTTCGGTAGCAAATATCAGGAGTTTCTTGGGATTGACAGGCTACTACAGGAAGTTTGTGGAGGATTTTTTGAGGATTGCCAAGCTGATAACCAGAATCACCAGGAAGGATGGAGAGTTTGTTTGGACGGAGGATTGTCAGGTTGCTTTTGAGTAATTGAAGAAGAGTTTGACGTCTGCTCTTATTTTGATGTTGCCATCAGGGTCTGGAGGTTTCACTATTTATAGTGATTCATCAGGAAAATGTTTGGGTTGTGTTCTTCAGCAGAATGAGAAAGTGATTGCCTATGCATCCAGGCAATTGTATCCTCATGAGAAGAACTATCCTACCCATGATTTGAAGTTGGCAGCAGTCATCTTCGCCCTGAAGCTGTGGAAATACTATTTATACGGAGAGCGTATGGAGATCTTCACAGACCACAAGAGCTTGAAGTACATTTTTATGTAGAAGGAGTTGAACATGAGGCAGCATCGATGGTTGGAACTGATAAAGGATTTTGATATATTATTATAGTATCATCCTGGAAAAGCTAATGTAGTTGTCGATGCTTTGAGTAGGCATCCGATAGCTATATTCTTGACGCAGGATCGATATTTGTTGGAGAACTTGGAGAGCTTGGGCATTTAGGTGATAGTTCCTATCTTGGCTATGTAGATATGGGGATTGCAGATACATTCAGATTTGATGGACAGAATCAAGGTAGAAGAGTTTGAGAATGTATCTCTGAGAAGCATCAGAGCTCAGGTAAGAGCAAGATTGGAGGATGAGTTCACCATTGTCGAGGATGGTTCTTTGCGGCATGGGGTTAGATTGTGTGTGCCTAGTGGGGAGCTGCTTGAGGAGGTGTTGCAGGAAGCGCATCGCTCTTAGTATTTCATAAATCTAGGTACCAACAGGATGTAGGATATACGAGAGTGCGTGTGGTGGTATGGCATGAAGAGGTAAGTGGCACAGTTTGTATCCAGATGCTTGGTGTGCCAGCAGGTGAAAGCCGGGAGGCAGAGGCCAGGAGGTTTACTTCAGCCATTACTCATTCTAGAGTGAAGGTGTGAGCACATTACTATGGATTTTATGTCCGGACTTCCACGATCTCTAGGAGGGAAAGACACAATTTGGGTCATCGTTGATAGGTTGACCAAGTTGGCCCACTTTTTGTCTTTCAAGGTGGGTTTGTCTATGGAGAAGCTGACTGAGATGTATGTGAGGCAGATTGTCAGGATACATGGAGTTCCCGTTAGCATATTCTCGGATTGGGATAGTCGTTTCACTTCTCATTTCTGGAGGAGTTTGCAGACGAGTTTGGGCACTCAGCTCAAGTTTAGTACTACATATCATCCCCAGACAGATGAGCAGTCAGAGAGGACTATTCAGACTATCGAAGATATATTGCGCACTTGTGTACTAGATTTTGGGGGTTCTTGGGAGGACCATCTCCATTTGGTAGAGTTTGCTTATAACAACAACTACTAGGCTAGTATAGAGATGTCACTTTTGAAGCTCTGTACGGTCGGAGGTGTCGTACTCCCTAGTCATGGGACGATATTGGAGAGAAAGTTTTGCTTGGGACAGAGATGGTTGTGGATGCAGCGGAGAAGGTTAAGTTGATCAGAGACAGACTTCGAATGGCGTAGGAAAGACAACGGCATTGGGTCGATAGCCACTGGAGACCTTTGGAGTTCGAGGTATAGTTTAGATTTTTGTTTTGTGCTTGTTATTGGTTGTTTGTTATTGATTAAGTTTTTAAGGTGGTATTTTATTCTAGGTGGGTGGTTTGGTGTTTCTGAGGATTTCTCTGAAACATGGCACGATTCACTACGATAGAGGCGGGAAGCTTAGTCCGCGATTCATCGGACCTTTAACTATTCTAGAGAGGGTTGGTGTAGTTGCTTATAGACTAGACTTGCCACCTGCATTGGAGGGAGTGCACAAAGTGTTTCATATGTCGCTGATGAGATGGTACGTGGCAGATCCTAGTCACGTGTTGGATTACTCGGAGATAGAAATGGGCCCTACTCTTAGCTATCCAGAGAAGCCAGTTAAGATTCTGAATTGGAGAAAGAAGGTGCTGAGGAACCAGACTATTCCTTTGGTACTTGTCGCATGGAGGTAGCACTCTCCGGGGGAGTCTACGTGGGAGAGAGGATAAAATGCGAGAGCATTATCCATATTTGTTTGTGCCTTGAGGTATGTTCTTTCATAGTTAATTTTGTTCTTTAGTTATGTTCTTTTGTTATGTTCAGTTATTTTTGGGGGTAGTTTTCGTCTTTGAATTTCGAGAACGAAATTATTTTAAGGAGGGTAGACTTGTCACTACCATATTTTCTAGGAAATAATATTTTAGTAATTTTATATTTAATTAAATATTATGTTTATTAAATAATTATTGTTGTATTATTTAATTGTTGTTAAATGTTAGTTATTTATTTTGGACTTGTATTAGTGGACCTAACTAGTTTAGTTTATACTTATGGACCAACATGTATTAATTGTTAGATTTTAGCCCATTTAGAAAGCCCATTGATTAGGAGGATAATTAATTTAATTAAACCATTAGACTAGAAGCTTTCCTCCTTAATTTTTCTTTATGAGAGGCCCCAAGGGGTATAATGGACATTACATAGTTACTTGAGGAAGGGGTAAGGAGAGGCCGGCCTATATAAGAAGAGGTGAAAGTTTCTCTCTCATCTTTTCAATTGAAAACTAGATCTAGAATTTTTTTCAACCAAATTCCTTTATTCTCATATCATTTTTCTACCAAATTTTATCCCAATTCCTTCCCAAATATCCATTGGAGGCTAGTGGAGCAAGAATCTAGAAGGAGGAAGTAAGGATCTACAAAGAGGAGCAAGGATCTACAAGTAGGAGGCCAATTCTATCATATTTGGAGGTTGTATTGAAAATCCATCTCCCAATAGGTATAATTTAGTTTTTCCCCTTAATTTAGGTTCTAAATCTGAGATTTAACCATGAAAAATCAACCCATATGCATAGGCTACCCATAGGATTTGGTTTTGTGTTCATAGGAGGCCTATTGAGAAAGTTATGGTACTTTTTGTGTCAATTTTGAGAGAATTCCGAAATTGACATTTGTTGTATATGTCAATTGGTCCTATAGATCAATTTGGCATGTGCTTGTGCGTTTGGGACTAGTGTGGTGTCCACAATTGGGTACGTGTAGGTCGTATCCCAATAATTTGGTGATAAGTGTTGATTTGGGGTTTTTTCCTCCGATACGGGACTTTGAGCATGTCATATTTTGATACGGACAAGTAGATTTATGTTTGACTCGTCGTATTGTTCATAAATAATATATTAGACCTATTCGTGTTCTTCGGGGTACGTTTGGATTTGTGGTGGACTCGTGTCAGAAGCGTATCCTAGATCTAGTGGGATACGGGTGTGATACGCTCCATGTGTTTGTGTAATTATTTCTAGATCTATTTATCTTTTGTTCTTAGTCATGGTAATGTGTAATTATAAATATGTTTATATGTATATTGTGGTGTATATATATTTATGTATTATGTGTCATAGATCTATGTATCTATTATATCTATATGTATATATATATTATATAGCTATTCTTCTACATATGTAAGAGCTATTTAATGTGGTTGTGTGTGTGTATATATATATATATATATATATATATATATATATATATATATATATACATACTTATATGTTATATGTATTTATATTGTGTATGTTTATATATAGATTTACGTATATATGTTACTATATATATATGTATGTTATGTCATAATAGTTATTAAGTATATGTTTGTGGAGGTGTGTATATGTTTACATATATTTTATATAGTTGTAAGTTATATATAGTAGTAATTATATATTGTGTTATATATATTATATATATTGGTGTTTTATCTATATAGAGATGGGAGAGGCGACAATAGTTATGGCGACGGTTCAAGCATCACCAAACAGCAGCAATATTAGCACACAACAGCAGCAGCAGATTTAGTGACAGCAGCCGCAGCTGCAATTACGACAACAGCAGCAAAAGCAATAGCAGCTCAACAATAGCGACAGTAACAACTCAGCAAAAGCGACAGCAGCAAGAAAACCATCGCAGTAGCAACAGTTCCCACCACAGCAGCAGCAGCAGCAGCAATTGCGACGGCGGCCAACAGCTTTTAGCGTTGTTTTTGCGATTATATTTATATATAGTTATAGTTTATATTATATAGGTATATATATGTATATATGGTATTAATATATGTAGATATACTCCTAATTATTATTTGTGTTTTAGTATACTATATTATAATAATTAGTTGTTAGCATATATTATTTAGGGATAGTTAGTATAAACAAGGTATTGGATATTACCTTGAAATACCAAGGTAAGTATCAAGGTATTTGGGGATACCCAAGGTATTGGGTTTGGGTATCAAGATTATGGTTTAGTGTTGTGATACCAAGTTGGCTCAAAACCAAGGTATCCATTTAATGTTTGTAATTAGGATTTATATATTTAATATTATTTGATATATGTATGTGTGATATTTTATCTCTTATTTTCGTATCCTGAGATACGGTATACTAGTATCCTAAGATATAGCTTTAATGACCTTGATTCTTAATATTTGAACCCAACATATTTGAGATAGACTCATGCAACCTAGAAATTGGTAGTTTGACATAATTGTTCATAGTTTGACCATAGTTGACCATAGTTTGGCTTAGAGTTGACCTAGTTTGACTTTTGACTTAGAAATGGCTTGTTGACCTAGAAGTTGACTAGTTTAACTTATTTTCTTTTCGAAACCTTGTATTGATGTTGTATTCCATATCTAAGTCTTCGAGGCACCGTATCAGACATCTGTGAGACTATTTATTGGACTTCAGCCGAGTACATTCTCTGATAGTTTCTCATTTATGATATCCTCTATGTTCATTGTATCTAGTGTAGATATTCTTGTTCTTTTGACACGATGGTTACACGGATTGGTATATCCGGATCTCGTCATGAGATGTTATTCCTTGTATATGGTGTATCTTATGCAAGTCTTATTTCATTGATTATCTTATGCATGTACAGACACTGATTCTCGGGGAGATTTGCTACATTCCTAGAGAATTCTGTGCCATAGCATACCATGGTTGGATCTATTATACTAGTTGGGGGTGGGGAGTAATTTAGTGCTGATATGTGATCATACCCTCCTTGTGCATGTATTTTTCCTTGTGAGTGTTGATCATATACCTCACGTATGATTAACCAGGCCATTATACTCTTGTACTAGTTCCCAAGCCGATCACATGTTAGGCTAGTACTCACACACTTAGACATTAGTATTCTTGTTCATTGTCATATTATTCATTATTGTATTTATTCCAGTATTTTCTTATTATGTAACTCTTGTACCTATTATGCATCTTGTATATTCACATCTATTTACTATTATATAGTTTTTATCATTGATTAAAACTGCTGTTAGAGATATACTCTGCTCCTTTCCTGACTGAATATATTTTTCCCCGATGACACTGAGGAGTGGTACCCTACAGATTATGGAAGTCAGGATGTTGTGGTTTAGAGTCAGAGACCCTGGCTTAGGAAGTAATAGGTCACCTATGAACTTTGTTCCTGACATCTCCCCTAGTAAAAGTCGTTGCCATGTTCACATTACCTTTGAGCAAGACCTCATATTCTGACTATCGACTATCACGTCCATTATGCGTCTGATGTCGGTCGTCATCTCAACTTATCATCTGTATTTATCCCTAAGTATGCCAGTGATGAGAAGTCTATAAAAATCTATCATATCCATATCACCTTTGATAAGGTTTCGTTTCGAACTTATTACTTATAGTCAAGTGTACATGAAGTAATAGGTCCACCAAAGATCCCCCAGTGGTACGTCCTTAACAACTTCGGTGGTGTACTATGTCCATATCACCTCTAGTACAATATCGAAGTCTATAATTATAGAAGCATAAAAACCATGCATGCCGCATAGAGCTCCTGTACTCTCAAAGTGAGAGAAGGTCGTCGAGGAGCCACAGAGAGCCCAGGCGACCAAGGGGTCCATAAATAACCCATGTGGCCAGAACAACCAAAGAGGAAGCCGCATAACAGCACTCATGCGGCCTAAGTAAGGTGTCATATTAGATCCCATTATATAACATTCAATGCCTGTCAGAGAGAGTTTTAACACACCACTTAGCACACAGAACGCTTCAAGATTCGTGAAAAATACGGTTCACAAAAAGACAAAAAGTTACATCAATGCATTGATGGCTTTGTCAGATGAGCCATGCTACGTGGTCATTCGTATCCGTCCTTGAGCCTATGCGACCTCATCATCATTCGGCCAATGTGTCCAGAAGACTTAAGCCAAACGAGAGCACGTATGTGGCCAAGATGTTATGTGGCCAAGATGTTATGTGGCTCTCAGCTTACAAGATCTTTCCATTGCAACCAAACAGATCTTCACACAATCAGAGTTGACTATGTGTCACGTACACAACAACCTTGAGATCTTATCAACAACATATTCCAACCGAGGCCACATGGCGTCAAGCTTGTGGTATGCGGCTACAATTATAACCGTATTCTGTTGAAGGAGACATATACGGCCACCAACAGAGGCATATACGACACCTATAACCCGTCAACAGGATGACTATAAATAGCAAGGGTATCATACCCCATAAAGCCCGGCTAGCCACGTACATACATACAAGCTTAAGAGAGAAAAAAAAGAAGAGAGCATCATCATTCTCTCATCGGACAATGGAGTAAAGAAGTCACTGCAGTACTCGATCTCCATCGTCATATTTCCCAGATTAAAAATATTGTACTTGTATTTTCTGTCTAGGATTTCTTTGTACCTTTTGTTTGTTGTTAAACAAAAGATTCCCAAACTTACACATTAGTAGAGAACAAGATGTCGACTCTGTTGGGGATATCCTTCTCCTCTGATGAGAAGGTCGTGACGCAGTCTGAAGCGTCAAAGCAGGGTTAGACCTAGAAGATGCAGGTTGTACGCTTCGACCATCAAGCCTTTGAAGAAATGCCCTTGTAGGGTAGTACTTCGCCGAGGTTTGTAAAGCCTAAGAAGACTCGCAGGACATGGGTAGACAAGGACGCTACACCTCTCCTAAATGCGGAGCATGCGCTCCCCATCTCTCTCCCTGCCGTAGGAAACATATACCATGCAAACACATGAGCCATCTCCACTCACGCGGCAGTCTCTTCTGACAAGGAAAGTGCTCAGCACTTGAACTCTGGCAGAGGAAAATACTACGATGTCAGGAGTTCGAGTGCTAAGGCATGTTCCATGTGGCCACGGCAAAGGCAAAATAAGAAGCATCATATGGCATCACGCTCCAGTTGCATATATGCGGCCTCGACGATAACAGAAGTTCAGTCTTCGACTAAATCTTATACGACGATAGTTTCGCAGGCCATGCTGAGAAAGGAGAAGATATAATTTTTGGATTCTTCATACAATGTGTCACGACCCGCACTTGGTGTAAGGGCACGAGTACTTTGGTACATCCAGCCTACGCCGTAGCATCGGTGGTAGAACGCTGTCTAGGTTAATAATATTATCTATACATCTCATATAATATATATAATATAACTATTATGATATCTTAACTCCCAAATAGAGAATAATATGATAATGGTAAACAATACTCGATCACAATAATAAACTAGAGGAAGATATGGTACGATATAAAATAGAAGGAAAGAAATACATAGTCAAATACATCATAAATCTAATAGACTAATCATAACTCAATGATCTCAAATATAATACATGCCAAAAGTGTCTAACTGACATATACAATATCATAAACGAACAAGCTATGTCTCATCGACTGCTGGTACTATCTCAATAGGCTCTACGGGTGCTATCTCAACTGGCTCGCCATCATATGGCCCATAGTGCATAGGACACCAGTCCTCTAATGAATTATCTAAAAAATATATAATGTCAGGATTGAAGCAAAGTATAACCCAATAGCAGTTCCAATAATTGACAGAAACTATGAACAATAATAGTAATAAAAATAAATGATGGAAGTAACTGAACTAGCAGATATCACGAGAAGAAATATTATGGTAAATAATGGCAATAATCTAAGAACAATATGGTGAGGAACATCAATATAATCAACTGGAATAAAGGAAACAATATAATAAATGTATCTTAAATTATTAGTAAGATAATGTAATCACCTTGGGCTTAACACATACGATATATAAAAGGTGATCTAACATGATCACACGTGAGTTGCATGATCTTCTAACTACCACGAGCTATACTAAATCACGGTCTATAAGGTATAATCACATATCCACTAATACTTCCCCCAACTTTCGACTAGTACATGGATCCAAATTATGACATATTATAACACGTATATCACACTGCACGGTCTATAATATCATGCACTATGATCATGGTCTATATAATCACTAAGATATCACGGTAATCATAAAATATGATACAGTAATCACTAAGTAATCACGAACAATAACATCTCATGACGGGGATCCACGTATACCATTCCGTGTAACATCATGTCAAGAATCAAATATCTCAATACTAAATACATGTAACATAGAGACTATCAAAAAAGAAAACTAGTAAAGGATGTATTCGCATGTGGTCTTGAGCAAATAGCACAAGTCGATGTCCGAACTTGAATCAAAGTGACCTAAATTACAAATTCCAAGTCAAAGAGCAAATTGGAATCATAAACAACTTAATTAGTTCTATTTTAAGTCTCTAAGTCAATTCTAAGGTTTATCTTGGCAATACTAGTTAATACTAGTCAAATCTAGGTCAATACCTTGCTACACTAGGCTTTCTAGGTCATACTAAGGTATCCTAGCTCATACTAGTTATTACTAATATATAAAGTTCATATACATTTGTATCAAGTTAATACCTTAACCCTAATACTCATACCTAACTATATAAACCTTACTTTAACTATTACCTTAGTGTGTATCTTCCTTGATACTCTACCTTAACCCTAATAATACTATAATCAATGCCTCAGCTAGGTATCTCAACTGATACTACACTTGATACATTCTAATACCCAAACCCTTACTGACCACATTACCTATACTCAGTCAATATCAAATCCGCCTCCAGCACCTCATAACTTTAATCCCCCACACCATCTCAACCTACTAGTATTTTTCTTCAAAGTCTGATAGCGCCCCTATCAAGACCAACTGGTACATACACTAACATGTAATCAATCTCCCCCTTTTCTTTACAGATATTTATCCATACTGATATACATTATTGTGCCAGCACTGCAGCGTACACTTCCTATTAAGTACCCTGCCTTCATCATTGAGCACTTGCAATTAACACCCACATCAAGTGCTAGCTCCAACAAATCAAGACTACACTTGGTACAGTTTCTCCCCTTCCATCGGCTAATGTGGTTAAGCAAGTATTTTTTTATAAATACTAGAAAATGCTATTTTTGGAGCCAAGTCTGCAGGCTCGAGCAGTATCCACATATGGACTGCAGAATTTAACCCCTACTCACATCTATTATCAGGCTTCACACTTACCCGAGCCAACCTTGTTGTTTGCATACCAAATTTGTTGTCGCTGCTCTAAATCCTAATGCATACAGTAGTGAATCTCTAACTAAAACAACAATCATAATTGCTGTGTTGACAAGCACCATTGCGAGTTGCACTAGCAGTGCACTACACTTCCTTACTCCCTTCACTTGTCCTTGCACCCATTGCAGGCCTTTAACTAGCTCTAGGATACCTTAACACTAAACTCTCCACACTGATCTTCTCTGATACTAATACTAAATTTTGTACATATGACACTAGTACTGCCTTTCTACAGGCCAACACTCAAGGTTTTACTGCCAATACTCGAGCACCCCCCTGCATATCCTATACTCCCCTTGCATACTGCTAATATTTCTAACAGTCAACCAGGTATCATTGATACTCTAGGGGTGTGATGATACACTTCAATTCCATATACCTGATACATACTCACCAAACCCAACTAGTACACCTTGTCTGGACAATAACACAACATGTGCAAGGTGGTACTTGCTACAGTGTTCAGTTGCAGTTCCCTCACCCATCTCCATACTGCAGACCTTAGAAGAAGCTACCTATCTATATATACATATATACACTATATAGATATAACATATACATACACACATATAGAGATATTGTCACAACCATATTTTCTAGAAAAAGGTATTTTAGTATTTTTATATTTAATTAAAAATTGTGCATGATAAATAATTATTTGTTGTATTATTTAATTATTGTTAGATATTAGTTATATATTTTGAACATGTGTTAGTGGACCTAACTAGTTTAGTTTATACTCATGGACCAACATGAAGTAATTGATAGAATTTAGCCCATTTAGAAAGCCCGTTGATTAGGAGATAGATTAAATTAATTAAACCATTAGACTAGAAGCTTTTCTTCTTAATTATTTCTTCATGAAAGGCCCAAGGGGTATATTGGATAATTTATAGTAGCTTGAGAAAGGGGAAAGGGGGGCCGGCCTATATAGAGAGGGGGGAAAATTATGCTCTCTCCTCTTTTCATTTGGAAACTAGATCTAAAAAATTTCTCAACCAAATTCCTACATTCCCACTTCATTTCCCTACCAAAATTTATCCCCAATTCCTTCCCAAATCACCATTGGAGGCTAGTGGAGTAAGGATCTAGAAGGAGGAAGCAAGGATCTACAAAGAGGAGCAAGGATCTACAAGTTGGAGGCCAATTTCATCATATTTGGAGGTTGCATTGGGAATCCATCTTCCAATAGGTACAATTTAGTTTTCTCCCTTAATTTAGGTTATAAATATGAGTTTTAATCATGAGAAATTAACCCATATGCATAGACTATCCATAGGATTTGGTCTTGTGTTCATAGGAGGCCTATTGAGAAAGTTATGGTAGTTTTTTGTGTCAAATTTGGAGGAATTACGAGATTGACATTTGTTATGTGTGTCAATTAGTCCTATAGATCAATTTGGCATGTACTTGTGTGTTTGGGGCTAGTATTGTGTCCATAATTGGGTACGTATAGTTCGTATCCCATTAATTTTGTGATACGTATTGATTTGGGGGTTTTCCCTCCGACATGGGACTTTGTGTCACGACCCGCACCCGGTGTAAGGGTACTAATCGGAAACAACGCCCAGCCTACGCCACAGAATCGGTAGTAGAACGCTGTCTAGATAAACTATCTAACAATATAATGAACCACCAATAATGATAGCATACTCAATCATAGAACTAAAATAGAAATGAGCACGAATCAGATAAGAATAGAATAGTCACAATATAACCCATGAGTCTAAAATAATACATCAATGAGTCTGAAGAATAACAGAAATAAGCTGTAGACAAATCCAGTACAAAGAATACTACGAAGCTACAACTCCTGGATCAACTGTCTCAGTTGGGATAAGTCTCTCTTGAGCCAGGGTTTCAGAATCTAAACCCACAACATCCTGGGGTCCATAATAGGTAGGGTACTACTCCTCAGTGTCATCTGGAAAAATATATCCAGTCAGGAAAGGAGCAGAGTACATCTCTAACAGCAGTTCTAATCAATGATAAAGACTATGTAACAGTAGCTGTGGATAAACAAGTTGCACAATAGATACAAAAGATATATATATAAAATAAGGAAATACTGGAAATAAATAAAATAATGAACAATATGCCAATAAAATAAATATACTAATGACTAAGTGTGTGAGTACTAGCTTAACATATGATCGGCTTGGGCAAGATGCAATGCGGCCTGGCTAATCATACGTGCGGTGTATGAACAACACTATTCAGTAATCAGTACTTTATACAATAGGGATATTGATCAAATATCTATACTAATACTACCCACCCCCGACTGGTATAATAGATCCAACCACGGTATGCTATGGCACGAGATTCCCCAAGAAGATAGCTAGTCTTCCCGAGAATCGATGTCTGTACATGTACAAGATAACCAATGAAACAATACTTGTACCATATACACCATATACCAAGGAAAAATATCTCATGACGAGATTCAGATATACCAATCCGTGTAACCATAGTGTCAAGAGAACATGGATATCTGCACTAGATACAATGAACATAGAGGATATCATAAATGAGAAACTATCAGAGAATGTACTCGCTTGAAGTCCAATGAATAGTCTCACAAATGTCTGACTCGGTGCCTCAAAGACCTAGATATGGAATACAACATCAATACAAGGTCCCGAAAAGTAAATAAGTTAAACTAGTCACTTCTAGGTCAATAAGTCAATTCTAAGTCAAAAGTCAATTATGGTGAACTCTAAAGTCAACTAAAGTCAACTATGGTCAAACCAAGGTCAACTATTTCTAGGTTGCACAAGTCTAACACAAAAATCTTGGGTCAAAATACTAAAATCTAATTCATAGAAACCACATCCTAAAATATTATGATACCGTATCTCCGGATACGTGAATCCAAGGTAAACCTCACAATACATATATATATCAACAATAATGTATAATAATATAGAATATTAATTACAAACAAATATGAACCATAGTTTTGAACCAACTTGGTATCCCCACAAAGTCACAAACTTGATACCCAAACTCCGTATCTTGAGTATCCCACTTACCTTGGTTTCCACAAGGTAATACTCAATACCTTGATATAGTAATTACCCTCATATATAATATAATATATATATACTAATATTATATAAATAAGAAGTATAGCAATACTAGTATTATATCTCAATATTAATACATTTATATATACATATATATATAAATATAAGATATAAACAATATACTAATAAACTGCCTAACTGTCACTGAAAGCAGTGTGGAAAAACACTGATTTTCAGTTAACAGACTTTCAGTGACAGTTCTGGCTGTCACTGAACCGTCGTCGCTACTACTGCTGCGTTTTGCACTGCTGCCTCTGTTTTGGTGATGGTTTTCAACCGTCACCATAGCCCCTGTCGCAACTGCTGCGAATTTCCGCTGCTGCATGCGGTTATTAATGACAGTGGCGGATCTGTCATTAATTTTTGCCGCCACTATTACAGTGGCTGCTGCTGTAACCGCCTCCAATAATGATAGTTCTCTGTCACTAATCCTGCTGTCACTAAAAACAGTAAATATATATATATATATATATATATATATATATATATATATATATATATATATAATCTCTCTCTATATATATATCAATATATATATAAAAATCAAATAAATAATTATATATATTTATATATATAATCCAAATACATATATAATATATATATATATCTATACATATAAATACCAAATAGCTATAATACACATCTTATATACTAATGTACATATTACAACATGGTTAAATGCACACATACATAAATATGTTAATAAATATACATCCATACATATATATAATCATATTCTAATTACTTAATTAAACATACACATATATTTTATAAAAAATATATTTATATATATATATATATATATATCCCTAACATATATTAATGCATGTAGAAGAAAGCTACATATATATTTATACCATTCTATTAGTACATATATAATACATAGATCTATGCTACAGTAAAAACTATAATAAATACACTATAATACATATATAATATATATATATATACTTAATTATAATTCAAGAATTAAAGCACAAATAATTATATCTACACATAAATACACCACAAATGGAGAGTATCACACCGTATCCCACTAGATCTAGGATACGCATGCGACACGAGTCCACCACACATCCAATTGCACCTCGAAGGACACAAGCTAGTCACATATAATATTTAAGAACAAAACAAAGTATCAAATATAGATCTATGTGTCCGTGTCAAAATACGACATGTACAAAGTCCCGTATCGGAGGAAAAACCCCCAAAACAACACGTATCACCAAATTATTGGGATACAACCTACACGTACCCAATTATGGATACGACACTAGCCCCAAACATAAAAACATATGCCAAAGTGATCTATAGGATCAATTGACACACAACAAAAATTATTTTTGGAATTCTCCCAAAATTGACACAAAAAGCAGCATAACTTTCTCCATAGGTCTCCTATGAACACAAAACCAAGTCCTATGGGTAGTATATACATATAGGTTGATTTTCTATGATTAAATCTTAGATTTAGAAGCTATTTTAAGGGGAATAATTAAATTATACCTATTGGAAGATGGATTCCCAATGAAATCTCCAATTGAGATAAAATTGTCTCCAAATTATAGATCCTTGCTCCTCTTTGTATATCCTTGTTTCTCAAGTCTGTAATGGTAATTTGGAAAGGAATTAAAATTAGTTTGGTAGGGAAATGAAATAGAAATGAAGGAAATTTGGTAGTAGAAAATTCTAGATCTAGATTTGGAATGAAAAAGGAGGAGAGAGAATTTTTTCCCTCTTTAAATGTAGGCCGGCCCTTTCCTCTCCCTCAAGTAATTATGAAATGTCCAATATATCCCTTGGGGCCTCTCATGAAGAAATAATTAAGGAAGGAAGCTTCTAGTCTAATGATTTAATTAATTTAATCTATCTCCTTAACAATGGGCTTTCTAATTGGGCCAAGTCTAACTAATTAATTCATGTTGGTCCATGGGTCCAAACTAAACTAGTTAGGTCCACTCACACAAGTCCAAATTAAATAAATAATATCTAACAATAATTAATAATACAACAAATAATTATTTATCAAGCAAAATAATTAATTAAATAGGAAATTACTAAAATACCCTTTCCTAGAAAATGTGGTAGTGAAAGTCTACCCTCCTTAAAATAATTTCGTCCTCGAAATTCAAAGACGAAAACTATCCCCAGAAAAGAATAGAACAGAACTAAAGAATCATAACTAACTACGAAAGAACATAACAATGAACAGAACATAACCAAAAAATAACATAACTCAAGGCACAAACAAATATGGATAACTCTCTCGAATTTCATCCTCTCTCTCCCAGGTAGACTCCCCTGGAGAATGATGCCTCCATGCGATGCGGACCAAAGGAATAGTCTGGTTCCTCAGCACCTTCTCTCTCTGATCCAGAATCTTAACTGGCTGCTCTGGATAGCTAAGAGTAGGGCCTACTTCTATCTCCGAGTGATCTAATACATGACTAGGATCTGCTACGTATCGTCTCAACTACGACACATGAAACACGTTGTGCACTCCCTCCAATGCAGGTGGCAAGTCTAGTCTATAAGCAACTGCACCGACCCTCTCTAGAATAGTGTAAGGTTCGATGAATCACGGACTAAGCTTTCCGCCTCCATCGAAGCGAATCGTGCCTCGTATCGAAAAAATCCTCAGAAATACCAAACCACCCACCTAGAACAAAATATCACCTTAAGAACTTAATCTATAACAAACAACCAAAAATAAGCACAAAACAAAATCTAAACTATACCTTAAACTCCTAAGGTCTCCGATGGCTATCGGCCCAATGCCGCTGTCTGTCCTGCGCTACTCGAAGTCTGTCTTTGATCAACTGAACCTTCTCTGCTGCATACATAACCATCTCTGGCCCAAGCAAAACTCTTTCTCCAACATCGTCCCAAGACAAAGGAGTACGACATCTCCGACCATACAGAGCTTCAAAAGGTGATATCAATATACTAGCCTGGTAACTGTTGTTTTAAGCAAACTATACCAAATAGAGATGGTCCTCCCAAGAACCCCCGAAATCTAGTACACAAGTGTGCAACATATCCTCGAGAGTCTGGATAGTCCTCTCTGACTGCCCATCTGTTTGGGGATGATATGCAGTACTGAACTTGAGCTGAGTGCCCAAACTCTCCTGCAAACTCCTCCAGAAATGAGAAGTAAAATGACTATTCCGATCTGAGACTATGGTGACGGGAACTCCATGTATCCTAATGATCTATCTCATATATATCTCTGCCAGCTTCTCCGTAGACAAACCTGCCTTGAAAGGCAAAAAGTGGGCCGACTTGGTCAACCTATCAACAATGACCCAAATTGCGTCTTTTTCTCCTGGAGATCGTAGAAGTCCGGACACAAAATCCATAGTAATGTGTTCCCACTTCCACTCTGGAATGGATAATGGCTGAAGTAAACCTCCTGGCCTCTGCCTCTCGGCTTTCACCTGCTGGCACACTAAGCATCTACATATAAACTGTGCTACTTCCCTCTTTATGTCATACCACCACACACTCTCTCGCATATCCCGATACATCTTGTTAGCACCTAGATGCATAGATGTCATGACCCGCACCCGGTTTAGGGGCATGAGTACGTGGGTACGTCCAGCCTACGCCGCAGCATCGGCGGTAGAACGCTGTCAAGGTCATGATACTATCTAGCCAATCTCACACAAGCATCCAATCTCCATAAGGAGGCACGGATGACACGAATAAAATATACCCATACTCAATCACAGGATTACAGCACGATAAGATATCGAACAGAAATTAAATACAACACAAGTCAAAAGCAATAACTTAACTCAACAATTATCCAAGTCATCAAAAATTGCCGGAGACAAATCCGGTACCAAATAGTCTACTTAAAGAACTAACAAAAAAAATAGTAATTTTTGGCTAGACCTCCCGGAATCACAACTAATCTACCAAGTCTGCAGCTACTCACCATATGGTCCATAAAGTGTCGGACAGCGGTCCTCTAAGGCATAGTCTGGAAAAATGTTTCCAGTCAGGAAGGAGCAAAGTACAAATCTCAAATAATAGATCCATTTAATTGATAAGGACTATAAGCAATAAACATGTAATGCTAGCTACTGAGAAGGCAGTGAAATAAATGTAATGGAAAAATAAAGAGAGACAGGAAATGTAAAAAGACGAGCAATAGGCAACATGGTACAGTCAGTGCATGTATGAAAATGGAAAGAACAAGGAACAGTATCATTTACGGGTGATGTAGTATATGATTTAAAATAGAGAACTGTAATCTATTCTAAGTGTTTGAAATAGTAGTTTCAAAATGTGATCGGCTTGGGAACATGTACGATAGCTACAGGGCCTGGCTAATCATGGGTGAAGAGCATGATTAACACTTACATTGTTCTACACTACAATAAGAGGTTATGATCACATTTCTTATTAACTACTTCCCCGCCCCCAACTAGTACTGTGGATCCAACCATGACACGTCACGATACACGAGCAAGTCCAATCTATCATGTACGATGTCTAATATACATGTCGTGTACAATGTCAAACGATAATCAAGGTAATATCTCATGACTGCAGATCCAAGCTATACTAATCCGTGTAGCACAGTGTCAAAGATTCAGTTGTAACATTTCAAGATTATTAAACTTATAGAAATTATCAAGAAATTGGAAATTATCAGAGAATGTACTTGCCTTGGGTCCTTAGCTGGTATTTATGGATGTCCTGTTCCAGAGTATCCCCTGGGTAAACCAACAGTCCTATAACATATCACAAGCAAAACCACATTTGTATCAGATGCTACACTAACACAGTCTAAAAACATTGAGTTCGGGACTTCTCTAGGTATGATACTGGTCACCTAGGATCACCTAGTAGATTTACCAATTAACCATATTATCAATAATTAAACTTAATACATATATATATAGTATACCAAATTACACGTATATAATATATATATAGAAACCTATCAGAAATTGTACAAAAATACGTATATAATATATACACTGAATAGATGTATATAAATATATATTCATATACCAAAATACATCTTGTATCTATTCCAATTAGATATATATATATAATTATACCAAATCGTACTTATACTATATACAGGTAAATATACCAATTAAAATATATATATAACATTAAATACGAAAACATACATTAACATATATTATACCAATTTAAATTAAAACATACACATACTAAATTACGTATTTATATATATACCAAGTAGATTAGATATTTACATATACATATGCAATACATATATATTAAAATATAGAGATATACGTGAGATATATATATATATATATATATATACATATACGTGTATATATATATTTATAAAACATATATACACTAATACCCTCATACACTAAATTAAATATATACAAATTTCTTACATTAATTATATATATAATTACACTAAATTACATGTATATATTAAATAACACAACTTACATATATACTAATAACACTGAAGGAGGGAGAGAGGGAGATGCTCACTGTGAGGGGCTCCTGGGTGGCCCGACTGCGGCAACTCCTGCCGGAGTTGAGCCGAAAGAAACCGCAGCGAGGGGAGAGAAGGTTGCAGCGGGATGGTGGACGAGCTCGACGTCGGCCGGAGATTGGTCTCGACTAGGTGAGGCGGTACAGCAGGGAAAGGGAGGAAATCGTCGATCTTGGACTGACGGGGGCGGCCGGAGTTGGCACCGACGCCGGGGCTGGGCAGTGAAGATGGGAAGGAGTAGGTGAGGTGGAGCCGCCGGGAATCAGGGAGCGAGGCCGCCGGAAAGCTGGGCTCGGGGAGGAGGTTGAAGAGCAGAGGGAGAGGGGTCTCGGCCGGGCAGCAGCGGTGAGGGGGCTGCTGCGGCCGCCGGACCTGAGGGAGGAGCAGCCGCAGCAGGTCGGAGCGCCGAGGGAAGGGTGGCCGGATGCTCGGGTCGGAGAGTGGAGGCTGAGGGGATGGGGGCTGATCAGTAATGGCGAGGGGGTTGGCCGTCGGCCGGCTGGAGGATCGGGCTCAGCTCGATGGGAGTCGTCGGGCTTTCGGGAAGAGGCCGGAGAGCACAGGGATGAACAGTATCCCAGTTTCCCCCCCCCTAACTATTTGAATTTGAATTTAAAAAGTAAAAGAAGAAGAAGAAGGAGAAGAAGAAGAAAATAGAAGAAGAAAGGAAAGAGAAGAAGAAAGGAAAAGAGAAGAAGAGGAGAAGAGAAATTTGGAAGGAAGGAGGCTACGTTGGAGAGAGGAGAGAGAGAAGTGGGGGCTTGCTTGGGGATGAGGGCTACCTAGGTTTTCTAGGGATTAGGGTTTGATGGGACATTAAATAGTAAGAGGGTGTTGATGGAGGGTGATTGGCCCCCTTTAAATGAGGGGTCCAGATTTGACATGGAGAAAATAATTCATGTGGGGATGAGGGTGAGAGCTAATTAAAAATTAATAGGGTTCCCTCATTGGTTTAACAAATGGGTGTTGACACAAAATGCAAATTTGCAAATTAGCCCCCTTAAATTTGGGAAATTGCACAAACACATAAAATAACAAAATTTGGCGGGCGATTCGGGGTCCGGTGTTTTGTAGGGTCAGGGGGCGCTGTAAGATTGGTATGGGCTCAATTTGTAGGGCACGGAATTAAATTGGGATTTTCAGAGTTGGTTTAAATAGTATCCTCAATTTAATTAGAAATAAAATGCAAGTTGTGTTCTAAAATTAATTAGGAGTACATGGGGCCAAAATCAGGCCAGGTCATCAATACCAATAATGAAGAAGACTCAGGACAGAATATTACCCTAATTTGGGCCGCACAAAAAATAGGTCAAGATTGCCTCCAATTTTAATTGGAACGCACAATGATACAAAAACAGGGATTTATTAAATAACGTTCGCGACGATTTTTGTGCGGCTAGAAATAATGCACAGAGAGCATAATTATGAGTTATAAAAATAGCAGAATGGAAGGCGGGCATGTCTAGGGCAAGATTGTGAATTTTATTGGAAGACAAAAGCTAGGGTAGCGCTCCAATTATCGAAGCAAAGGCAATGCGCAAAAAATATTAAATAAAATACGGTAATTAATTACAATCTCCAAATATTAAATTCTAGATAAAATAATAAAATCCAGAATTCTATAATTCGGACAGGTGGTCATCTACTGGGCTTCTAGGTCTAGTCTGCTAGCTCAACACAATTGAACACTGTATATAATATTATATTTAAATTACACATCACACATTTATTTAAAAATCAAATATACTATCATAAAATTAATAAATTGTAACTAATAATATTAAATATTATAAAAATGTCAAAAAATACCCCTGTTTTCGGAACGTGGTAGTGACAAGTCTACCCTCCTTAAAAGAATTTCGTCCTCGAAATTTAAAATCCTCAAAGTAGCGCTTATCATACATATTATTGTTTCCCTCAAATTTAAATTCATCATCCCTGAAATCAGTTAATAATCCACAATGTCCTCTCACAAATTTTTTTTTTCAAAATTCTGAATTATTTGCATTCCTGAAAAATCCTCGAAATAGAATCAAAGTCCATTTTTATCAAAAATTTCACCAAAATTTTTAGTTAATAATTCAATACTCAGAATTTAATATTCACTCCTCTAATTTGATTTTAATCAATGCACAATCATAAAATGTAATCTCGTCTCACAAGTTTATTCATCAAATTTTATTTCTCGATTTTCTCTTCCTCAAAATACTCAACAAATACGATACTTAAGGATTCTCCAAATGTAACATCCCATGTAAAATTCTAAAATTCATAACTTGCAATTTAATAAATATATTGATAAATCTCCCAAAATTTCCAAATTTAATAACCAATTTAAACATGTCATAATCTTCCTGGAATTAATAAACCACCAATTATGAAATGTTAATTTCTTAACCCTCTATTTAAATCAATGGTTATCCTCGAATTTAATCATCTTGCCTCCCTTGTCAAGTCGTAACCCTTTCGTGAATCTTCGTCATGGTTAAACCCCAATAATCATGGTCTAAGAAATTTTTTTCCTATAATCATACAACATGCAATCTAAGGGGAATATGTATGGTCATGGTGTCTTTTGTCATGGTATTGCAGTCTCTGTATCAGGGTGTACTACTAACTACATTATAACAAGAAAATCATGCATACAACTTGTATTAAGGAATCAATCAATCAATCAAAATAGATAGGAACAGAAGGAAGGAAAGAACAGAACCTGCTAACACATTACCTGCAGTATCGGTCTCCTCGACCGTCATCGCAAATGCCCTACCCTGCTGGGGTGGTTCCCTTCGCGGGTGCTGAGCAATATACGGTTCCACAGGTAGCCTAACTGGATCTCTATAATCTGAAGCTGCGCGCTGGCCGGGAAGATAAGGGGCCAGAAGATAATCCCTTACTCGATGTCCCGCAGTGCCACAGTGCAAACAAAGTCCTAGCCTCGTTCTACAGCTCTCCCAAAGGTGACCTGGCTTCTTATAGAAATGACAAGTCTGCTGTGTCTCTCTCGGAGGCTGTTGCTGATTCTGCTGAACACGGACTGGTGCCTGGTACTGTTGTTGATACTGATACGCCCATGGATGTTGTTGGATAGGAACTGGTGCTAGGTACTGCGGTGGATGCTAAAATATCCATGGTTGTTCCTGAATATGAAATGGTACTTAGTACTGCTGTTGGTGCTGAATACGGGGATGCTTGGCTGGTCCTGTGCTACCATTCGTATCTCCAAAAGTATTGTGACTCCTCTTAGGCCTGAGATCCAGATCCTCTTCTGCAATCTGAGCATCCATCAAGATAGCCTCAAAGGTAGCAGTACGACGACCAGAAGTGCGTGACCTAATCTCTCTCGTCAGTCCCTTTCTAAATTTCTGGGCTCGATCTCCTGGGTCCCGAATCATAGACGATGCAAAATGGCTCAATCTACAGAATTCTGCAGCGTACTCGTCGACCGACATATTTCCTTGAACTAAGTCATGAAACTGACTTTCCAAGGTTTCCAATGCCACGTCGGGAAAGAACTTCTCTTTGAAGAGTTCCTTGAAGGTCTCCCAAGTAAGTCCTTGTGCAGTAATTCTCGGCTCCGTGCGATACCACGTGAGTGCGATATCAAACATCTGACTGCCAGCGGCTTCTATCTGCAAGTTCTCCGGAATTTGGGTCAATCGCAGGCTCCTCTCTATATCTTCTAGCCAGTCGTCAGCGTAGAGTATCCCTTTGGTGCCTTTGAACTCTCGAGGCATCATCCTCTTGAAATCCACTATAGTGCCTGATCTCTGCTGTTGCTGGCCAGGAAGCTGCTGGTACTGTGCTACTCTCTCCAAAGCTTTGAGAGTCACTTGATGAGCATTCTCCATGTTTTCTCTCATCAGCTCGGTTTGTGCCTGGTGCGCTTCTGCTTGCACCCTCTGAGCCTCAGCTTGAACTCGCTGAGCATCTGCCGTCACTCTCTGGGCATCTACCATGCCCTGGATCAAGGTAAACATCTTCGTCCCATCAATGGGCAAACCTCCGAAAATCGGAGTCGGTGGAGGAGGAAGGTTGTCCGTCACAGCTGCGACAATCTTCTGAACAGGTGGGGGAGGAGGATCCCCGAAAAGTGCAGACACTCCTACGTGCATCAGAGATGTAGGAGGAACTACGGCTGTCTGTCCATCAGGTGGAGAGGTGGCAGACCCATCTAAAGCTGATGTTCCCGCTCTCATAGATCGTGTCTGCAGCGACATCCTGAAGACAGATCCTAAAGAATCAATTAAGGTAAAATGCGATATCATCAAGGAAGGACAGTACAGTTCTAAAGAAGCAACATTCAAGATAAATAGATTGGAATAACATTCCTAGTTGTGATTGCACAGGTCAAGGATGCATCCATGGTCTGATACCTCTATCCTTCTAAGTACCATAGTTCTACTATAACATACTCACTGCTAGCTTCCTTACCTACTGCAATCGCTGATACTAGTTATCCTTATCACTCAAGTGCATATCAAATGCAACACACCATACTAAGTACTGCTCTCTCTAATACAACCCTAGGTGGACACCCAAGCCAGTTGGCAGTGAGATCTCAATCATGCTCAAGCCACAAATCCTTACACATGCATCCCATCTACTTATATACTTATGTATCTCTCTCACTATAAGATTTTTATCCTCAAATAAAATTTCTGAAAATAACTCCTCGAATAATTTTTTTTTTTTTTTGTAAATGCATACACTTTCCTCAAGGTTAATTATTTAAATACTGAAATAAAAACTTAATCACTTAAAAATCCTCACAGCTTGTCTAGGTTCATTGAATCGAATCTAAATCCTCAAAAAGTTTTAATGACAATATCTCAACTTCTCAAAATTCAAAAATTCAATTTGTTTTTAATCTTTAAATTATAATTTAAATCCATATCTAGTAATCCAATAGCCCTAGTGTTAATCTTTCTCACTGTCCTCATCGACGTATCATCAAATAATACCATAAATCAGTCAGTAAATTTTATCTTGATATGAAACCAAACCCTACTATGAAACCAAAATCCTAATTTAATACCTAATTAACAATCAACAAGTGAGAATGGACGGAACAAGGGAATGATTTTAAATTAGAAATTATAACAAGATTCTCAGGGGTCATCCCAGGAATCTCTCAAGGAATTGTGATTGAGTATTCGCTCTCGTCCTAGTATCCTATGTCCTAGATCCTATTGCAGGCACGCAATAGTGTAACAAAGATGCCACACTACCACGACATCGCACAACTCGCGAAGTCTGACCTGCATGGGCCACCACTAAAAATGTGTCACGACCCACACCCAGTTTAGGGGCACGAGTACGTGGGTACGTCCAGCCTACGCCGCAGCATCGGCGGTAGAACGCTGTCAAGGTCATGATAATATCTAGCCAATCTCACACAAGCAACCAATCTCCATAAGGAGGCACGGATGACACGAATAAAATATACCCATACTCAATCACAGGATTACAGCACGATAAGATATCAAACAGAAATTAAATACAACACAAGTCAAAAGCAATAACTTAACTCAACAATTATCCAAGTCATCAAAAATTGCCGAAGATAAATCCGGTACCAAATAGTCTACTTAAAGAACTAACAAAAAAATAGTAATTTTCGGCTAGACCTCCCGAAATCACAACTAATCTACCAAGTCTGCAGCTACTCACCATATGGTCCATAAAGTGTCGGACAGCGGTCCTCTAAGGCATAGTCTGGAAAAATGTTTCTAGTCAGGAAGGAGCAAAGTACAAATCTCAAATAACAGTTCCATTTAATTGATAAGGACTATAAGCAATAAACATGTAATGCTAGCTACTGAGAAGGCAGTGAAATAAATGCAATAGAAAAATAAAGAGAGACAGGCAAGGTAAAGAGACGAGCAATAGGCAACATGGTACAGTCAGTGCATGTATGAAAATGGAAAGAACAAGGAACAGTATCATTTACGGGTGATGTAGTATATGATTTAAAATAGGGAACTGTAATCTATTCTAAGTGTTTGAAATAGTAGTTTCAAAATGTGATCGGCTTGGGAACATGTACGATAGCTACAGGGCCTGGCTAATCATGGGTGAAGAGCATGATTAACACTTACATTGTTCTACACTACAATAAGAGGTTATGATCACATTTCTTACTAACTACTTTCCCGCCCCCAACTAGTACTGTGGATCCAACCATGACACGTCACGATACACGAGCAAGTCCAATCTATCATGTACGATGTCTAATATACATGTCGTGTACAATGTCAAACGATAATCAAGGTAACATCTCATGACTGCAGATCCAAGCTATACTAGTCCGTGTAGCACAGTGTCAAAGATTCAGTTGTAACATTTTAAGATTATTGAACTTATAGAAATTATCAAGAAATTGGAAATTATCAGAGAATGTACTTGCCTTGGGTCCTTAGCTGGTATTTATGGATGTCCTGTTCCAGAGTATCCCCTGGGTAAACCAACAGTCTTATAACATATCACAAGCAAAACCATATTTGCATCAGATGCTACACTAACACAGTCTAAAAACACTGAGTTCGGGACTTCTCTAGGTATGATACTGGTCACCTACCCGCACCCGGTTTAGGGGCACGAGTACGTGGGTACGTCCAGCCTACGCCGCAGCATCGACGGTAGAACGCTGTCAAGGTCATGATACTATCTAGCCAATCTCACACAAGCATCCAATCTCCATAAGGAGGCACGGATGACACGAATAAAATGTACCCATACTCAATCACAGGATTACAGCACGATAAGATATCGAACAAAAATTAAATACAACACAAGTCAAAAGCAATAACTTAACTCAACAATTATCCAAGTCATCAAAAATTGCCGGAGATAAATCCGGTACCAAATAGTCTACTTAAAGAACTAACAAAAAAAATAGTAATTTTCGGCAAGACCTCCCGGAATCACAACTAATCTACCAAGTCTGCAGCTACTCACCATATGGTCCATAAAGTGTCGGACAGCGGTCCTCTAAGGCATAGTCTGGAAAAATGTTTCCAGTCAGGAAGGAGCAAAGTACAAATCTCAAATAACAGTTCTATTTAATTGATAAGGACTATAAGCAATAAACATGTAATGCTAGCTACTGAGAAGGCAGTGAAATAAATGCAATAGAAAAATAAAGAGAGACAGGCAATGTAAAGAGACGAGCAATAGGCAACATGGTACAGTCAGTGCATGTATGAAAATGGAAAGAACAAGGAACAGTATCATTTACGGGTGATGTAGTATATGATTTAAAATAGGGAACTGTAATCTATTCTAAGTGTTTGAAATAGTAGTTTCAAAATGTGATCGGCTTGGGAACATGTACGATAGCTACAGGGCCTGGCTAATCATGGGTGAAGAGCATGATTAACACTTACATTATTCTATACTACAATAAGAGGTTTTGATCATATTTCTTACTAACTACTTCCCCGCCCCCAACTAGTACTGTGGATCCAACCATGACACGTCACGATACACGAGCAAGTCCAATCTATCATGTACGATGTCTAATATACATGTCGTGTACAATGTCAAACGATAGTCAAGGTAACATCTCATGACTGCAGATCCAAGCTATACTAGTCCGTGTAGCACAGTGTCAAAGATTCAGTTGTAACATTTCAAGATTATTGAACTTATAAAAATTATCAAGAAATTGGAAATTATCAGAGAATGTACTTGCCTTGGGTCCTTAGTTGGTATTTATAGATGTCCTGTTCCAGAGTATCCCCTGGGTAAACCAACAGTCCTATAATATATCACAAGCAAAACTATATTTGCATCAGATGCTACACTAACACAGTCTAAAAATACTAAGTTCGGGACTTCTCTAGGTATGATACTGGTCACCTATCCGCACCCGGTTTAGGGGCACGAGTACGTGGGTACGTCCAGCCTACGCCGCAGCATCGGCGATAGAACGCTGTCAAGGTCATGATACTATCTAGCCAATCTCACACAAGCATCCAATCTCCATAAGGAGGCACGGATGACACGAATAAAATGTACCCATACTCAATCACAGGATTACAGCACGATAAGATATCGAACAGAAATTAAATACAACACAAGTCAAAAGCAATAACTTAACTCAACAATTATTCAAGTCATCAAAAATTGTCGGAGACAAATCCGGTACCAAATAGTCTACTTAAAGAACTAACAAAAAAAATAGTAATTTTCGGCTAGACCTCCCGGAATCACAACTAATCTACCAAGTCTGCAGCTACTCACCATATGGTCCATAAAGTGTCGGACAGCGGTCCTCTAAGGCATAGTCTGGAAAAATGTTTCCAGTCAGGAAGGAGCAAAGTACAAATCTCAAATAACAGTTCCATTTAATTGATAAGGACTATAAGCAATAAACATGTAATGCTAGCTACTGAGAAGGCAGTGAAATAAATGCAATAGAAAAATAAAGAGAGACAGGCAATGTAAAGAGACGAGCAATAGGCAACATGGTACAATCAGTGCATGTATGAAAATAGAAAGAACAAGGAACAGTATCATTTACGGGTGATGTAGTATATGATTTAAAATAGGGAGCTGTAATCTATTCTAAGTGTTTGAAATAGTAGTTTTAAAATATGATCGGCTTGGGAACATGTACGATAGCTACAGGGCCTGGCTAATCATGGGTGAAGAGCATGATTAACACTTACATTGTTCTACACTACATTAAGAGGTTATGATTACGTTTCTTACTAACTACTTTCCCGCCCCCAACTAGTACTGTGGATCCAACCATGACACGTCACGATACACGAGCAAGTCCAATCTATCATGTACGATGTCTAATATACATATCGTGTACAATGTCAAACGATAATCAAGGTAACATCTCATGACTACAGATCCAAGCTATACTAGTCCGTGTAGCACAGTGTCAAAGATTCAGTTGTAACATTTCAAGATTATTGAACTTATAGAAATTATCAAGAAATTGGAAATTATCAGAGAATGTACTTGCCTTGGGTCCTTAGCTGGTATTTATGGATGTCCTGTTCCAGAGTATCCCCTGGGTAAACCAACAGTCCTATAACATATCACAAGCAAAACCATATTTGTATCAGATGCTACACTAACACAGTCTAAAAACATTGAGTTCGGGACTTCTCTAGGTATGATACTGGTCACCTAGGATCACCTAGTAGATTTACCAATTAACCATATTATCAATAATTAAACTTAATACATATATATATATAGTTTTACCAAAATACACGTATATAATATATATATAGAAACCTATCAAAAATTGTACAAAAATACGTATATAATATATACACTGAATAGATGTATATAAATATATATTCATATACCAAAATATATCTTGTATCTATACCAATTAGATATATATATATAATTATACCAAATCGTACTTATACTATATACAGGTAAATATACCAATTAAAATATATATATAACATTAAATACGAAAACATACATTAACATATATTATACCAATTTAAATTAAAACATACACATACTAAATTACGTATTTATATATATACCAAGTAGATTAGATATTTACATATACATATGCAATACATATATATTAAAATATAGAGATATACGTGAGATATATATATATATATATATATATATATATATATATATATATATATATATATACATATACGCGTATATATATATTTATAAAACATATATACACTAATACCCTCATATACTAAATTAAATATATACAAATTTCTTACATTAATTATATATATAATGACACTAAATTACATGTATATTAAATAACACAACTTACATATATACTAATAACACTGAAGGAGGGAGAGAGGGAGATGCTCACTGTAAGGGGCTCCTGGGTGGCCGGACTACAGCAACTCCTGCCGGAGTTGAGCCGGAAGAAACCGCAGCGAGGGGAGAGAAGGTTGCAGCAGGATGGTGGACGAGCTCGACGTCGGCCGGAGATTGGTCTCGACTAGGTGAGGCGGTACATCAGGGAAAGGGAGGAAATCGTCGATCTTGGACTGACGGGGGCGGCCGGAGATTGGTCTCGACTAGGTTTTCTAGGGATTAGGGTTTGATGGGACATTAAATAGTAAGAGGGTGTTGATGGAGGGTGATTGGCCCCCTTTAAATGAGGGGTCCAGATTTGACATGGAGAAAATAATTCATGTGGGGATGAGGGTGAGAGCTAATTAAAAATTAATAGGGTTCCCTCATTGGTTTAACAAATGGGTGTTGACACAAAATGCAAATTAGCCCCCTTAAATTTGGGAAATTGCACAAACACATAAAATGACGAAAATTTGGCGGGCGATTCGGGGTCCGGTGTTTTGTAGGGTCAGGGGGCGCTGTAAGATTGGTATGGGCTCAATTTGCAGGACACTGGAATTAAATTGGGATTTTCAGAGTTGGTTTAAATAGTATCCTCAATTTAATTAGAAATAAAATACAAGTTGTGTTCTAAAATTAATTAGGAGTACATGGGGCCAAAATCAAGTCAGGTCATCAGTACCAATAATGAAGAAGACTCAGGACAGAATATTACCCTAATTTGGGCCGCACGAAAAATAGGTCAAGATTACCTCCAATTTTAATTGGAACGCACAACGATACAAAAATAAGGATTTATTAAATAACGTCCGCGACGATTTTTGTGCGGCTAGAAATAATGCACAGAGAGCATAATTATGAGTTGTAAAAATAGCAGAATAGAAGGCGGGCATGTCTAGGGCAAGATTGTGAATTTTGTTGGAAGACAAAAGCTAGGGTAGCGCTCCAATTATCGAAGCAAAGGCAATGTGCAAAAAAATATTAAATAAAATACGGTAATTAATTACAATCTCCAAATATTAAATTCTAGATAAAATAATAAAATCCAGAATTCTATAATTCGGACAGGTGGCCATCTACTGGGCTTCTAGGTCTAGTCTGCTAGCTCAACACAATTGAACACTGTATATAATATTATATTTAAATTACATATCACATATTTATTTAAAAATCAAATATACTATCATGAAATTAATAAATTGTAACTAATAATATTAAATATTATAAAAAGTCAAAAAATATCTCTATTTTCGGAACGTGGTAGTGACAATAGAATATTGAGAGCGATGCGCTTCCTTTAACACCTTCTCTCGCAACTCCCCAATAGGTACACACAATCTAACTCCATGCCTCAAAGATTCATCCGCTGCAATAGTGAAATCATCCTCCAATCCTGCTCTCACCTGAGCTCTGATACTCCTCAGAGATACATCCTCATACTGTGCTGCCTTGATCCTGTCCATCAAATCTGAGTGTATCCGCAGTCCCCATATATGTATAGCACCACCAAAAATAATCACCTCAATGCCCAAGCTCTCCAAGTCCTCCAACAAATATCGATCCTGCGTCAAAAATATAGCTACCGAATACCTACTCAAAGCATCGACAATTGCATTAGCTTTCCCAGGATGATATTACAAAGAGATATCAAAATCCTTCATTAGTTCCAACCACCGATGCTGCCTCATATTCAACTCCTTCTACGTGAAAACGTACTTCAAGCTTTTGTGGTCTGTGAAGATCTCCACACGCTCTCTGTACAAATAATGTTTCCACAACTTCAGAGCGAATATGATGGCTGCCAACTCCAAATCATGGGTAGGATAGTTCTTTTCATGAGGACGCAATTGTTTGGATGCATAGGCAATCACTTTTCTATGCTGCTGAAGAACACAACCCAAACCCTTCCCCGATGCATCACTATAAATAGTGAAACCTCCAGACCCTGATGGCAACGTCAAAATAGGAGCAGACGTCAACCTCTTCTTCAACTCCTCAAAAGCAACCTGGCAATCCTCCGTCTAAACAACTCTACATCCTTCCTTGTGAGTTTGGTCATCGGCTCGACAATTCTCGAAAAATCTTGCACAAACTTCCTGTAATAGCCTGCCAATCCCAAGAAACTCCTGATCTCTGCTACCGAACTCGGAGTCTTCCAAGGTTCTACTGCTGAAATCTTCTTCGGATCCACTGAAATACCATCACCAGTCACAATATGCCCCAAGAATTCTATCTTGTCCAAGAAAAACTCACACTTGGACAACTTCCCATACAGCTTCTCCTTCCTCAGCACATCCAACACAATCCTCAAATGCTCCTCATGCTCCTCCGGTGTCCTCGAGTATATGAGTATGTCGTCGATGAACACCACCACGAACTTGTCAAGGTACTGGTGGAACATCTTGATCTTCAAGTTCATAAATATCGCCGGTGCATTAGTCAAACCAAATGGCATCACCATAAACTCGTACTGACCATACCGAGTTCTAAAAGCAGTCTTCGGTATGTCCTCCAGCTTCACCTTCACCTGATGGTAGCCTGATCAAAAAACTATCTTAGAAAATACCTTCGTACCACTCAACTGATCAAACGGATCATCAATTCGTGGCAAAGGATACTTATTCTTGATAGTGAGATTATTCAAAGCTCTGTAATCAATGCACATGCACACCGATCCATCATTTTTTGGTACAAACAATATCGAGGCTCCCCATGGTGAAAAACTCGATCTGATAAACCCCTTATCCTGCAATTCGTCCACCTGCTTCTTCAACTCGACCAGCTCGCTGTTGTTTACTCTATAGATATTCTACAAAATTGGTTCTGCACCTGGCACCAAGTCTATAAAAAATTCAATATCTCGATCAGGCGGCAATTCTAGCAATTCCTCAGGAAACACATCCAAGAACTCTGCTATCAACGGATGCGGCAACTCCTTGTCTTCCACCATAGCTCCACAAATAATGCCTTCACCTTGCTCTGCAGCTCCTCTAGCAAACTCAAACTCTGGCTCTCCTGACGGACCAAATAAAACTCTACCTCCTATACAATCTATGCTAGCATGGTGCCTACTCAACCAATCTATCCCGAGTACAATGTCGTAGCTCGGAAGTGGCATTACAAGCAGACACACACTCAACTCTCGGCCTCCCAAAGTAACTCTCTGATCCTTGCAAATATCATTAACCAGGATAATGCCTCCCCCGGTCATGATCTTGCAAGTCCTAAGCAAAGACTCAGCTACTAAACCATGCTTTAGAGCAAAAAAAACAGATACAAAACTATGGGAAGCACCACTATCAAACAAAGCTAAAGCTGGAATGGAATCAAGAAGAATAGAACCTGCGATGACATCTCCGGTGGGTTCCTCCTCTTCGACGGTCATAGCAAACGCTCGTCCCTGTCGAGCACCTCCCTGCTGTTGATGGTGGATAAAATGCTGCTGCTGTGTCAGAAGCGGTCCCCTCTGCTGTGCTGCAAGTGGTCTCGTCTATGCCCTCGAAGCTGGAGCTGCTCCCTGAACTGCACGACGAGGACACTCCCTCGATTGATGTCCTTTAGTACCACAATACAAACAAACACCTAGCCTTCTCCTGTAAACTTCCCAGATGTGGCCGGGCTTCTTGCAGTAGTTGCATAGAGCTTGTTGTAACTGTCTCTGCTACTGAGGTGCCTGATGAAAAGATGCTCTAGATGGAGTCTGGTTCTGCTGTGGCTGCTGGAAAGGTCTGGACTGGAAATGAGGATGTTTAGCAGATACTGCACTGCCGTTGGCCCCCAGAAAAGAATCACGGTCTCTCTTGGGCTTCAAATCCAACTCCCGCTCAACCTTGCGTGTCTCCGTAAGTATCTCCGAGTATGTCTCATAAAAAGACGGAATAAGAATCTTCACTTCCCAGTTTAGACCCTCACAGAAACGAATTGCTCGAACCTCCGGCTCCTTCACCAGATACTCTACAAATCGGCTCAACCTACCGAACTCCGCAGCGTACTCCTCCACAAACATGCTCCCCTGAATGAGACTCTCAAACTGTCTCCCCAAGTCTAGCCTGTCTGCCCGGGCAAAAAACTTCTTATTGAAAAGGTCCTTGGATACCTCCCTAGATTGTCCTACGTCAACCAGAACTGGCTCATTCCTGAACCAAGTGCGAACGACATCGAACAGTTAAAGTCCTACCTCCTCAACCTTCAGATCCTCAGAAAGACGGGTCACCCTCATAAGACGCTCAATGTCCTTGAGCCAATCATCAGCATAGACGATGCCCTCCGTCCCTTTAAAAACCTTAGGCTCCAGTTTCTTGAAGTCCTGAATATTGCCTGGCCGAAGCTGAGCAACTTAAGGAACAACCTGCTGCTGGACTAGAACTCCTCTCTCAACTACAGCACGAGCAAGCTGATGAGCACTCTCGATGCCCTGCCGTAGAACGTCGGTCTGCCTCTGATGTGTCTCTGACTGAGCCCTCTGTTCCTCGAGCATCTCACGAAACAGTATAAACATCTGTAACGCCTCTGCTGGCACAGGAGGTGGAGGTGGAAGCCCCTCAGATACAGCTGGCACAGTCCTCTGAGTAGGTGGTGGACCTCCGAAAGTAGCTGACACTCCAATCACCGGAGAAGTGACTGGTGCAGGCCCTCGGGATGTCGTAGACCTCTCAGAAACTGCTCTCTCCTGCTGTGATCTAGTCTTAGGCGGCATCCTGAGACAAAGCGAAAGAAAGAATCAATATGGCACAAGATGTAAGACATCAAAGAAAGGACAGTTTAAGGGATCAAGTATCAATATCAAAGAATAATAGTTGAATCAAAAGAATTTTTTTAGATGTGATTGAGTATCTCAGCCTATATCCTATCACAGGCTCGCAGTAGTACAACTAAATTGTCGCAGTACCACGACATCACATACTTTGTGAAGCTTTACCTGCATGGGCCACCACCAAAAATGTGTCACGACCCGCACCCGGTGTAAGGGTACTAGTCGAAAACAACGCCTAGCCTACGTCGCAGAATCGGCGGTAGAACGCTGTCTAGATAAACTATCTAACAATATAATAAACCACCAATAATGATAGCATACTCAATCACAAAACTAAGATAGAAATAAGCACGAATAAGATAAAGAATAGAATAGTCATAATACAACTCATGAGTCTAAAATAATACATCAATGTGTCTGAAGAATAACAAAAATAAGCTGGAGACAAATTCAGTACAAAGAATACTACGAAGCTACAACTCCTGGGTCAACTGTCTCAGTTGGGATAAGTCCCTCTTGAGCCAGGGTCTCAGAATCTAAACCCACAACATCCTGGGGTCCATAATAGGTAGGGTACTACTCCTCAGTGTCATCTGGAAAAATATATCCAGTCAGGAAAGGAGCAGAGTACATCTCTAACAGCAGTTCTAATCAATGATAAAAACTATGTAACAGTAAATAGCTGTGGATAAATAAGATGTACAATAGATACAAAAGATATATATACAATAAGGGAATACTGGAAATAAATACAATAATGAACAATATGCCAATGAAATAAATATACTAATGACTAAGTGTGTGAGTACTAGCATAACACGTGATCGGCTTGGGCAAGATACAATGCGGCCTGGCTAATCATACGTGCGGTATATGATCAACACTATTTTGTAATGAGTACTTTACACAATAGGGATATTGATCATATATCTATACTAATACTCCCTACCCCGACTGGTATAATAGATCCAACCACGGTATGCTATGGCACGAGATTCCCCAAGAAGATAGCTAGTCTTCCCAAGAATTGGTGTCTGTACATGTATAAGATAACCAATAAAATAATACTTACACTATATACACCATATACCAAGGAATAACATCTCATGACGAGATCCAGATATACGAATCCGTGTAACCATAGTGTCAATAGAACATGGATATCTGCACTAGATACAATGAACATAGAGGATATCATAAATAAGAAACTATCAGAGAATGTACTCGTCTGAAGTCCAATGAATAGTCTCACAGATGTCTGACTCGGTGCCTCGAAGACCTAGATATGGAATAAAACATCAATACAAGTCCCCAAAAAAAGAATAAGTTAAACTAGTCACTTCTAGGTCAATAAGTCAATTCTAAGTCAAAAGTCAACTATGGTCAACTCTAAAGTCAACTAAAGTCAACTAAAGTCAACTATGGTCAACCATGGTCAAACTAAGGTCAACTATCTATTTTTAGGTTGCACAAGTCTAACACAAAAATCTTGGGTCAAAATACTAAAATCTAAGTCATAGAAACCATATCCTAAAATATTAGGATATCGTATCTCCGGATACGTGAATCCAAGGTAAACCTCACAATACATATATATATATATATATATATATATCAACAATAATGTATAATAATATAGAATATTAATTACAAACAAATAGGAACCATGGTTTTGAACCAACTTGGTATCCCCACAAAGTCACCAACTTGATACCCAAACCCCGTATCTTGAGTATCCCACTTACCTTGGTTTCCACAAGGTAATACTCAATACCTTGATATAGTAATTATCCTCATATATAATATAATATATATACTAATATTATACAAATAAGAAGTATAGCAATACTAGTATTATATCTCAATATTAATACATTTATATATACATATATATATAAATATAAGATATAAACAATATACTAATAAACTGCCTAACTGTCACTGAAAGCAGTGTGGAAAAACACTGATTTTTAGTTAACAGACTTTCAGTGACAGTTCTGGCTGTCACTGAACCGTCGTCGCTACTACTGCTGCGTTTTGCACTGTTGCCTCCATTTTTGTGACAGTTTTCAACCGTCACCATAGCCCCTGTCGTAACTGCTACGAATTCCCGCTGCTGCATGCGGTTATTAATGACTGTGGCGGATTTGTCAATAATTTCTGCCGCCACTGTTACAGCGGCTGCTGTTGTAACCGCCTCCAATAATGATAATTCTCTATCATTAATCCAGAGTAAATATATATATATATATATATATATATATATATATATATATATATATATATATATATATATATAATCTCTCTCTCTCTCTCTCTCTCTCTCTCTATATATATATATATATATATATATATATATATATATATATGCATATATATATACATATATCAATATATATATAAAAATCAAATAAATAATTATATATATCTATATATATATAATCCAAATACATATATAATATATATATCTATACATATAAATACCAAATAACTATAATACACATCCTATATACTAATGTACATATTACAACATGGTTAAATACACACATACATAAATATGTTAATAAATATACATCCATACATATATATAATCATATTCTAATTACTTAATTAAAAATACACATATATTTTATATAAAATATATTTATATATATATATATATCCCTAACATATATTATAACATATATTAATATATGTAGAAGAAAGCTACATATATATTTATACATTCTATTAGTACATATATAATACATAGATCTATGCTACAATAAATACCATAATAAATACACTATAATACATATATAATATCTATATATATACTTAATTATAATTCAATAATTAAAGCACAAATAATTAGATCTACACATAAACACACCATAAATGGAGAGTATCACACCGTATCCCACTAGATCTAGGATACGCATGCGACACGAGTCCACCACACATCCAATTATACTCCGAAGGACACAAGCAAGTCATATATAATATTTATGAATAAAACAAAGTGTCAAATATAGATCTATGTGTCCGTGTCAAAATACGACATGTACAAAGTCCCGTGTCGGAGGGGAAACCCCGAAAACAACACGTATCACCAAATTGTTGGGATACGACCTACACGTACCCAATTGTGGACACGATACTAGCCCTAAACACAAAAACATATGCCAAAGTGATCTATAGGATCAATTGACACACACATCAAAAATCATTTTCGGAATTCTCCCAAAATTGACACAAAAAGTGCCATAACTTTCTCCAAAGGTCTCCTATGAACACAAAACCAAGTCCTATGGGTATTACATACATATGGGTTGATTTTCTATGATTAAATTTCAGATTTAGAAGCTATTTTAAGGGAAAAAACTAAATTATACCTATTGGGAGATGGATTCTCAATGAAACCTTCAATTGAGATAAAATTGCCTCCAAATTGTAGACCATTGCTCCTCTTTGTAGATCCTTATTTCTCAAGTCTCTAATGGTAATTTGGGAAGGAATTGGAATAAATTTGGTAGGGAAATGAAATGGAAATGAAGGAAATTTGGTAGTGGGAAATTCTAGATCTAGATTTGGAATGAAAAAGGAGGAGAAAGAATTTCCCCCCTCTTTAAATGTAGACCGGCCCTTTCCTCTCCCTCAAGTAATTATGAAATGTCCAATATACCCCTTGGGGCCTCTTATGAAGAAATAATTAAGGAAAGAAGCTTCTAGTCTAATGATTTAATTAAATTAATCCATCTCCTTAACAATGGGCTTTCTAATTGGGCCAAGTCTAACTAATTAATTCATGTTGGTCCATGGGTCTAAACTAAACTAGTTAGGTCCACTCACACTAGTCCAAAATAAATAAATAATATCTAACAAAAATTAATAATACAACAAATAATTATTTATCAAGCACAATAATTAATTAAATAGAAAATTACTAAAATACCCTTTCCTAAAAAATATGGTAGTGACACTTTGTACATGTCACATTTTGACACGGACACGTAGATTTATATTTGACTCTTCGTATTATTCATTATGACTTGTTCGTGTCCTTCAGGGTATGTTTGGATGTGTGGTGGACTCGTATCGCATGCGTATCCAAGATCTAATGGGATACAGAGTGATACGTCCATGAGATCTGCAAATTATATGTAGATCTATTTTCTTGTATTCTTGGTATTGTGTAATTGTATATATGTATATATATATATATATATATATATATATATATATTTATTGTTATATATTGATGTTACAAATATGAATGTATTAAATATCATAGATCTATAGATCTAAGTATATATTTATGTATATTGTATGTAGCTATTATTCTACATATGTATGAACTATTTAATAGTGTTGTGTTTGTATATATATATTATAGTGTATATATGTTGTGGTTATGTATTAGGTATTTATATATATATAAGTTGTTATATTATATGTATATATTTATATAATACATGTATACATATTATTCTATAGTTATATATACATATACATAATGTGTAGTTATATATATATAGATTAGTATATATGTATGGGTGTATGTATATTCATATGTAGTAATTTCATGTATTGGTAATTATAGGATATAAGTATAAATTATATAGTGGTATGTATATATATATATATATATATATATATATATATATATATATTGTTTATAGCATACAACAGCAGTAGCAACAGCAGCAAAGGCGACGATAACAGCGTAGCTATAAAGCAGCAGCCGCAAAAGCATACAACAGCAGCAGCGACAACAGCAAAGGCGACAGCAGCAGTGTAGTAACAAAGCAACAGCAATAGCATACAGCAGCAGCAGCGATAACAGTTTAGCGAGGGCAGCAGAACCGTCGCTAAAATAACAAAGTATCTGAGTATCAGTGGCTTCAGCGACAGTCAACAGCGGTCATTAGTGACACTTTGGCAGATTTCCTATTATTAGATATTATATATATATATATATGGTATTTAATATATATGTAAATATATTTCTAAATTGCAAATAGTATTTATAATATACTATATGTATAATAATTAGTATAGCATGTATATAATTACGAGTAGTTAGTATACACAAGTTTTGGGGTATTACCTTGTGATACCAAGGTAAGTACCAAGGTAATTGGGGATACCCAAGATATTGGGTTTGGGTATCAAGATTATGAGTTAATGTTGTGATACCTAGTTGGTTCAAAACCAAGGTATCTACTTAATATTGTAATTAGGATTTTATATTATTAATAATTGTTTGACTTATATATGTAATATTTTACCTATTGATTTACATATCCGGAGATACGGTATCCTAGTCTTTTAAGATATGGGTTTTGTGACCTAGACTTTAGTATTTGAACCCAATATCTTTGTGTTAGACTTGTGCAACCTAAAAATAGGTAGTTGACCATAGTTTGACCATAGTTGACCTTAGAGTTGACTTAGTTTGACTTTTGACTTAGAATTGACTTGTTGACCTAGAAGTTGACTAGTTTAACTTATTTTCTTTTCGAAACCTTGTATTGATTTTGTATTCCATATCTAGGTCTTCAAGACACCGTATCGGACATCGGTGAGACTATTCTTTGGACTTCAGGCAAGTATATTCTTTGATAGTTTCTCATTTATGATATCCTTTATGTTCATTGTATCTAGTGTAGATATCCATGTTCTCTTGACACTATGGTTACACGGATTAGTATATACGGATCTCGTCATGAGATGTTATAACTTGGTATATGGTGTATCTTGTGCAAGCGTTATTTCATTGATTATCTTTTACATGTACAGACACTAATTCTCGGGAAGACTAGCTATCTTCTTGGAGAATTTCGTACCATAGCGTACCATGGTTGGATCTATTATACCAGTCGAGGGTGGAGAGTATTTTAGTGTAGATATGTGATCATACCCTCCTTGTATCAAGTGTTGTATTAAATAGTGTTAATCATACATTGCATGTATGATTAGCCAGGCCATAAATCTTGTATCATATTCCCAAGCCGATCAGATGTTAAAGCTAGTACTCACACACTTAGTCATTAGTATTCTTGTTCATTGTCATATTGCTCATTATTATATTTATTCCAATATTTTTTATTATATATATCTCGTTGTATCTATTGTGCATCTTGTATATTCATATCTATTTACTGTAATATAGTCTTTATCATTGATTAGAACTGTTGTTAGAGTTGTACTCTCCTCCTTTTCTGACTGGATATATTTTTCCAGATGACACAGAGGACTGGTACCCTACATATTATGGACCCCAGTATGTTGTGGGTTTAGAGTCAGAGACCTTGGCTCAGGAGGGACTTATCCCGACTGAAACCGATGACCCGGGATTAGTACCTTCTTAGTATTTCTTATACTGGATTTGTCTCCAGCTTATTTGTGAGTATTCTTTCAGACTCATTGATGTATTATTTTAGACTCCTGAGTTGTATGTGACTATTTTTATTCTTTATCATATTCGTGCTCGTTTCTATCTTAGACTTGTGATTGAGTATATTATTTTGTTGGTGATTCATTATACTGCTAAATAGATTACCCAAACAGAATTCTACCGCCGATTTTACGGTGTAGGATGGAAGTTGTTTCCGACTTGCATCCTTACATCGGGTGTGGATCGTGACACATTTTTAGTGGTGGCCCATGCAGGTCTAACTTCGCAAGTTATGTGATATCGTGGTAGTGCGACAATTTAGTTGTACTACTGCGAGCCTGCGATAGGATATAGGATATAGGCTAAGATAATCACATCTAAGAAAATTCTTTTGATTCAACTATTCTCCTTTGATATTAATACTTGATCTCTTAATCTGTCCTTTCCTTGAGTGTTTTACATCTAGTGCCATATTGATTCTTTCTTTTGCTTTATCTCAGGATGCTGCCTAAGACTAGATCGCAACAGGGGAGAGCAGTTTCTGCGAGGTCTGCGACATCCCGAGAGCCTGTACCAGTCACTTCTCTAGTGATTAGAGTGTCAGCTGCTCTCGGAGGTCCACCACCTACTCAGCGGACTGTGCCAGTTGTATCTGACAGGCTTCCACCTCTACCTCCTGTGCCAGCAGAGGCGACACAGATGTTTACACTATTTTATGAGATGCTTGACGCACAGAGGGCTCAGTCTAAGGCACATCAGAGGCAGACCGACGTTCTACGGCAGGGCATCGAGAGTGCTCATCATCTTGCTCGTACCGTAGTCGATAGAGGAGTTTCGGTCCAGTAGCAGGATATTCCTCAGGTTGCTCAGCTTCGGCCAGGCAACATTTAGGACTTCAAGAAGTTGGAGCCTAGGGTCTTCAAGGGGATGGAGGGCATCGTCTATGCTGATGATTGACTCGAGGACATTGAGCGTCTTATGAGGGTGTCTCGTCTTTCTGAGGATCTGAAGGTTGAGGTGGTAGGACTTCAACTGTTCGACGTCGCTCGTACTTGGTTCAGGAATGAGCCAATTCTTCTTGACGTGGAACAGTCTTAGGAGGTATTCAAGGACCTCTTCAAGAAGAAGTTTTTCGCCCAGGTAGACATTCTAGACTTGGGGAGGCAGTTTGAGAGTCTCATTCAAAGAAGCATGTCTGTAGAGTACTATGCTACGGAGTTCAGCAAGTTGAGCCGGTTTACAGAGTATTTGGTGAGGGAGCCGGAGGTTCGGGCTATTCGTTTTCGTGAGGGTCTAAACTGGGAAGTGAAGATCCTTATTCCGTCTTTTTATGAGACATACTCGGAGATACTAGCGGAGGAGCGCAAGGTTGAGTGAGAGTTGGGTTTGAAGCCCAAGAGAGACCGTGATTCTTTCCTGGGGGCCAACAGTAGTACAATATCTGCCAAACGTCCTCATTCCAGTCCAGACCTTTCCAGCAGCTACAACAGCACCAGACTCCAGCTAGGGCACCTTTTCACCAGGTACCACAATAGCAGAGACAGTTATAACAAACTTTATGCCACTTCTGTAAGAAGTTCGGCCATATCTGGAAAGTTTCTAGGAGGAGGTTGGTAGTTTATTTATATTATGGTACTGAAGGACATAAGCTGAGGGAGTATCCTTCCAATCCTCGTCGTTCGGTTCAGGGAGAAGCTTCAGCTCCGAGGGTACAGACGAGACCACCTGCCGTACAGCCGAGGGGACCACTTCCGACACAACAGCAGCGTTATGTCCAACATCAGCAGCAGGGAGGTGCACCCAGGGACAAGCGTTTGCTAAGACCATCGAGGAGAACGAACCCACCGGAGATGTCATCGCTGGTTCTATTCTTCTTGATTTCATTCTAGCTTTAGCTTTATTTGATATTGGTGCTTCCCATAGTTTTGTATCTATTTGTTTTGCTCTGAAGCATGGTTTGGTAGCTGAGTCTTTTCTTAGGACTTTCAAGATCATGACCGAGGGAGGCATTATCCTGGTTAATAATATTTACAAGGATCGGAGAGTTACTCTAGGAGGCCGTGAGTTGAGTGCGTGTCTACTTGTAATGCCCCTTTCGAGCTACGATATTATACTCGGGATGGATTAGTTGAGTAGGCACCATGCTAGCATAGATTGTAGAGGAGGTAGAGTTTTGTTTGGTACACCATGAGAGCCAAAGTTCGAGTTTGCTAGAGGAGCTGCAGAGCAGGAAGAAGGCATTATTTGTGGAGCTATGGTGGAAGACGAAGAGTTGCCGTATCCATTCATAGCAGAGTTCTTGGATGTGTTTCCTGAGGAATTGCCAGGATTATCGCCAGATCGAGATATTGAATTCTCTATAGACTTGGTGCCAGGTGCAGAACCAATTTCACAATATGTCTATAGAGTAAATAACAGTGAGCTGGTCGAGCTGAAGAAGCAGGTGGACGAATTGCAGGATATGGGGTTTATCAGATCGAGTTCTTCATCATGGGGAGCCACGGTATTGTTTATATCGAAGAAGGATGGATCGGGTATGCATTGATTATAGGGCATTAAATAATCTCACTATCAAGAGTAAGTACCCTTTGCCACAGATTGATGATCTATTTGATCAGTTGAGTGGTGCCAAGGTATTTTCTAAGATAGATTTTAGATCAGGCTACTATCAGGTGAAGGTGAAGCCGGTGGACATACCGAAGACTGCTTTAGAACTCGGTATGGTCAGTACGAGTTTATGGTGATGTCATTTGGGTTGGTTAATGCACCAGCGATATTTATGAACTTGATAAACAAGGTGTTCAACTAGTACCTTAACAAGTTCGTGGTGGTGTTCATCGACGATATACTCATATACTTGAAGACACCGGAGGAGCATGAGGAGCATTTGAGGATTGTGTTGGATGTGCTGAGAAATGAGAAGATGTTTGGAAAGTTGTCCAAGTGTAAGTTTTTCCTGGATAAGGTGGAATTCTTGGGGAATGTTGTGACAGGTGATGGTATTTCAGTGGATCCGAAGAAGATCGCAGCAGTAGAATCTTGGAAGACCCCAAGTTCGGTAGCAGAGATCAGGAGTCTCTTGGGATTGGCACGCTACTACAAGAAGTTTGTACAAGATTTTTCGAGAATTGCCGAGCTGATGACTAGACTCACTGGGAAGGATATAGAGTTTGTTCGGACGGAGTATTGCCAGATTGCTTTTGAGGAGTTAAAGAAGAGGTTGACGTCTGCTCCTATTTTGACGTTGCCATCAGGTTCTGGAGGTTTCACTATTTATAGTGATGCAACGAAGAAAGGTTTGGGTTGTGTTTTTAAGCAGAATGGGAAAGTGATTGTCTATGCATCCAGGCAATTGTATTCTCATGAAAAGAACTATCATACCCATGATTTGGAGTTGGCAGTAGTCATCTTCACCCGGAAGTTGTGAAAACATTATTTGTACGAAGAGCGTGTTGAGATCTTCACAGACCATAAGAGCTTGAAGTACGTTTTCACGCAGAAGGAGTTGAACATGAGGCAGCGTCGGTGGTTGAAACTGGTGAAGGATTTTGATATATCTTTGCAATATAATCCTGGGAAAGCTAATATAGTTGCCGATGCTTTGAGCAGGTATCCGGTAGCTATATTCTTGACGCATGATCGATATTTGCTAGATGACTTGGAGAGCTTGGGCATCGAGGTGATAGTTCCTGGTTGTGCGATACAAATATGGGAATTGTAGATACACTCAGATTTGATAGACAGGATCAAGGCAGCACATTATGAGGATGTATCTCTGAGGAGCATCAGAGCTCAAGTAAGAGCAGGATTGGAGGATGATTTTACCATTGCTGAGGATGGATCTTTGACGCATGGAGTTAGATTATGTATGCTTAGTGGGGAGCTACGTGAGGAGGTATTGCAAGAAGCGCATCGCTCTCAGTATTCCATGGATCCATGTGCCAACAAGATGTATCGGGATATGCGAGAGAGTGTGTGGTGGTATGGCATGAAGAGAAAAGTAGCAGTTTATATGTAGATGCTTAGTGTGCCAGCAGGTGAAAGCCGAGAGGCAGAGGCAAGGAGATTTACTTCAGCCATTACCCATTCTAGAGTGGAAGTGGGAGCATATTACTATAGATTTTGTGTTCGGACTTCTACGATCTCCAAGAGGGAAAGACGCAATTTGGGTCATCGTTGACAGGTTGACCAAGTTGGCCTACTTTTTGCCTTTCAAGGTGGGTTTGTCTACGGAGAAGCTGGCAGAAATGTATGTGAGACAGATCGTTAGAATACATGGAGTTTTTGTCAACATAGTCTCAGATCGGCATAGTCGTTTTACTTCTTATTTTTGGAGAAGTTTGCAGGAGAGTTTGGGCACTCAGCTCAAGTTTAGTACTGCATATCATCCCCAGACAAATGGACAGTCAAAGAGGACTATTCAGACTCTCGAGAATATGTTGCGTACTTGTGTACTAGATTTCGGGGGTTCTTGGGAGGACCATCTCTGTTTGGTAGAGTTTTCTTATAACAACTGTTACCAGGCTAGTATAGAGATGTCACCTTTTAAAGCTCTGTACGGTCGGAGGTGTCGTACCTCCTTGTCATGGGACAATGTTGGAGAGAGAGTTTTGCTTGGGACAAAGATGGTTGTGGATATAGTGGAGAAGGTTCAGTTGATCAGAGACAGACTTCGTGTGGCGCAGGACAGACACCGGCATTGGGCCAATAGCTACCGGAGACATTTGGAGTTCGAGGTATAATTAGATTTTGTTTTGTCCTTGATTTTGGTTGTTTGTTATAGATTAAGTTCTTAAGGTAGTATTTTGTTCTAGGTGGGTGGTTTGGTATTTCTGAGGATTTCACCGACACGAGGTACGATTCACTTCGGTGGAGGCGGGAAGCTTAGTCCGTGATTCATCGGACCTTTCACTATTCTAGAGAGGATCGGTGTAGTTGCTTATAGACTAGACTTGACACCTGTATTGGAGGGAGTGCACAACGTATTTCACGTGTCACAGTTGAGACTGTACGTGGTAGATCCTAGTCATGTATTGGATCACTCGGAGATAGAGGTGGGCCCTACTCTTAGCTATCCAGAGAAGCCTGTTGGGATTCTGGATTAGAGAGAGAAGGTGCTGAGAAACCAGACTATTCCTTTGGTGCACGTCGCATGGAGGCATCACTCTCTGGGGGAGTCTACCTGGAAGAGAGAGGATGAAATGCGAGAGCGCTATCCATATTTGTTTGTGCTTTCAGGTATGTTCTTTCCTAATTATGGTATATTTTTCATAGTTAGTTATGTTCTTTAGTTATGTTCTTTTGTTACGTTCTATTATTTTTTGGGGTAGTTTTCATCTTTGAATTTCGAGGACAAAATTATTTTAAGGAGGGTAGACTTGTCACTACCATATTTTCTAGGAAAGGGTATTTTAGTAATTTTATATTTAATTAAATATTATGCATGATAAATAATTATTTGTTATATTATTTAATTATTGTTAGATGTTAGTTATTTATTTTGGACTTGTGTTAGTGGACCTAACTAGTTAGTTTAGACTCATGGACCAACATGAAGTAATTTATAGAATTTAGCCCATTTAGAAAGCCTAATGATTAGGAGATGGATTAAATTAATTAAACTATTAGACTAGAAGCTTACCTCCTTAATTATTTCTTCATGAGAGGCCCCAAGGGGTATATTGGACAATTCATACTAGCTTGAGGAAGGGGAAAGGGGGGCCGGCCTATATAAAGAGGGAGGGAAATTATTCTCTCTTCTCATTTCATTTGAAAACTAGATCTAGATATTCTCTAAACCAAATTACTTTATTTCTACTTCATTTTCCTACAAAAATTCATCCCAAATTTCTTCCCAAATCACCATTGGAGGCTAGTGGAGCAAGGATCTAGAAGGAGGAAGCAAGGATCTACAAAGAGGAGCAAGGATCTACAAGTTGGAGGCCAATTTTATCATATTTGGAGGTTGCATTGGGAATCCATCTCCCAATAGGTATAATTTAGTTTTTTCCCTTAATTTAGGTTCTAAATCTGAGTTTTAACCATAAGAAATCAACCCATATGCATAGGCTACCCATAGGATTTGGTTTTGTGTTCATAGGAGGCCTATTGAGAAAGTTATGGTACTTTTTGTGTCAATTTTGGGTAAATTTCGATATTTGATATTTTTTGTGTGTGTCAATTGGTCCTATAGATCAATTTGGCATGTGCTTGTATGTTTGGGGCTAGTGTCGCATCCACAATTGGATACGTGAAGATCGTATCCCATCAATTTGGTGATACGTGTTGAATTGGGAGGTTTTCCTCCAACACGGGACTTTGTACATGTCATATTTTGACACGGATACGTAGATTTATATTTGACTCTTCGTATTATTCATAAATAATATATATGACTTGTTTGTGTCCTTCGGGGTATGTTTAGATGTGTGGTGGACTCGTGTTGCATGCGTATCCTAGATCTAGTGGAAAACGAAGTTATACGTTCCATGAGATGTGCAAATTATATGTAGATCTATTTTCTTGTGTTCTTGGTATTGTGTAATTATATATATGTGTATATATATTTATTGTTATATATTGTTGTTACCTATATGGATGTATTAAATATTATAGATCTATAGATCTAAGTATATATTTATGTATATTGTATGTAGCTATTATTCTACATATGTTTGAACTATTTAATAGTGTAGTGTATGTATATATATATATTATCGTGTATATATGTTGTGGTTATATATTAGGTATTTATATATATATATATATAAATATATATATATATATATATATATATATATATATATAAGTTGTTATATTATATGTATATACTTATATAATACATGTATACATGTTATTCTATAGTTATATATACATGTACATGTATGTGTAGTTATATATATATAGATTAGTATATATGAATGGGGGTATGTATATTCATATATAGTAATTTTATGTATTGGTAATTATAGGATGTAAGTATAAATTATATAGTGGTATATATATATATATATATATATATATATATATATATATATATATATATATATATATATATATATATATATATATATTGTTAATAGCATACAGCAGCAGTAGCAACAACAGCAAATGCGACGACAGCAGCAGCCGCAAAAGCATATAGCAGCAACAAAGGCGACAACAGCAGTGTAGCAAAAAAGCAACAGCAACAACAATAGGATACAACAACAACAGCGACAACAGTTTAGCGATGGCAGCAGAACCTCTCTAAAACAGCAAAGTATCAGAGTATCAGTGGCTTCAGCGACAGTCAACAACGGTCATTAATGACAGTTTGGCAGATTTCCTATTATTAGATATTAGATATTAGATATTATATATATATATATATATATATATATATATATATATATATATATATATATATGGTATTTAAAATATATGTAAATATATTCCTAAATTGCTAATAGTATTTATAGTATACTATATGTATAATAATTAGTATAGCATATATATATTCCTAAATTGCTAATAGTATTTATGTGATACCAAGGTAAGTACCAAGGTAATTGGGAATATCCAAGGTATTGGGTTTGGGTATCAAGATTATGAGTTAATGTTGTGATACCTAGTTGGTTCAAAACCAAGGTATCTATTTAATGTTGTAATTAGGATTTTATATTATTAATAATTGTTTGACTTGTATATGTAATGTTTTACCTATTGATTTACGTATCCGGAGATACGATATCCTAGTCTTTTAAGATATTGGTTTTGTGACCTAGACTTTAGTATTTGAACCCAATATCTTTGTGTTAGACTTGTGCAACCTGGAAATAGGTATTTAACCATAGTTTGACCATAGTTGACCTTAGAGTTGACTTAGTTTGACTTTTAACTTAGATGAAGTTGACTAGTTTAACTTATTTTCTTTCCGGAACCTTGTATTGATGTTGTATTCCATATCTAGGTCTTCGAGGCACCGTATCGGACATTGGTGAGACTATTCTTTGGACTTCAGGCGAGTACATTCTCTGATAGTTTCTCATTTTTGATATCCTCTATGTTCATTATATCTAGTGTAGATATCCATGTTCTCTTAACACTATGGTTACATGGATTGGTATATCCGGATCTCATCATGAGATATTATTCTGTGGTATATGGTGTATCTTGTGTAAGCCTTGTTTCATTGATTATCTTGTATATGTACAGACACTGATTCTCGAAAAGACTAGCTATCTTCTTGGGGAATCTCGTGCCATAGTGTACCATGGTTGGATTTATTATACCAGTCGAGGGTGGGGAGTATTTTAGTGTAGATATTTGATCATACCCTCCTTTTATCAAGTCTTGCATTGAATAATATTAATCATACACCGCACGTATGATTAGCCAGGCCATAAATCTTGTATCATGTTCCCAAGTCGATCACATGTTAAAGCTAGTACTCACACACTTAGTCATTAGTATTCTTGTTCATTGTCATATTGCTCATTATTGTATTTATTCCAGTATTTTCTTATTATATATATCTCATTGAATCTATTGTGTATTTTGTATATTCACATCTATTTACTGTTATATAGTCTTTATCATTGATTAGAACTGCTGTTAGAGATGTACTCTGCTCCTTTCCTGACTGGATATATTTTCCAGATGATACTGATGACTGGTACCCTACACATTATGGACCCCAGGATGTTGTAGGTTTAGAGTCAAAGACCCTTGCTCAGGAGGGACTTATCCCGACTGAGACAGATTCTGGATTTGTCCCCAGCTTATTTGTTAGTATTCTTTTAGACTCATTGATGTATTATTTTAGACTTATGAGTTGTATGTGACTATTTCTATTCTTTATCATATTCGTGCTTTTTTCTATCTTAGACTTGTGATTGAGTATATTGTTTTGTTGGTGGTTCATTATACTGCTAGATAGATTACCCAAACAGTGTTCTATCGCCAATTCTGCACCGTAGGCTGGGCATTATTTCTGACTTGCTTCCTTACATCAGGTGTGGGTCATGACAGATATTATTCTAATTAATCTCACAACCCACACTAAAGTATTGTATCAAATACTTTGTATGTGTATGCAAGATACTCTATGATACGTACCCAAATAGAATGCCAATACCCCCAATAGTCCACTAATACTCATAATACAACTTAATTATGTATTAATATAATTAATGTAACTAATAACAATAGGAAATGGAGAGATATTGCACAAATCAATCAAAATGAATCCCGTATCACATTGTATCATAAAATACTATAATACACTCTACTCATATCCAATTGTAGATATGTATCTAGTCACACAACCCCGATCTAAGTCTAATTAGATCTAATTGGTCTCATGACACATACTTGATGCATCAATCTAGAAATTCCCCTAAAATGGGCATAAATTACCATATAGAATTCATAATAGAGGTCATATGAACCTAGTTCTTGTTCCTATGGGTACCCCTAAGCCAAGGAATGTTTTTTAATGGTTAAATGCATGAATTAGAGTCTAAATTATAGAGATGATTTAGAATTTATCTATTGGGAGATGGATTTCCTATGAAATGCTCAATGGACACAATTATGACACAATTTCCTTGTTAATTCCTCCTTCTTCAAGTGCTTCTTTCAATCCAAGCTCCAATACTTCTTAGATGATAAAATTGAGAGGGGATAAGAGTAAATTGGGGTGAATTTGGTGAAGAGATGAGTTAATTTAGGGAAGAACACAATTGGGGATCTAGAATGAATAAACTAATGAGAGGAGAGAGAGAGAGAGAGAGAGAGAGAGAGAGAGAGAGAGAGAGAGAGAGACCCTCTAATAGTCGGCCCCCTCTTTTTCCCTTCCCAAGTAATGTATAATGTCCATGATACCCCTACTAGTTAGTCATGAGGTTTAATTAGGAAGGTCTATATTAGGAGCTTCTAATTCTACATGAACTAATCTAATCTCCTTAATTAATTAAGGGAATTGGTCTAATAGGCCTAATCCATTATTGGGCTCAATATGTCATGACAAACTAATGGGTCCACTAATGACAAGTCCAAATAAAATAGGCTAGTCCACTAACAAATAATAAATAGCACAACACCATATAATTAATTAGTAGCACATAGTATAAATATTTAATCACTGAATAATAAATATGCTAAATGACAAGAATACCCTCATCTAAAAATGTGGTAGTGACAAATCTACCCTCCTTAGAAAAATTTTGTCCATAAAATTTAAGGAAAGAACTAGCACTACAACAAGCAATCACAGCAAGCAAGAAAGAATGATACCTCATGGCTCAAAGAGATAAGGGTATCGCTCGCGCATCTCGGCTTTCCTCTCCCAGGTAGACTCTTCCGGAGATTGATACCTCCACGCGACATATACCAAGGGAATAGTCTAGTTCCAAAGCACCTTCTTCCTGCAATCCAGAATCTCCACTGGCTTCTCTGGGTAGCTGAGAGTCAGACTCATTTCGATCTCTGAGTGATCCAATACGTAACTAGGATCTACCACGTACCGTCTCAACTGCGACACATGGAACACATTATTCACTCCCTCCAGTGCAGGCATCAAATCTAGTCTGTAGGCCACTACACAGACTATTGCAAGAACACTGAAGGGTCCGATGTCCCATGGACTAAGATTCCCGCCTCTACCAAAGCGAATCATGTCCCGTGTCGGAGAAATCTGTAAGAACACCATATCACCAACCTAGAACAAAACACAACCTTAACACTCAACCTAAAATAAAATAATCATAAACAATACAATAAAATCTATACCTAAAACTCTAAAGGTCTCCGGTGGATATCGGTCCAATGCCACTGTCTGTCCTACGCCACCCAAAGTCTATCTCTAATAAGCTTCACCTTCTTAGTTGCATCCATAATTATCTCCGGTCCCAACAAGGCTCTCTCACCAACATAATCCCAAGATAGATGAGTGTGACATCTCCGTCCATATAAAGCCTTGAATGGTGATATCTCGATACTGGCCTGGTAGCTGTTGTTGTAAGCAAACTCTACCAGATGAAGATGATCCTCCAAAGAGTCTCTGAAATCCAAAACACAAGTATGAAGAATATCCTCGAGAGTCTGAATAGTCCTTTCTGACTGTCCGTCTGGGGTGATATGCGGTACTAAACTTGAGTTGGGCCCAAGCTAGCCTACAAACTCCTCCAGAAGTGGGATATAAAGCGACTATTCTGATCTGAGATGATGCTCACAGAAACTCCATACAATCTGATAATCGGTCGCACATACATTTTTGCTAGCTTCTCCGTAGACATACCCACTTTAAATGACAAAAAATGGGTTAATTTGGTCAACTTATCTACGATGACCCAAATTGCGTCTTTACCTCCTGGAGAACCTGGAAGTCCCGAAACAAAATCCAAAGAAACATGCTCCCACTTCCATTCTGGAATGGGTAAAGGCTGAAGTAAACCACCTGGCCTCAACCTCTCTACATTTACCTGCTGACACACTAAACATATGGATAAGAAACGTGCTACCTCCCACTTTATGCCATACCACCATACATGTTATCTCAGATCTCTATACATCTTGTTAGCACCTGGATGTATAGAGTACTGCGATCGATGAGCCTCCAGAAGAATATTCTCGCACAACATCCCACTAGGCACACACAATCTGTTACCGTGTCGCAATGATCCATCCTCAGCAATAGTGAAGTCCTCGGATAATCCCATCCAATCCTATGCTCTGATGCTCCTCAAATATACATCATCATACTACGTAGCTCGAATCCTGTCCATCAGCTCATACTGTATCTGCAATACCCACATCGGTATCATGATACTAGGTACCAGTACCTCAATACCCAAGCTCTTAAGGTCATCCAATAAATGTATGTCCGTAATCAAGCACATAGCTACTTGATACCTACTCAAGGCATCAGCGACTATGTTAGACTTCCATGGATTCTACTGCAATGATATGTCGAAGTCCTTTATCAACTCAAACCACCGCCGCTGTCTCATGTTTAGCTCTTTCTGTATAAATACGTACTTCAAGCTTTTGTAGTCTATGAAGATCTCCACACGCTTTCCTTATAAATAGTATTTCTATAGCTTTAGAGCAATGATGATCGCTGCCAACTCCAAATCATAGGTAGGATAATTCTTCTCATGAGGACGTAATTCCCTGGAAGCATAGGCAATCACTTTCCCATTTTGCTATAAGACACAACCCAAACCCTTCCCGAAGCATCACTATAAATAGAGAATCCACCTAATCCTGATTGCAACGTCAACACTATGGTTATCGTCAACCTTTTTTTAGCTCCTCAAAAGCGGCCTGACACTCCTCTGTCCAGACAAACTCTGTATCCTTCCTGGTCAGCCTAGTCATTGGCTCTGCAATCCTGGAGAAGTTATGTACAAATCTCCAGTAATAACCTGCTAGCCCCAGAAAACTCCTGATCTCTGCCACTGAATTTGGAGCAGCCTACTACTCCATTGCCATAATTTTCTTCGGGTCCACTGAGATTCCGTTACCTATAATCACATGACCAAGGAAGTCAATCTTGTCAAAAAAGAACTCATACTTCAAAAGCTTACCATAAAGCTTCTCCTTCCTGAGAGTCTCTAGAACTATCATCAGATGCTCCTCATGCTCCTCTGGGTCTTCGAATATACCAGAATATTATCAGTAAATACCACCACAAACTTATCGTGATACTGGTGAAAAAACTTATTCATCAGATTCATGAATACCGTCGGGGCATTGGTCAACCCAAATGGCATCACCATGAACTCAAACTGTCTATACCGAGTCCGAAAAGCTATCTTCAGAATATCCTCCTTCTTCACTTTTACCTGGTGGTAGCCAGACCTTAAGTCTATCTTCGAAAATACCTTTTCTTGGCTCAACTGATCGAAGAGATCATCTACCCTCGGCAGCGGGTATTTATTTTTGATAGTAAGGTTGTTTAGAGCCCGGTAGTCGATACATATGCGTACTGAACCATCCTTCTTCGGTATAAACAATATCGGAGCACCCCATGGTGATGAACTAGATCGAATGAAGCCTTTATCTTACAACTCATCTACTTGCTTCTTTGACTCTAGCAGTTCACAGTTGTTAACTCTATAGACGTGCTGAGATATCGATTTTGCGTCTGGCACCAAATCTAAAAAGAACTCAATATCTCGGTCTGGCGGCAAACTCGACAACTCCTCAAAAAAAACATCCATGAACTCTGCTATCAACGGATGTGGCAACTCCTTCTCTTCCACCATAGCTCTATAGATGGCATCATTTCTCTACTCTGCTGCTCCTTTGGCAATCTCAAACCCTGGCTCTCCTGGCGGTCAAAATAAAACTCTGCCTCCACGATAATCTATACCAGCATGGTGCCTACTCAACCATTCCATCATGAGTATAATATTATAGCTCAAAAGTGGTATTATGAGTAAGCACGCGCTCAAATCTCGGCCTTCCATTGCAACTCTCCATTCCTTGCAAACATCACTGACCAGGATAATGCCTCCCCCAGTCGTGATCTTATAAGTCCTAGCCAAAGGTTCAGACTCTAATCGATGTTTAAGAGAAAAAGATACATATACAAAAAAATAAGAAGCGCCAGAATCAAATAAAGCATAGGATGGAATAGAATCAAGGAGAACTAAACCTGATATCATACCTCCGACTGGCTCCTCCTCCTCGATTGTCATAAAAAAATATTGCCCTCGTGGTGCACCTCTTTGCTGCTATTGGGGCTGGACAAAACGTTGATGCTGAGTCAGTAAAGGAGGTCCCATATGTTGTCCTGTAGGTGGCCTCGCTGGTGCTCTCTGTGCCGGTGTTACTCCCTGATCTGCTCGAACTGGAGCCATTAGACACTCTCTCAACTGGTGGCCTGGATCTACACAGTAGAGGCACACTCCAAGCCTTTTCCTATAAATATCCCATGTATGTCCAATCTTCCCACAGTGTGTACACTGTGGGGCCTGTTGTGCCAGTCTCAGGGCATGGTATGCCTGCTGCGCTGGTGCCCAGAATGGTGCATGAAACTGCTGTCTCTGCAGCTGGGAGTAGGGTCGCTTGGCTGGACACACACTACTGCTAGCTCCCCTCGATGTGTCTCTCATTATCTTGGATTTGAGTTCCAAGTCATCCTTAGCCCTCTGTGCATCCATTAGAATCTCCTAGAATGAAGAGCTTCCCTTCGCCTCATGTTACTCTGTTAGAAAATCTTCCTCCACGAGGGAAGGTCGAAAGTTTGGCACATCCAATCCACCAGCTCGCAACCAAGTAGCCGGACTGATACCACTTAGCATATCCCGGGATGAGGTCATATAGGTTTACCCAGATCTCGTTTCAGACTTAATACAGTAAGCAACGCCTTCTACCGTCAAGCCCAAAAGAAGAAAAATCCAAATCTTGCCACATGGTTTCTGTCACCACCAAAAAAGCCATAGCGGGGGTAACTAGGTCAGGCCTTACCTACCAGCAGGACTATGATGCTCCTGACACTGCACCTCCAATCACTTCACCTGCTATATCTGATTCGGGTCCGTCTCAACTCCCCGCAGCGAATAAACAAATGCAGGCTTGGTTTTTCAAGCCTCTGCGGAAGGATACAATACAGGGGCTAGAGAAGCCCTACAACTTCGATATATTGACAAAACTTGCCAATACTCCAACTAAACTATCGCTCTTTGAGATCCTCCGCCTCTCAAAAGACACCCGGGGTGCTCTAAGAGACACATTACAGAATGCTGACACTTACCTGGCCCAAGTCAAGCCGCTGGCCGAGGACCATGCTGTATGTCTCTACTGTAATAATTTGATAGAGGTGATACCCAACATTATGTTCTTGCAGCAAGATATTTTGTTAAAGAACAATAGATATGATCGTCCCTATATTACACAGGGTATATCAACGCCATCAAAGTGGACCGAATGCACATCGACCCTGGTTCATCTATTAGTATCATACCACAAAGTCTACTTTAGACCCTGGGCATCCCTATGCATCGGCTGGCAACAACTAATACTGGTATCAGTGGCTTCAATGCTAGAGGAGCTATCCTCTGGGTAAGATTCGCTTGAAATATCAGATCGATGATTTGAAAACAGAGGTCACTTCATACGTCATAGATGTAGATGTGTCCTACAACGTCTTATTGGGTCGTCCATGGATACATCAGTACATGATCGTACCGACAACCATGCACCCGTGCTTAAAGTATGTCGACGATCATGGCGTTGTCAAGATGGAATTTGTCAACGTTGATCTGTTTAATAGTGTTGAGGCCTATTACTCTGACTCAATCCCCTATAAGCAGGTCCACTAAGAAAAAGGTAGAAATGATGACGACGACGAAGCGGAAGCCAGCACATCGGACGAACCTTTGAAGGTCAGACTCAAAGGACATGCCACTCACAGCTCCTCCTATCATGCCTCAGTCCTAAAATACCAAGGACTAGCCACGTGAAAATGGTTAGAAGCACAACTCCAATGGGCAATCCCAATTTAATAGACCCGTTAGAGTGCACTTAAGCTGTAATACATATAGATAATGGCTTACAACACCTGTCAGAGTATATATATTTAATCTCATTCACAATAAGTAACAAGATCACAAGAGATAGTCTAGTCACAATAATAATAAACTGAACTGTCCATCATAATATAGTAAAATAATATCGGAGGAACAATCCGTCATCAAAATAATGAAAATAAAATAAAATCAAGTACATATGTCCAGTAGTCACTAAGCCAAGTCCAAAAGTCTAAGAACAATAATCATAAACAAATAGAGAAATAACTGACTGCTCAAGAAAGTCCTCCGGCACAACCTCGTCCTCTGGCGCAAGTACTGCTCCAATGTCAGTCATGACCCATAAACATCGGGGTAACTCTCCTCGTCTATACCTGGGGACATAATCTGTATCCAGGTCCTCAGGGGACATAGCAAGGTACAATAAACACTCAAGCCAAAAGAAAAGAAGAACAGTAAAACAGATCCTCAAGGACAAGTTACGTAACCAACTAAGTAAAATACAAATGAGAGCATCACTCGTACTCAGGCTGAAACCACAACAGGCTCTGTGTCGGGGAAACCATAGCGGCAAGTAGTATCTCGAAGGGCCAGTACATGTGCCAAAACTTTGGTACAGAGACTAAGGCACTCTCTAGTAATATAAGTATATATATAAAACCAAAATCAGCTTGTAGTATGGTGTGACTCTCCCTTCCCATATAACCTCACGTATCACATAGTAACACATAGGGCCAAGAACTCTATCTATCACCACGAGTCATAAGTACAAGTATATAAGTATGTCTGTAAATATCACAAAGTCTATAGTCCTACAACAAGTCTTGGTACCAAGAAATACATCAAGACGAACTATGTCTCACGTAATCAGTGTCAGGTATCCTATGGTCTGTCGTGCTGGTAGTGCAAGCACGTAAAATGGGATTGTGGTATCAAGTCTCTAACTGACGTTGCTCGATTTCGCGTACGAGGTCGACACCCGAATCTTGTACAGATGCTAAGAAATGTCTCACATTCCTAGGGGGAACAGTTAAATTACAAGAATATACATATGAAAGTAAACTCAAGCAAATAATACAACATGATCTGCTGCAAGTTTGGCAAGGTATACTTGCATGCTGCCTACTGCTGCGGTACCTCCTGTCTGATCTCCTCAACCGGAAGCATCACGGATCTAAGTTTCTTTATACAATATTTTCCAATCAATACTAACCCAACTAATCTACTATATATCAATGATAAGGATCGTCGCACAATATCGACCTATATGGTGATGTACGTGCCAACAGTCCAATGGTTGCGTGGTATTAAACAATACGCCAATTATCATGTGATATACTACTTTCTAATATGTTACTAAATATTGTATAAACTGAAATAATTATGTTTTAATTCTGAAATTAATTTAAAAAAAAGATAAATAGACCAATCACAACTTTGCATGCACAAAGTCATATTGCGCGTCGACTAGGTATTCTAGCAACTTGTCGCTAGTTTGTACATGCAAAATTACCAACTTGAGTAATAAAATATTTTCTATATGAAATTATATTAATTATTATTCTGGAATTTAATCATAATTATATAAAAATATAATTATATCGCATCATTCATGCAAATATCTCAACTACGCTATCTAGCTATCCTTGCAACTTGTCCACATAGTCTTTGCATCCAATCTTTATGTTAGTATAAAACATGATTAATTATATAATTATAATATTTATATTCTGAATTAATAATATAAAAAAATTTAAAATTATTTTATATATATTTATCATGGCAATACTCATTGAACCATGTTTACCATTGGTGTGTCGTGTCCGAGTCATGATTGTTCGATTTATTGGGATAGTTTCTACATAAAAATTTGGGTTTCTCATGCATGGAGTTATTCCTACTTATCCTCTAACATTATCATGAGTTTAAACAAGTTTTGGTTCATCGAGAATAGGAAAAAGAATCTAAGTTAGAAGACTTACTCATATGTGATTACAGCAGAAGCTCTTCTTGCGGCACAGACCTTTCGGAGCACCAAACAGACTCCAACATTCGCGAAACTTGAGGTAGATCTTGGGGGCTTCAAGTATGATATAAATCTAGAATTGTGAGAAGAAGGTTTGGGCTTTATATAGGTAATTGATTGTTGGGCCCATGGTGGAGATTTGATAGGCTTTAAGGTTTGATTCAGTCCTAAGAGGTTTGGTTTAGCCATTGGTAGGGCTTTGGGTGCACTTGGGTCTAGTTTTGTGGGTATTTGTTGAGTTTGAGTACAAGTGAACAAGAAGGTTCACTAACAGTACTTTAATTAAGTCGTTTGTTGCATTATTGGGTTGTTGTGCAGGTACGAGGGTTTAAGTAAAAAAAAATATAAATAATGGAGGATAAGTGTGGGGTAGTATACATGTCTCATGGAAATTGGTTTGAGATTCCAAGTAGGGTGTTTGGGCTCGATTGGGTTCAACTAGCCAATTGAAGGTAGTTTTGCAATGTCAAAGGTGCGTGATGTTTGTCAATATTTCTGGATCATGGAGGAGATCAAATTAATGCAATACCCATGTTCCAAATGCACTAGGTACAGTCAAGGATTTTGTAATGTTTGTCAATATAAATTTGGTTGGAAGAGAAAATATCGTGCATTGCTCAAAATATCCAAAGCATGGCAAAGTGTTATATATATATATAAAAGGATTTTGTAATTTAATTCTTTAACCTTTTATTTCAAATAAAATAATTAAAATATATTATAAATTTACCAAATTGACCCTACTAAAAAATGAGGGTGCTTACAATCTACCCACCTTAAAGAATTGTGTCATCGCAATTAAGAATAAAGCTACTCTAGAAATCTATAAAGACATGGCATCTAAGGGCAGTTCTAAGGTCATACCGGCATCCTTGAATAAGTAAGGATGACATTATCGTATAACATCCTCTCTCTCCCAAGTGGATTCCCCTGGAGAGTAATGCTTCCAAGCTATAAAAACCAGTCGGATCGTCTGATCCCGTAACATCTTCTTACTAGTATCCAGTATCCCAACTGGCTGATACCCTCCTGGAGCTGGTGGTCAGACTCAACCAACTCTCGTCTATGGTGCTCCTGGTGCTGGATAAGCTAGCCTAAGTAGCTGCTGGACTGCTCTCAGTGCTGGTAAAGCCTGTCGGTGTACCATTAGTGCTTCTTCTCGATGCTCCATACAATCTCTGGCTAAATGCTAGTCTGAACCGTAAAGCAAACACAATCCCAATTTGCGTCGGCATTCCTCGACAAGATGGCCTACTTTGCCACAATAATGACAAGTAGGGAGTCCTGGTGCTGGGGCTAGTAAGGCTGGTCGATGAATCATAGGTGCTCCTCTCCGTTGTTTCTTATAGTCCTGTTTCGAGTGATGTCCCAATCTGCAAATCAAGCATAGTCCCAACTTGCATCTGCACTCGCTCGCATGATGGCCTTGTTTGCCACAATATTATATATAGGCAGTGTCGATGGGGTAGCTCTGGGTGGCTGGTGCATGTAAGGTCTTTTTGCAGCTCTTTCTAATAGTGTACAGGCTAGTGCTAGTGTATACGACTATTTTTGGCTGGAATCTCTACTGTTGACAGATTCCATGCATCGAGTTACAAAAAGGATGTTCGTATAAGAAGTAGGTACGACGGAGCCAATTTGTTGCTGTAACTCAAACCTCAGCCCATCAAAGAATTTCTTTGCCTTTTTTTGTATCGAGATCAGTATAGGGGAGAACAGATGAATCAAGGCATGATGCAAGTCAAAGAATTAATTCGAATTCGATATAGAGGTCAAGAACGTGTCAACATATGGATAAGATCCTATATATTTATTCTATCCAAATTATAGGCTTGCTTTGTTCCATAATTGAAATCCTAAGCAATATAGTACTAGACCTGCATGAGCTACCACAAAAACTGTCACGCCCCATCCCAAAATACCAAGAAACTAGCCATATGGCAATGGCCAGCAACATAACTCCAATAGACAATCCAAATTTAATGGACCCGTTAGAGTGCACTTAAGCTGTAATACATATAGATAATGGTCTATAATACCTGTCAGAGTATATATATCTAATCTCATCTACAATAAGTAATAAGATCACAAGAGATAGTCTAGTCACAAAAAGAATAAAATAAACTGCCCATCACAATATAGTAAAATAATATCGGTGGAATAACCCTTCATCAAAATAATGAAAAAAATAAATAAAACCAAGTACATCTGTCTAGTAGTCACTAAGACAAGTCCAAATGTCTAAGAATAAGCATAAATAAATAGAAAACTAACTTAGTACTCAAGAGAAGTCCTCCGGCACAACCTCGTCCTCTGGTGTAAGTACTGCTCCAATATCAGCTCCTGACCCGTAAACCTTGGGGTAACTCTCCTCGTCTATACCTAGGGATATAATCTGGATCCAGGTTCTCAGGGGACATAGAACGGTACAATAAATAATCAAGCCAAAATAAAAGCAGTACAGTAAAAATAGATCCTCAATGACAAGCTACGTAACCAACTAAGTAAAATACAAATGAGAGCATCACTCGTACTCAGGCTAAAACCACTATAGGCTCTGCGTCGGGGAACCCATAGCGGCAAGTAGTATCTCGAAGGGCCAGTACATGTGCCAAAGCTCTGGTATAGAGACTAAGACACTCTCCAGTAACATAAGTATATATATAACCAAAATTATCCTATAGTTTGGTGTGACTCTTCCCTCCTATGTAACCTCACGTATCACATAGTAACACGCAGGGCCAAGACCTCTATATATCACTACGAGTCATAAGTACAAGTATATAAGTATGTCTGTAAATATCACAAAGCCTATAGTTCTACACATAGTTCTGGTACCAAAAAATACATCAAGATAAACTATGTCCTATGTAATCAGTGTCAGGTATCTTATGGTCTACCGTACTGGTACTACAAGCACGTAAAATGGGATCGTGATATCAACTCTCTAAGTGACGTTGTTGGACTCCGTATACGGCGTCGACACCCGAATCTCGTTCGGATGCTAAGCAATATACCATAGTCCTAGGATGAATAGTTAAATCACAAGAACATACATATGAAAGTAAACTCAAGCAAATAATATAGCAGGATCTACTGCAAGTTTGGCAAGGTACACTTGCCGGATGCCTGCTGCTGCGGTACCTCCTGTTTGATTTCCTCAACCGAAAGCGTCGCAGATCCAAGTTACTCTATACAAAATTTTATAATCAATACTAACCCAACTAATCTACTAAATATCAATGAGAAGGATCGTCGTACAATATTGACCTATATGGCGATGTTCGTGCCAACAGTCCAATGGTTACGAGGTATTGAACAACACATCAATTATCACATAATATACTACTTTCTAATATATTACTAAAAATTATATAAACTGAAATAATTATGTATTAATTTTGAAATTAATTTTAAATAAAATATAAATAGACCAATCAAAATATTGCATGCACAAAGTCATATTGCGCGTCGACTATGTATTCTAGCAACTTGTCGCTAGTTTATATATGCAAATTACCAACTTGAGTAATAAAGTATTTTTAATATAAAACTATATTAATTATTATTCTTAAATTTAATTATAATTATTAAAAATATAATTATATCACATCATTCATGTAAATATCTCAACTACGCCATCTAGCTATCCTTGCAACTTGGCCACGTAGTCTTTGCATCCAATCTTTCCGTTGGCATAAAATATGATTAATTATATAATTATAATATTTATATTATGAATTAATAACATAACTTTTTTGGAATTATAATATATTTATCATGACAATACTCATTGAACCTTGTCTACCATTGGTGTGTCGTGTCCGTGCCATGATTGTTCGATTTATTGCGATAGTTTCTACATAAAAATATGGGTTTCTCATGCATAAAGTTATTCCTACTCATCCTCTAACATTATCATGAGTTTACACAAGTTTTTGTGCCATGGATAATAGAAAAAAGAATCTAAGTTGGAAGATTTACCCGTATGTGATTACGGCGGAAGCTTTTCTTGCGACACGGACCTTTCAGACAACCAAACGGACTCCAACCTTCGCAAAAATTGAACTAGATCTTGGAGGCTTCAAGTATGATGTAAATCTAGGGTTTTAAGGGGGAGGCTTAGGCTTTATATAAGTAGTTGTTTGTTGGACCCATGGTGGAGATTTGATGGGCTTTAAGGTTTGGTTCAGTCCTAAGAGGTTTGGTTTAGCCATTGGTAGGGTTTTGGGTGCACTTGGGTCTAGTTGTGTGGGTATTGGTTGGGTTTGAGTGCAAGTGCACAAGAAAGTTCACTAACAGAACTTTAAGTAAGTCATTTGTTGCATTATTGTGTTGTTGCACAAGTACGAGGGTTTAAGTTAGAATATATATATATATATATAATGGGGGTTGAGTGTGGGGTAGTGTAAATGTCTCGTGGAAATTAGTTTGAGAGTCAAAGTAGGGTATTTGGTCTCGGTTGGGTTCAACTAGCCAATTGAAGGTATTTTTGCAATGTCAAGGGTACATGATGTTTTTAATATTTTTAGAGCATAGAGGAGATCAAATTAATGAAAAACCCATGTTACAAATGCACTAGGTACAGTCAAGGTCAATAATATGAATTTTGCTGGAAAGAAAAAGTCGTTCATTGCTCAAAATATCCAAACCATGGCAAAGTGTCATATATATATAAAATGATTTTATAATTTAATTCTTGAACCTTTTATTTCAAATAAAATATAATATAAATTTACCAAATTAACCCTACTAAAAAATAAGGGTGCTTACACCTCCTTCGTGATGAAACTCCACAGAAAGGCACCTGAACCTCTGGTCATTAGCCTTCGGAGACCGAGTCAACCAACGAAGCTAGGCAGGTGGACTGTGCACACGAGTACACAGCATGTAGGAACGGCATAATGGAGCAGCGGTTCCAGGAAGGTGGGCAAGAGTTGGCCATAGGAAGCAGTAGGCTTGATATGAGGTATGTCTAGTGGATTAGTTAGTTAGTTAAATAGCTAAAATGTTAGTTAGTATAAGTTATAGGTTTAGTTGTTGTTAGTATTGTATATGTTATTAGTTAGTTGTTTAGGTATTAGTATATGTTATTAACTATTAGTGTATGTTAGATAGGGGTGTTATGGGTCAGGAATTTGCCAATTTAGCACAGCCCTTGCTGTTTTAGCTGTGATCAGTGCTCAAGTATTGAGGCACACCATCACATCAATATTAGTGTGATGGGGGAGCTGTTGTTCTATTTTCACATAATATTGCAGTATGAACTGCCACCATGGACAGTCGGGTTTAGAACAAGCAACATCAGTTGTTACATTAGGGGTCGGACAGTGGTCTAAAGCAGGAGCAGCAGGCTAGTTAGTATATATGTTAGTATGGATTAACGTTAGTCCTAGGATTTCCTTGAGTTTTATAAGGTAATGCTAAGGTATTAGTTTTATCCCAAGGTATTGATATTGAGTATCAAAAGAGTAGTTAGAATGTGATACCAAGTTGACTCAAAGCCAAGGTAATCATATAGAGTTAGTATTAACTATAGGATACCTGATATATAATATATTATTGTGTATCTTGTGATACTATATAGCTGTGATACTCTAGTATCCTAATATAGCTAGTATAGCCTAGATAAGTAGCATATGGACCTAATAATCTGGAGATCGACTCATACAACCTAGAAGTAGCTAGTTTGACCTAAAGTTGGCCTAGTTTGACTATTTTAACTTAGACTTGGCCTAATGGCCTAGATTTAAACTATTTTAACTTGTATTTATTTCAAAACCATAAATTTATGTAATATTCTATATTTAGGTCTCTGATGCACTATTTCGGATATCTTTGATATTATTCACCAGATTTCAGGCGAGTATATTATCTGACAGTTATCCATTTATGATATCATCTACGTTTCTTGTATTTAGTGTAGATATCCTTGATTTTTTGATACTTGGTTTTACAGATTGATATTTCTGGATTTCGTCACGAGATGTTATTCCTGGTAGTTCTTGGCGTATTTCTTATACGAGCTTCGTTGTTCTTGTACATGTATGGATTTTGATTCATGAGAAGATTAGCTCTTTTCTCATGAAATTTCGTATCATAGCGTGTCATGATTGGATCCACTATACCAGTTGGGGACAGAGAGTATTTAGAGTAGATATGTGATCATACCCCAAAGTTTTTGTTTTTCTTGTATAGTGTTAATCATACACCACACGTATGATTAACCAGGCCATACCTATCGAGCAAGTTACCAAGCCGATCATATGTTGTCACTAGTACTTACTCACTTATATGTATTTCTTTATTCTATATATGATGTTCATATTATATGTATTTCTCGTATTTCTTTATTTTTGTATATTTCTGCCATGACTATTCATCTTGTATATGCTCTCTATTTACTATTACATAATTTTTATCATTTATTGAAATTGTTGTTAGAGGTGTACTTTGATCCAATCCTGACTGAATATATTTTTCTCAGATGACGCTGAGGAGTGGTATCCCACTCACTACGGGCCTTATGATGTAGTTGGCTTAGAGCTAGAGATTGTGGCTCAGGAGAGAATTATCCCGGTTGAGACTGACGATACTTTACCTATAGCTCAGTAGATATATTTATTTTATACTAGATTTGTCTCTTGCTTTGGCAGTTAGTACTCTTTTACTTTTGAGACTCATTAGATATTATCTTCTGTCTTGAGAGTTGTATTTTGACTCTTCAGTTCTTTATATCATATTTGTGCGTTATTCTATCTTATAGTTCAGTGATTGAGTATTCATATTTTATTGGTGGTGTTATACATCTTAATGATCATTATTGATAGATAGTATAGTTTACCCAAACATCGTTCTACCGTCGATGATGCGGCGTAGGTTGGACGTACACATATTTTTGTGCCCTTACTCTGGGTGTGGGTCGTGACATATTTTTAGTTGTGGCCTATGCTGGTCTTTGAGGTCACAATTAGTGCGATTCATAGTGGTGCTCTGATTTGAGTACTATTACGAGCCTGTTTCAAGATATAGGATATAGGCTATAGGCTAGAAATACTCAATCACAACTAGGAAAAACCCTATTGCTCATTTTAACTGTTCTTCCTTGATATTTGATAATTGAGCTTTACTTCTTTTAATACATTCTATCTTGTGCCATATTGATTCTTTTCTACCGCTTTGTCTCTTGATGCCGCCTAAGACTCGATCATAACACAAAGGAGCAGCTTCTGAGGGATTTACAACTTCCCGAGAGCTGTATAAGTCACTTCTTCAGTGATTGGCATATCAGCTACATTCGGGGGTCCACCTCCAGTACAGAGGACTGTTCCAACTGTGTCTGAGGGACTTCCACCTCTACCTCCCGTGCCAGCAGATGTGACTCAGATGTTCGTATGGTTTTGCGAGATGATAGAGGCTCAGAGGGCCCAGTCAGAAGCTCACCAAAGGCAGACCGACATATTACGACCAGGTAACGAGAGTGCTCATTGTTTGATAATAAACGAAAGAAATATAAAAAGGTTTATACGAAACCTTTTCTTAGGTTTACAAACAAGAAGTACTATTAATCCTATACGAGGATGTTAATTACAAAATTTAATCTGGATAAATATTGCTATAGGAGTCTGATCTGCAGTCGATTACTTTGTCCGTTGGACCACACGATGCCGAAGAAGTACTGTAGAAGAATAAGAAGCTTCAAAGATCGCCAGAAGGATTGGACGCTTGATGCCAAAGTCGTCAATCACTGTTCTCTGTCTCTGCTCTAGACTCTTCTCTCTCAAAAATCCAATCCGGTCCCCCCGACCTTTGTCAATAGAGGTCTTTATTTATAGAATCCAATTGGCATAATTGTCAAGTCGGCGTAGAAAATTGAATAATGGAGAGTTGGACGCTCTTTACGCGGCGATTACAATAACTACCACCCACGTATAAATGATCTTCTGAATAAGCGTGTGATGCGTGTCCCATTAAGAGATAATGCATATAACTACTGCGAAGATCACGGCATACAAGCCATGTAGGTAACTACTACTCACGTAGAGATGATTGGCGTAGAAGCCAAATAACCGTCACCATTGGCGTAAAAACAAATAGCTGTTATGATGGCGTAAAAGCCAAGTAGGCATGAAAGTCCAATAGGCATAGAAGCCCAATAGCTGACATATAGGCATAGAATCCCGACAGTTGTCAAGTTGGCGTAGAAACCAGGTAGGCGTAGAAGCCTGATGCTGCACGGATAGGTAGCCAGCGTAAAAGATAACCGATCCTCCTTTCTTGACTGAGGTCTTGAGCGTATTCTGGACCAAATAGCCTTATCATGCACCGATGCAAATATAGCCTGAGTTGGTGTATTTCAAGGAGATAGCATACGGCGTACTCCTATAGCCAGTCTTTGAAAGTAGAACTAAATCTCGTGCATTAATTGTAGAGATCTGCCCCCTTCTCGTGCATTAACTGCAGAGACGTGCCTCAAGCTCTGTACGAAGAGCAGCTTTTGACGTGGCGGTCATCTTTGTCTCATCCTGAGCGTAAAAGCTCATATCTGCCTGTGTAAAACTGGCAGCGTATTCCTTTGAATGCGTAAAAGTAATTTGTATCAAGGAAATATCACTAAACGACGGTCTAGAGTTCTGTGCCGAATCATCATTATAGTCGTCGTCTTGATCGTCGTGTTGTACCCTTTGTCAGGAGTCAGGTTTATTGTACTGTCTGACAGGTTCATTCACAGAATTCGAAGTGTTCCTCGTACAGCTCGTTCGAGGGATACGAAATGTTCCTCGTATAACTTCTCGCTGCATTAAAAAGCAGATAGGTTTTATGCCATAAAGTCGAGGTAGAAACCTTTATACGCTGAAGCAATCTGGAAATACTATATTACGTGGGTTGTCTCTGGAGCTACATTTTACGTTGTACTAGCGATGAAGCTCTACTGTACGTCGATGGCTCTGAAGTCATGCTTTACGCTGCCCAGCACTGAAACTCTACTTTACGCGGGTTGTGCGTATAATTTCTCCAGCGTATTTTTTATGCTTCTACAAGACCCCCTTCAAAGTTTTTAAGTTTCTCGTAATTTGAAATACTTTGAATGAAGCATGAAACGGTCAAGTTTGACTCGTTCCTCAAGGCTGATTTCTCGGCAGATTTTTAGGAGTTTGTTGGGATTTGATGTGATCTCCTTTGCCTATATAAAGGCAACTGAGTTAACCTGATTTCCCATAATTTCTTTATCATACAGAGATGGTTGTCGAGTTTCATCGGGTCGACTTTAGGAAGAAGAAGATCATATTCTTCCAAAATATAAAGATCCGTAAAAAGAGGCATCTTCGAGCAAATGTCCTTTGCAACGATGGATCATGGAAGGATATCATAGCTTCCTTTGCTCGAGATGATCAGCAATTTCGTATGGCGATGAGTCCAGGAGAGAGGAAGGGTCCCATTTGGCCACACATCTTGCAAGCTGTATTTTCTCCCGTTACGACGGTGGACGAGGGCAGATAAACTGGCCCTGTCTTCCAATATTGAGTTGGGTCTAAAACCTCAACTCTATCTGTCATGGCGTATGGAGGATGGGCTCTTGAATAATTTACACAGGTCCAGTTTTGTATCCTCCCGCCATTTATTATTTTCTTGTTAATCGGTTGCAGAAAACCGATTAACTGCTGAAGAAGACGAAAAAAGATCTCCACCAATATGATGACCTGGCACAGCAGATTCTTGGTGTGATCTTTAAATGAAAATAAGAAACGCATGGTAGAACAAGGATTTTTATCATATGTAATCATGAAGATGAAAAACCCTTTGTAGACTGGATTTCCATCATATGTAATCATGATTAATAAAATCGTCTTCTTTTACGCATATGATGATTTGGCATATTTGCTGTGATAAAGTCTGAATATGTGCAGCTTTGGCACGTCTGAATAACTTTACGCAGATTCTGATAAGAAAATATCTGATCTCGTCACGTCTTTTACGCATAACTGAAAATGCGTAGAAAGCTCCTTAGCAATGAGTTGAATGCCCAAACTGTCATGCTGTTTTGGACGAGGAGTTGCATAGAGTTCTGAATAGTCACTTCTTTGATATGAAGAATCATCTTCAAAGAATAATTTCCCGAAAATTCTTTGAAATAGGGCGAGAAATGGCTGTCAAAACAGGCCATACTTGAACTTTTGAGAAAGGATTCTAACTGTACTTGGGGTAAACTTCCAATTGACCCAAGAAGAAGAGTCATTTTCATTGCTGAACTTTGTATGTTTTGGGTACTTGGAATATTTTGTGGCCATGAAGGAGCATCTTCTGTGTAAACCCTTGTAATTGGCCATCTTGAGAATTGTTCAATACGCATACTCTGGCCTGAATATTTTAAGACATGCGAAAAGTTATAGATCCGTAGTGTAGATGAGCATAAAATCATAAGTTTATAGCCTCTCGAGCGTAAAAACTACTGAGCATAAGAGTATCCGGGCGTAAAACCATAGATTTATAGCCTCTAAAAAGAAAATTTTCGAGCGTGAAGACGTAGATTTTTTGCCTCCGAACGTAAAAAGCTTCTGAGCGTGAAATCATAAATTTGTAGCCTCTGAGCGTGAAGTTGTAGGTTTGTAGCCTCTCGAACGTAAAAGCTACCGAGCATAAAAGCATCCGGGCATAAAACCATAAACTTATAGCTTCTGAGCGTAAAACTGTAGATTTGTAGTCTCTGAGCATAAAATACTTCTGGGTGTAAGATCATGGATTCGTAGCTACTGAGCATAAAGACGTAGGTTTGTAGCCTCTTAAGCGTAAAAGCTACCGAGCATAAAAACATCCGGGCGTAAAACCATAGGCTTATAGTCTCTGAGCGTAGAATCGTAGATTTGTAACCTTTGAGCATAAAAAAGCTCCTTGGTGTAAAAATCCTAGATCTGCTCTTCGTGTAAAATCTGGATCCATTGACTGTCTGTCTTCTAATGATATGCTGACGTGGTCCCCAATCATAATCGAATATTAAATATCGGATTTGGTTAGGAATTCAAAGAGTTATTTGACTCTATAAATACCCCAAGGCTTTGAGAGAAGAAACCCTTCATCTGTTCTTTTGCAAAACCCTAGCTTTCCAAGAACCTTTCTTCTTTATCTCTTTCTCGAGAACTCTGAGTTCTAGCCATGGCACCAAAACAACTTCCACCTCTAAGGGAAAGAAAGATGCATCTTCTTCTCGCTCCTCTGCTCAAGCACGAGCAACTTCCACTGGGCTGAGCGAATCTCGCTCTGAACGAAGTGCCCCACCGTCAAGCTGTGCACCGGGTGTTATAGGTAAAGCTTTTGGGACAACGGAAAATGAAGAAAACCCTTCGCACACGTTGTACGTAAATGCGCTAGGTCATCTTCTGTGCTGAGAGACTCTTCGAGGAAGATGATCCACAGGGATGTTTTATCATTTACGCCCACATTCCTAATGTGTCAGCGTAAAAACTCCATATTTTCTCAGTCTGGCGTAAAAGCTTTGACTGTTGAAATTTGGCGTATACTATAAACTTTGAGTGTTACGCCCTAGATGAAAATTCTGGCGTAACGATTCAAATTTTGGCAGTCTGGCGTAAAACACAGACTGTCAGATTTTTGTGTATACTGCCAATCTTGAATTTTACGCCTAGGAAATAAGTTCCAGCGTAAAAAATCAAATTTTTACAGTCTTGGCGTAAAAGCACAGACTGTTTGATCTTTGGCATAAGTGTTTGTGGTGATAAACGAAAGAAGAATAATGACGAGGTTTTATACAAAAACTCGCTCTTTGGTTTACAAACAGAAAGTACAATTAATCCTATACGAGGATGTCGAGTACAATTTTTTAATCTGGGTAAATATTGCTATAGGAGTCTGATCTGCAGTCGATCACTTTGTCCCTTGGACCACACGATGATGAAGAAGTACCGTAGAAGGCAGAAGAAGGCGCTTCGAAGGTTGCAAAGGAGAGTGGATGCGCGATGCCAAAGTCGGCGATCACTACTCCTTGTCTGAGCCCTGGATTCTCCTCTCTCAAGGACTCTTCGGCCCTTGGTTCTTCAGCTCCAAGTCTTCGACCCTTGATCTCTCTTTCCCATTTTTGTCTACCTTGGATCTATTTTTCGACCTTGACCTTTGTTGATAAAGGTCTCAATTTATAGAGTTTTAGTGATAGTGACCACTCAGTCGGCGTAGAAACTGAGTAGTGGAAAGTACAACACCCTTTTACACGATGGTTATAATAACCGTTGCCCGCGTATAAATGACCTTTTGAATGAGCGTGTGACGCATGTCCCTTTAAGAGATAATGCGTATAATTGCTGCGAAGATCACGGCGTAAAAGCCACGTAGGTAGTTATTCCTCGCGTAGAAAGGTTGGCGTAGAAGCCAATGACTGTCACCATGGCGTAGAAGCCAAAGAGTTATCGAACCGGCATAGAAGCCTATCAGGCCTAGCAGCCGAGAAGGCATAGAAGCCGAGTGGGCGTAGAAGCCGAGTAGGCGTAGAAGCCGAGTGGGCGTAGAAGCTGAGGATCATAACGTGCAAGATTGATTATGGCTTTTAGAGATATAATCAAATCTCTCGTATGAAATGCAGAGATCTGCCATCATCATGCGCATTAAATGCAGAGACATGCCGTCATTCTGCTCATTAAATGCAGAGACGTGTCATGAAGACCTGCCATTATTCTGTGCATTAAATTCAGAGACGTGCCTCGAGCCCTGTACGAAGAGCAGCTTTTGATGTGGCAGCCTGTTTGTCTTCTGCGGAGCGTAAACAGCTCACATCTGCCTGTGTAAAACTAGGCAGCGTATTCCTTTGTGTGCGTAGAAGCAGTTTACGCTAAGGAGATGTCACTAAACGACGGTTCGGTGACATTTAATCAAATCTCTTGCATTAAATGCAGAGATCTGCTATTATCTTGTGCATTAAATGCAGAGGCGTGTCTCGAAGATCTGCCATCATTATAGCCGTCGTCTCTGTAGCCGTACAGTACTTTTTGTCAGGAGTTAGATGTCAGGTTCACTACATGATTTGACAGGTTCATTTCGAGGAATACGAAGCGTTCCTCGTACACTTCAATGCTGCATTGAAAGCGGATGAGTTTTACGCTATATAGGCGATATAGCACACCTTTTTACGCTGAAGCAGCCTGGACATACTGCATTACGCGGATAATCCTTGAGCTTATATTTTACGTTATGCTCAGCGAAAAATCTTTGTTGTACGCCGATGGCTCTGAAGTCATCTTTTTACGCTGCCCACATCAATATGTTGCGTATAGCTATCCAGCGTATTTTTCATGCTTCTACAAGACCCCCTTCAAAGTTTTCAGATTCCTCGTAATTTGAAATACTTTGAATGAAGCATAAAATGGTCAAGTCTGACACGTTCTTCAAGGCTGACTTTTTGGCGGAGTTATAGGGGATCCATTGGGATTCGGTGGGCTCTCTCTTACCTATATAAAGGCTGAGGAGTTAACCTATTCTTCCCATATTTCTTTCACCACACAGAGATGATCGCCGGAGTTCGTCGGGTCGATTTGAGGAAGAAGAAGACCATGTTCTTCCAGCATGTAAGGAGCCAAAAAAGAAGGCATCTTCGAGCAAATATCCTCTGCAATGATGGATCATGGAAGGATATCATAGCCTCCTTTGCTCGGGATAATCAACAACTTTGTATGGCGGTTCTTCAGTAGAGAGAAAGGGTCGTATTTGACCACACAGCTTACAAGCTATATCTTCTTCTGATACCTTCGTGGACGAGAGCAGACAAACTAGCTCTATCCAGGATTGAGCTGGGTTAAATACCTCAACTCAATCTGTCATGGCGTTGGACACAGGAAAGCAGATTTACCCTGCTTTCCTATATCGGAGGATGGGTCTAGGCCCATTTCTGTATCCTCCGCCATTCACCACTTTCTTGTTCATCGACTGTGGAAGTCGTGAATTGCTGAAGAAGACGGAAGAGCATCTCCACCAATACGAGAACCTGGCAGAACAGATTCTGGGGGTGGCCTTCCGATGACGATGAGGAAATCCTTTGTAGATGGGATTTCCCTCATATGTAATCATGAAAATATAGAAAAACCCTTTGTAGACTGGATTTCCCTCATATGTAATCATGATTTTAATCTTGATAAAATTGTCTTCTTCTGTGCATATGATGATTTTGCCATATACTTTGTTGTGAAGTCTGAATATGTGTAGCTTCGACACGTCTGGTAGTTTATGCCGACTCTGATAGAAAGAGTATTAGGTCTCGTCCTGTCTTTTATGCACAACTAAGGATGCACAAAAAGCCGCTTAGCATTTAAGTCGAGTTTTTAAACTATCCTGCTATTAGGAATAGGAAGCCGCGTAGAATTCTGAACCTTTACTTCTGATAAGAAGAACTTTCGTTCAGACCATCATCTTCAAGAATGATTTCTCAAAAATCCCTTGAATCAGGGCCAGAAATGGCTGTCAAACTGAGTCGCCGTCTTGAACTATAGATGAAATATTCAGACTGGATTCTGAATGAACTTCCAATCGACCCAAGGGGAAGAGTCATTTTTTAATGTTGGACTCTGTATGCTTTGGGTACTTGGGATATTTTGGGGCCAAGAAGGAGTATCTTCTGTGTGAACTCTTGTAATTGACCGCCTTAAGAATTATTCATATATATACGCATGCCCTGGCCTGCGTATAGATCCTTGAATATGGATGAACGTAAGATCCTGAGTCCGTAGCCTCTCTAGCGTAAAAGCTGCTGAGCATAAAAGCATCCGGACGTAGAAACTGTAGATTCGTAGCCTCTGAACGTAAAAGCCACCGAGCACGAAATCATAGATCTGTAGCTCCTGAGCATAAAGTCGTAGGTTTGTAGCCTCTCGAGCGTAAAAGCTACCGAGCATAAAAGCATCCGGGCGTAAAACCATAGATTATAGTCTTTGAGCATAAAATCGTAGATTTGTAGCTGTCGAGTGTAAGAAGCTCCTTAGCGTAGAACCTGTAGATTCGTAGTCTGTATGAAAAGGAAATCTTCCGAGCGTGAAGTTGCGGATCTGTTGCCTCTGAGCGTAATAGCCACCGAGCGTAAATGTCACGACCCGCACCCGGGGTAAGGGTACTAGTCGGAAATAACGCCCAGCCTACGCCGCAGAATCGGCGGTAGAACGCTGTCTAGAAAGTCTATCTAATATAATGAACCACCAAAAGATAGTGTACTCAATCACAGAACTAAGATAGAATAAACACGGATCAGATAAGAATAGAATAGTCATCAACTCATGAGTTTAAAATAATATATCAATGAGTCTGAAGAGTAACAAAAATAAGCTGGAGATAAATCCAGTACAAAAGAATACTATCATACTACAAGCTACACTCCAGGGTCAACTGTCTCAGTTGGGATAAGTCCCTCTTGAGCCAGGGTCTCCGAATCTAAACCCATAACATCCTGGGGTCCATAATAGGTAGGGTACTCCTCAGTGTCATCTGGAAAAATATATCCAGTCAGGAAAGGAGCAGAGTACATCTCTAACAGCAGTTCTAATCCATGATTAAAACTATGTAACAGTAAATAGCTGTGGATAAACAAGATGCACAAAATAGATACAAGAGATATATAGACAATAAGGAAATACTGGAAAGAAATACAATAATGAATAATATGCCAATAAAACAATAATACTAATGACTAAGTGTGTGAGTACTAACTTAACATATGATCGGCTTGGGCAAGATACAATACGGCCTGGCTAATCATACGTGCGGTGCATGATCAACACTATTCGCTTACCAATACTTTATTTAATAGGGATTTGATCACATATCTATACTAATACTCCCCACCCCCAACTGGTATAATAGATCCAACCACGGTATGCTATGGCACTAGATTCCCCAAGAAGATAGCTAGTCTCCCCGAGAATTGGTGTCTGTACATGTACAAGATAACCAATGAAACAATACTTGCACCATATACACCATATACCAAAGAATAACATCTCATGACGAGATCCGGATATACCAATCCGTGTAACCATAGTGTCAAGAGAAACATGTAAATCTACACTAGATACAACGAACATAGAGGATATCATAAATGAGAAACTATCAGAGAATGTACTCGCCTAAAATCCAAAAAACAGTCTCACAGATGTCTGACTCGGTGCCTCGAAGACCTAGATATGGAATACCACATTAATACAAGGTCCCGGAAAGAGAACAAGTCAAACTAGTCAACTCCTCGGTCAATAAATAAATTCTAAGTCAAAAGTCAACTATGGTCAACTCTAAAGTCAAACATGGTCAAACCAAGGTCAACCTCACAAGAAAACTATATAAAATAATATAGAAATAAAATACAACAATTTAGGAATAAAAATTAGATCCCAAAAGATACTCACACAAAGTATACTAATAATACAAATAATACATACCCTAAAATAATATATATACAAACCAATATGTATACAAATAACATAATATATTATTACAAATATTATACCTCACAAAACACATATATATACACATATATGTATATACAATAATAATATATAAAATATAATTTAAAACTGCCAAAGCGTCACTGAAAACAGGGAGTTAAAAATACAATTTAATTAAAACAGCTTATAGTGACAGTCTCAACTGTCACAGAAAATGTCGCAAAATCCACTGTGTAATAAAACTCACTGCTGCTGCATTGGTGACAGTTAATCAACTGTCACCGAAAACTGTCGCCACTGCTGCTAAGATCCCGCCCGCAGCATTAATGACAGAACTGTCATTAATGCACAGTGGGCTACAGCGGCTGCTGCTGACCCGCCTATTAGCGACAGTTTCACTGTCACAAACCCACTGTCACTAAAACACAGAAATATATATATATAAAAATATATATATGCAATAATAATCACAATACATATATATAAATAAATAATTATATACTTATATATATGCACATATAAACTTATAATTAAATACCAATAGTTACAACACATATTAATGTTCATATTTTACATGGCTAGAAGCACACCTAAAATATATACATTAATATACAAATAATTATATAATAATTATAAATAATATAATTACACAATTAAACACATAAATATATTTTATAAAACATTTATGTATAATTTATACTATTAACATAAGTACATATATAATTACATGCAAGAAAGCTACATATTATATTTGTACATCATATTAGCACACACAAAAATATATAGATCTATGCTACAATAATTACTATAATAAATACACAAAATAAATATATAATATCTATATATATTTACTAATTATAATTGAAGAATTTAAACCATACATAATTAGATCTATTCAAAAATCCACACAATTGGAGAGTATCACACCGTATCCCACTTGATCTAGGATACGCATGTGACACGAGTCCAACACACAACTAATTACACCCCGAAGGATACAAATAAATCAAAAATAATATTTATGAATAAATCAAAGTATCAAAAGTAGATCTATGTGTCCGTGTCAAAATACGACATGTTCAAAGCCCCGTGTCGGAGGGAAAACCCCCAAAATAACACGTATCACCAAATAGTTGGGATACGAACCACATGTACCAAATTATGGACACGACACTAGCCCCAAACACATAAGCTCATGTCCAATGATCTATAGGATCAATTGATACATACAACAAAATATAAATTCAGAATTCCAACAAAATTAACACAAAAAGTACCATAACTTTCTCCATGGGTCTCCTATGAACACAAAACAAAGTCCTATGGGTAGTACATACATATAGGTTGATTTTACATGATTAAATCTCAGATTTAGAAGCTATTTAAATGGGAAAATATGAATTATACCTATTGGGAGATGGATTTCTAATGAAACCTCCAATTGAGAAAAACTTGCTTCCAAATTGTAGATCCTTGCTCCTCTTTGTAGAACCTTGCTTCCTTCTTCTAGATCCTTGCTTCCTTCTTCTCTAATGGTGAATTGGGAAGAATTTGGAATGAATTTGGTAGGGAATTGGAATGGAAATGGAGAGAATTTGGGAGTAGAAAATTTTAGATCTAGATTTGGAATGAGAATGAGAGAAGAGAGAAATTTCCCCCCTCTTATGTAGGCCGGCCATGCCCCCTTCCCCAAGCAATTGTAAAATGTCCAATGTACCCCTTGGGGCCTCTCATGAAGAAATAATTAAGGAAGGAAGCTTCTAGTCTAATCACTTAATTAATTTAATCCATCTCCTTAACTATGGGCTTTCTAAATGGGCCAAATCTAACTATTTAATTCATGTTGGTCCATGGATCCAATCTAAACTAGTTGGGTTCACTAAAATAAGTCCAAAATAATTAAATAACATCCAACAACAATTAAATAATACAACAAAAATTATTTACCATGCACAATATTTATTTAAATAGGAAATTACTAAAATACCATTTTTCCTAAAATGTGGTAGTGACAAGTCTACCCTCCTTAAAATAATTTTGTCCTCAAAATTTAAAGATGAAAACTACCCCCAGAAAAATCACAGAACAGAACTAAAGAATCACAATTAACTAATGAACAGAACATAACTAGAAAATAACATACCTCAAGGTATAAACAAATATGGATAACGCTCTCGCATGTCATCCTCTCTCTCCCAGGTAGACTCCCCCGGAGAGTGATGCCTCCATGCGACGCGCACCAAAGGAATAGTCTGGTTCCTCAGCACCTTCTCTCTCCGATCCAGAATCTCAACTGGCTGCTCTGGATAGCTAAGAGTAGCGCCCACCTCTATCTCCGAGTGATCCAATACATGACTAGGATCTGCCACGTATCGTCTCAACTGTGACACATGAAACACATTATGCACTCCTTCCAATGCAGGTGGCAAGTCTAGTCTATAAGCAACTGCACCGACCCTCTCTAGAATAGTGAAAGGTCCGATGAATCGCGGACTAAGCTTTCCGCCTCCACCGAAGCGAATCGTGCCTCGTGTCGGAGAAATCCTCAGAAACACCAAACCACCCACCTAGAACAAAATACCATCTTAAGAACTTAATCTATAACAAACAAGAACAAGCACAAACAAAATCTAAACTATACCCCAAACTCCAAAGGTCTCCGATGGCTATCGGCCCAATGCCGCTGTCTGTCCTGCGCCACTCGAAGTCTGTCTCTGATCAAATGAACCTTCTCCGCTGCATCCACAACTATCTCTGGCCGAAGCAAAATTCTCTCTCCAACATCGTCCCAAGACAAAGGAGTACGACACCTCCGACCATATAGAGCTTCAAAAGGTGACATCTCTATACTGGCCTGGTAACTGTTGTTGTAAGCAAACTCTACCAAATGGAGATGGTCCTCCCAAGAACCCCCAAAATCTAGTACACAAGTGCGTAACATATCCTCGAGAGTCTGGATAGTCCTCTCTGACTGCCCCCGTCTGGGGATGATATGCAGTATTGAACTTGAGCTGAGTGCCCAAACTCTCCTGCAAACTCCTCCAGAAATGAGAAATGAAACGACTATCTCGATCTGAGACTATGCTGACGGGAACTTCGTGTATCCTAACGATCTACCTCACATACATCTCTGCCAGCTTCTCCGTAGACAAACCCACTTTAAAAGGCAAAAATTGGGCCGACTTGGTCAATCTATCAACAATGACCCAAATCGCGTCTTTCCCTCCTGGAGATCGTGGAAGTCCGGACACAAAATCCATAGTAATGTGTTCCCACTTCCACTCTGGAATGGGTAATGGCTGAAGTAACCCTCCTGGCCTCTGCCTCTCGGCTTTCACCTGCTAGCACACTAAGCATCTGGATACAAACTGTGCCACTTCCCTCTTTATGCCATACCACCACACACTCTCTCGCATATCCCGATACATCTTGTTAGCACCTGGATGTATGAAATACTGAGAGTGATGCGCTTCCTGCAACACCTCCTCTCGCAACTCTCCACTAGGCACACACAATCTAACTCCATGCCTCAAAGATCCATCTGCTGCAATAATAAAATCATCCTCCAATCCTGCTCTCACCTGAGCTCTGATACTCCTCAAAGATACATCATCATACTATGCTGCCTTGATCCTGTCCATCAAATCTGAGTGTATCTGCAGTCCCCACATCTGCATAGCACCACCAGGAACAATCATCTCAATGCCCAAGCTCTCCAAGTCCTCCAACAAATATCGATCCTGCGTCAAGAACATAGCTACCGGATACCTGCTCAAAGCATCGGCAACTACATTGGCTTTTCCAGGATGATATTGCAAAGAGATATCAAAATCCTTCATCAATTCGAACCACCGACGCTGCCTCATGTTCAACTCCTTCTGCATGAAAATGTACTTCAAGCTTTTGTGGTCTGTGAAGATCTCCACACTCTCTCCGTACAAATAATGTTTCCACAACTTCAGGGCGAATATGACAGCTGCCAACTCCAAATCATGGGTAGGATAGTTCTTTTCATGTGGACGCAATTGCCTGGATGCATAGGCAATCACTTTCCCATGCTGCTGAAGAACACAACCTAAACCCTTCCCCGATGCATCACTATAAATAGTGAAACCTCCGGACCCTGATGGCAACGTCAAAATAGGAGCAGACGTCAACCTCTTCTTTAACTCCTCAAAAGCAACCTGACAATCCTTCGTCCAAACAAACTCCACATCCTTCCTTGTGAGTCTGGTCATCGGCTCGGCAATCCTCGAAAAATCTTGCACAAACTTCCTGTAATAGCGTGCCAATCCCAAGAAACTCCTGATCTCTGCTACTGAACTCGGAGTCTTCCAAGATTCCACTGCTGAAATCTTCTTTGGATCCACTGAAATACCATCACCAGTCACAACATGCCCCAAGAATTCTACTTTGTCCAAGAAAAACTCATACTTGGACAACTTCCCATAAAGCTTCTCCTTCCTCAGCACATCCAACACAATCCTCAAATGCTCCTCATGCTCCTCCGGTGTCCTCGAGTATATGAGTATGTCGTCGATGAACACCACTAAGAACTTGTCAAGGTACTGGTGGAACACCTTGTTCATCAAGTTCATAAATACCGCCGGTGCATTAGTCAAACCAAACGGCATCACCATAAACTCGTACTGACCATACCAAGTTCTAAAAGCAGTCTTCGGTATGTCCTCCGGCTTCACCTTCACTTGATGGTAGCCTGATCTCAAATCTATCTTAGAAAACACTTTCGCACTACTCAACTGATCAAACAGATCATCAATCCGTGGCAAAGGATACTTATTCTTGATAGTAAGATTATTCAAAGCCCTGTAATCAATGCACATGCGCACCGATCCATCCTTCTTCGGTACAAACAATACCGGGGCTCCCCATGGTGAAAAACTCGATCTGATAAACCCCTTATCCTGCAATTCGTCCACCTGCTTCTTCAACTCGACCAGCTCGCTGTTGTTTACTCTATAGACATATTACGAAATTGGTTCTGCACCTGGCACCAAATCTATAAAAAATTTAACATCTCGATCTGGTGGCAATCCTGGCAATTCCTCAGGAAACACATCCAAGAATTTTGCTATCAACGGATGTGGTAACTCCTTGTCTTCTACCATAGCTCCACAAATAATGCTTTCTCCCTGCTCTGCAGCTCCTCTAACAAACTCGAATTCTGGCTCTCCTGGCGAACCAAACAAAACTCTACCTCCTCTACAGTCTATGCTAGCACGGTGCCTACTCAACCAATCCATCCTAAGTACAATGTCATATCTTGAAAGTGGCATTACAAGTAGACACACACTCAACTCCCGGCCTCCCAGAGTAACTCTCCGATCCTTGCAAATATCATTAACCAGGATAATGCCTCCCCCGGTCATGATCTTGCAAGTCCTAAGCAAAGACTCAGCTACCAAACCATGCTTCAGAGCAAAAGAAACAGATACAAAACTATGGGAAGCACCACTATCAAACAAAGCTAAAGCTGGAATGGACTCAAGAAGAATAGAACCTGCGATAACATCTCCGGTGGGTTCCTCCTCTTCGACGGTCATAGCAAACGCTCGTCCCTGTCGAGCCCCTCCCTGCTGTTGATGCTGGACAAAACGCTGCTGCTGTGTCGGAAGCGGTCCCCTCGGCTGTGCTGCAGGTGGTCTCGTCTGTGTCCTCGGAGCTGGAGCTACTCCTTGAACTGCACGAAGAGGACACTCCCTTGATTGATGCCCTTCAGTACCACAATATAAACAAACTCCTAGCCTCCTCCTGCAAACTTCCCAGATGTGGCCGAGCTTCTTGCAAAAGTTGCATGGAGCTTGCTGTAACTGTCTCTGCTGCTGAGGTACCTGGTAAAAAGGCGCTCTCGCTGGAGTCTGGTTCTGCTGTGGCTGCTGGAAAGGTTTGGACTGGAAATGAGGACGTTTGGCAGATACTGTACTGCCGTTGGCCCCCAAAAAAGAATCACGGTCTCTCTTGGTCTTCAAACCCAGATCCCGCTCAACCTTGCGTGCCTCCGCAAGTATCTCCGAGTATGTCTCATAAAAAGACGGAATAAGAATCTTCACCTCCCTGTTTAGACCCTCTCGGAAACGAATAGCTCGAACCTCCGGCTCCCTCACCAAGTACTCTGCAAATTGGCTCAACCTACCGAACTCAGCAGCGTATTCCTCCACAAACATGCTTCCCTGAATGAGACTCTCAAATTGTCTCCCCAAGTCAAGCCTGTCTATCCGAGCGAAAAACTTCTTCTTGAAAAGGTCCTTGAATACCTCCCAAGATTGTCCTGCGTCAACTAGAACCGGCTCATTCCTGAACCAAGTGCGAGCGACGTCGAACAGTTGAAGTCCTACCGCCTCAACCTTCAGATCTTCAGAAAGACGGGACACCCTCATAAGACGCTCAATGTCCTCGAGCCAATCATCAGCATAGACGATGCCCTCTGTCCATTTGAAAACCCTAGGCTCCAGTTTCTTGAAGTCCTGAATGTTGCCTGGCCGAAGCTGAGCAACTTGAGGAACAACCTGCTGTTGGATCAGAACTCCTCTCTCAACTACAGCACGAGCAAGCTGATGAGCACTCTCGATGCCCTGCCATAGAACGTCGGTCTGCCTCTGATGTGCCTCTGACTGAGCCCTCTGTGCCTCGAGCATCTCACGAAATAGTGTAAACATCTGTAACGCCTCTGCTGGCACAGGAGGTGGAGGTAGAAGCCCCTCAGATACAGCTGGCACAGTCCTCTGAGTAGGTGGTGGACCCCCGAAAGCAGCTGACACTCCAATCACCGGAGAGGTGACTGGTGCAGGCCCTCGAGACGTCGCAGACCTCTCGGAAGCTGCTCTCCCCTGCTGTGATCTAGTCTTAGGCGGCATCCTGAGACAAAGCGAAAGACAGAATCAATATGGCATAAGATGTAAGACATCAAGGAAAGGACAGTTTAAGAGTTCAAGTATCAATGTCAAAGGAGAATAGTTGAATCAAAAGAATTTTCCTAGATGTGATTGAGTATCTCAGCCTATATCCTATATCCTATTGCAGGCTCGCAGTAGTACAACTAAGTTGTCGCACTACCATGACATCATATACTTGTGAAGCTAGACCTGCATGGGCCACCACTAAAAACGTGTCATGACCCGCACCCGGGGTAAGGGTACTAGTCGGAAACAACGCCCAGCCTACGCCACAGAATCGGCGGTAGAACGCTGTCTAGAAAGTCTATCTAATATAATAACCACCAAAAGATAGTGTACTCAATCACAGAACTAAGATATAATGAACACGGATCAGATAAGAATAGAATAGTCATCAACTCATGAGTTTAAAATAATATATCAATGAGTCTGAAGAGTAACAAAAATAAGTTGGAGACAAATCCAGTACAAAAGAATACTATCATACTACAAGCTATACTCCAGGGTCAACTGTCTCAGTTGGGATAAGTCCCTCTTGAGCCAGGGTCTGCGAATCTAAACCCACAACATCCTGGGGTCCATAATAGGTAGGGTACTCCTCAGTGTCATCTGGAAAAATATATCCAGTCAGGAAAGGAACATAGTACATCTCTAACAGCAATTCTAATCCATGATAAAAACTATGTAACAATAAATAGCTGTGGATAAACAAGATGCACAAAATAGATACAAGAGATATATAGACAATAAGGAAATACTGGAAAGAAATACAATAATGAACAATATGCCAATGAAACAATAATACTAATGACTAAGTGTGTAAATACTAGCTTAACATGTGATTGGCTTGGGCAAGATACAATGCGGCCTGGCTAATCATACGTGCGGTGCATGATCAACACTATTCGCTTACCAATACTTTATTCAATAGGGATTTAATCACATATCTATACTAATACTCCCCACCCCCAACTGGTATAATAGATCCAACCACGGTATGCTATGGCACTAGATTCCCCAAGAAGATAGCTAGTCTCCCCGAGAATCGGTGTCTGTACATGTACAAGATAACCAATGAAACAATACTTGCACCATATACACCATATACCAAGGAATAACATCTCATGACGAGATCCGGATATACCAATCCGTGTAACCATAGTATCGAGAGAAACATGTAAATCTACACTAGATACAACGAACATAGAGGATATCATAAATGAGAAACTATCAGAGAATGTAGTCGCCTGAAATCCAAAGAATAGTCTCACAGATGTCTGACTCGGTGCCTCGAAGACCTAGATATGGAATACCACATTAATACAAGGTCCCGGAAAGAGAACAAGTCAAACTAGTCAACTCCTCGGTCAATAAATAAATTATAAGTCAAAAGTCAACTATGGTCAACTCTAAAGTCAAACATGGTCAAACCAAGGTCAACCTCACAAGAAAACTATATAAAATAATATAGAAATAAAATACAATAATTTAGGAATAAAAATTAGATCCCAAAAGATACTCACACAAAGTATACTAATAATACAAATAATACATACCCTAAAATAATATATATACAAACCAATATGTATACAAATAACATAATATATTATTACAAATATTATACCTCACAAAACACATATATATACACATATATGTATATACAATAATAATATATAAAATATAATTTAAAACTGCCAAAGCGTCACTGAAAACAGGGAGTTAAAAAAACAATTTAATTAAAACAGCTTATAGTGACAGTCTCAACTGTCACAGAAAACGTCGCAAAATCCACTGTGTAATAAAACTCACTGCTGCTGCATTGGTGACAGTTAATCAACTGTCACCGAAAACTGTCGCCACTGCTGCTAAGATCCCGCCCGCAGCATTAATGACAGAACTGTCATTAATGTACAGTAGGCTACAGCAGCTGCTGCTGACCCGCCTATTAGCGACAGTTTCACTGTCACAAACCCACTGTCACTAAAACAAAGAAATATATATATATATAAATATATATATGCAATAATAATCATAATACATATATATAAATAAATAATTATATACTTATATATATATGCACATATAAACTTATAATTAAATACCAATAGTTACAACACATGCACATATTAATGTTCATATTTTACATGGCTAGAAGCACACCTAAAATATATACATTAATATACAAATAGTTACATAATAATTATAAATAATATAATTACACAATTAAAAACATAAATATATTTTATAAAATATTTATGTATAATTTATACTATTAACATAAGTACATATATAATTACATGCAAGAAAGCTACATATATTTGTACATCATATTAGCACAAACAAAAATATATAGATCTATGCTACAATAATTACTATAATAAATACAAAAAATAAATATATAATATCTATATATATTTACTAATTATAATTAAAGAATTTAAACCATACATAATTAAATCTATTCAAAAATCTACACAATTGGAGAGTATCACACCGTATCCCACTAGATCTAGGATACGCATGTGACACGAGTCCAACACACAACCAATTGCACCCCGAAGGATACAAACAAATCACAAATAATATTTATGAATAAATCAAAGTATTAAAAGTAGATCTATGTGTCCGTGTCAAAATACGACATGTTCAAAGCCCCATGTCGGAGGAAAAACCCCCAAAATGACACGTATCACCAAATAGTTGGGATACGAACCACATGTACCAAATTATGGATATGACACTAGCCCCAAACACATAAGCTCATGTCCAATTGATCTATAGGATCAATTGATACACACAACAAAATATAAATTAGGAATTCCAACAAAATTAACACAAAAAGCCCCATAACTTTCTCCATGGGTCTCCTATGAACACAAAACAAAGTCCTATGGGTAGTACATATATATAGGTTGATTTTACATGATTAAATATCAGATTTAGAAGCTATTTAAATGGGAAAATCTGAATTATACCTATTGGGAGATGGATTCCCAATGAAACCTCCAATTGAGAAGAACTTGCTTCCAAATTGTAGATCCTTGCTCCTTTTTGTAGATCCTTGCTTTCTTCTTCTAGATCCTTGCTTCCTTCTTCTCTAATGGTGAATTGGGAAGAATTTGGAATGAATTTGGTAGGGAATTGGAATGGAAATGGAGGGAATTTGGGAGTAGGAAATTCTAGATCTAGATTTGGAATGAGAATGAGAGAAAAGAGAAATTTCCCCCCTCTTATGTAGGCCGACCATGCCCCCTTCCCCAAGCAATTGTAAAATGTCCAATGTACCTCTTGGGGCCTCTCATGAAGAAATAATTAAGGAAGGAAGCTTCTAGTCTAATCACTTAATTAATTTAATCCATCTCCTTAACTATGGGCTTTCTAAATGGGCCAAATCTAACTATTTAATTCATGTTGGTCCATGGGTCCAATCTAAACTAGTTGGGTCCACTAAAATAAGTCCAAAATAATTAAATAACATCCAACAACAATTAAATAATACAACAAAAATTATTTACCATGCACAATATTTATTTAAATAGGAAATTACTAAAATACCCTTTTTCCTAAAATGTGGTAGTGACAGTAAAATCATAGATCTGTAGCTCCTGAGCGTGAAGTCGTAGGTTTGTAGCCTCTCGAGCGTAAAAGCTACCGAGCATAAAAGCATCCGGGCGTAAAACCATAGACTTATAGTCCCTGAGCGTAAAATCGTAGATTTGTAGCTGTCGAGCGTAAGAAGCTCCACGAATCTCCTCTGCACGAAAACTTTTCAAATTCGCTGATTGTTCGCCTTCTCTGAGTAATAGGCATGTGTTTGATAATAAACGAAAGATATAGAAACGAGGTTTATACGAAATCGGCTCTTATATTTACAAACAAGAAGTACAATTTAATCCTATACGAGGATGTTGAGTACAATTTTTTAATCTGGGTAAATATTGCTATAGGAGTCTGATCTGCGGTCGATCACTTTGTCCATTGGACCACACGGTGATGAAGGAATATCGTAGAAGATAGAAAGCAGCTTCAAAGGTTGCTAAAGAGAGTGGATGCTCGATGCCAAAGTCGTCGATCCTTACTCTTTGCCTGAGCTCTGGATTCTTCTCTCTTGATCTTGGAGTTCTCAACCTTTCGATCTTCAAATCTTCGACCTTCTTTTTCTCTGCCTCTCCAATTGGTGACCAAATTTCTGACCCTTCAATCTTCCGTCTTTCGACCTTGGATCTGATACTGGATTTCTTGACCAATTTCCGACCTTGGACCTCTGTCAATAGAGGTCTCTATTTATAAAGATTTAGTGACAGTGACCATCCAATCAGCCTAGAAGCTGAGCAGTGGAAAGTACAGCACCCTTTTACACGATGGTTACAATAACCGTTACCCGCATATAAATAATCTTTTGAATGAGCGTGTGACGCGTGTCCAATTAAGAGACAACGCGTATAACTGCTGCGAAGATCATGACATAAAAGCCACGTAGGTAGTTATCCTTCGCGTAGAAGAGGTTGGCGTAGAAGCTAATAACTGTCACCATGGCAGCCAAGTAAGCATAGAAGCCGAGTAGACATAGAGGCCGAGCGGGCGTAGAAGCCGAGTGGACGAAGAAAATAGCTGATCCTCTTCTCCTGACTGAGGCTTGAGTTGGCAAAATGTGCCAAAGTGATGATGTGGACGTCTAAGCCAAAATTATGGCTCTTGGAGATATAATCAAATCTCTTATATTAAATGCAGAGATCTGCCCCCATCCTGCGTATTAAATACAAAGGCGTGTCTTGAAGATTTGCCATCATTCTGCGCATTAAATGCAGATACGAGCCTCGAATCCTGTACGAAGAGCAACTGCTGACGTGGCAGTCTGTTTGCCTTCTACGGAGAGTAAGAAGCTCACGTCTGCCTGTGTAAAACTAGGCAGCATATCCCCTTGTATGCGTAAAAGCAGTTTATGCAAAGGAGATGTCACTAAACGACGGTTCGGTGATATTTAATCAAATCTCCTGCATTAAATGCTGAGATCCGCCATTATCCTGCACATTAAATACAGAGGCGTGTTTTGAAGGTCTGCCACCCTTTCTGCACATTAAATGCAGAGACGTGCCTGGAGTTCTGTCATCACTCTGCGCATTAAATGCAGAGACGTGCCTCGAGCCATGTACGAAGAGCAGCTTTTGATGTGGCAGGCTGTTTGTCTTCTGTGGAGCGTAAACAGCTCACATCTGCCTATGTAAAACTAGGCAGCGTATTCCTTTGTATGCGTAAAAGCTGTTTATGCCAAGGAAATGGCAGTAAATGACATCCTGGGTTGCAGTATCGTGCCATTATTATTGCCGTCGCCTGGGTAGTCATGTAGTACTCTTTGTCAGGAGTCCAGACGTTAGGTTCATTGCATGATCTGACAGGTTCATTTTGAAGAATAAGAAGCGTTCCTCGTATACTTCAATGCTGCATTGAAAGAGGATGAGATTTATGCCATAAAGGTGATGTAGCACCCTTTTTATGCAAAAGTAGCCTGGACATACTACATTATGCGGATGGTCCTTGAGTTTATATTTTACGCTGTGCTCAGCGAAAAAGCTCTGTTGCACGTTGATGGCTCTGAGGTTATCTTTTTATGCTGCCCCGCATCAACATGTTGCGTATAGCTATCCAGCGTATTTTTTATGCTTCTACAAGACCCCCTTCAAAGCTTTTAAATTCTTCTTAATTTGAAATGCTTTGAATGAAGCATGAAATGGTCAAGTCTGACACGTCCTTCAAGGCTGACTTTATGGCGGAGTTATTAGGGGTTCGTTGGGATTCGAAGGACTGTCTCTTGCCTATAAAAGGCTGAGGAGTTAACCTGTTCTTCCCACATCTCTTTCATCACACGGAGATGATCGCCGGAGTTTATCGGGTCGACTTGAGGAAGAAGAAGACCATGTTCTTCCACCATATAAGGAGCCAAAAAAGATAGCATCTTCGAGCAAATGGCCTCTGCAACGATAGATTATGGAAGGATATCATAGCCTCCTTTGCTCGAGATAATCATCAACTTTGTATGGCAGTTCTTTCGGAGAGAGGAAGGGTCGTATTTGACCACACAGCTTGCAAGCTATATCTTCTCCTGATATTTGTGTTGACCAGAGTAGAAACTAGCTTTGTCCTCGAGTATTGAGTTGGGTGAAATACCTTAACTCAATATGTCAAGAGCATGGGATCTGCATCATTTATGCATGCCCAGTTCTGTATCCTCCCACCATGTATTATTTTCTTGTTAGTCAGTTGCGAAAACCGATTAACTGCTGGAGAAGATGGATGAAGAAGCCCACCAATACGAGAACCTGGCAGAACAGACTCTGGGGTGGCCTTCCGACGATGACGAGAAAATCCTTTGTAGACGAGATTTCTCTCATATGTAATCATGAAAATAAAGAAAAACCCTTTTGTAGACTGGATTTCCCTCATATGTAATCATGAAAATGAATAAAATCGTCTTCTTCTGTGTATATGATTATTTCGCCATATACTTTGCTGTGAAGTCTGAATATGTGTAGCTTCGACACGTTTGGTAACTTTATGCCGACTCTGTTAGAAAGAGTGCTAGGTCCCGTCCTGTCCTTTACACATAACTAAGGATGCACAAAAAGCCGCTTAGCATTTAAGTCCAGTATTCGAACTGTCCTGCTGTTAGGAATAGGGAGCCACGAAGAATTCTGAACCGTTACTTCTGATAAGAAGAACTTTCGTTCAGACCATCATCTTCAAGAATGATTTCCCGAAAATCTCTTGAAACAGGGCAAGAAATGGCTATCAAACTGAGTCGCCGTCTTGAACTGTAGATGAAATATTCAGACTGGATTCTGAATGAACTTCCAATCGACCCAAGGGGAAGAGTTATTTTCAATGTTTGAACTCTGTATGCTTCGGGTACTTAGGATATTTTGGGGCCAAGAAGGAGTATCCTCTGCGTGAATCCTTGCAATTGACCACCTTGGGATTTGCCCATATATATACGCATGCTCTGGCCTGCGTGTAGATCCGTGAATGTGGATGAACGTAAAACCCTGAGTTCGTAGCCTCTCTAGCGTAAAAGCTGCAGAGCATAAAAGCATCTGGGTGTAGAAACTGTAGATTCATAGCCTCTGAGCGTAAAAGCCACCGAGCACGAAATTATAGATCTGTAGCTCCTGAGCGTGAAGTCGTATATTTGTAGCCTCTCGAGCGTAAAAGCTACCGAGCATAAAAGCATCCGGGCGTAAAACCATAGACTTATAGTCTCTGAGCGTAAAATCATAGACTTATAACTGTCGAGCGTAAGAAGCTCCTTAGCGTAGAACCTGTAGATTCGTAGTCTGTTGAAAAGGAAATCTTTCGAGCGCGAAGTTGCGGATCTGTTGCCTCCGAGCGTAAAAGCCACCGAGCACAAAATCATAGATCTGTAGCTCCTGAGCATGAAGTCGTAGGTTTGTAGCCTCTCGAGCGTAAAATCTACCGAGCATAAAATCATCCGGGCGTAAAATCATAGACTTATAGTTCCTGATCATAAAATCGTAGATCTGTAGCTGTCTAGCATAGAAAGCTCCTTAGCATAAAAATCACAAATCTGCTTTGCACGAAAACTTTTCGAATTCGCTGACTGTCCGCCTTCTCTGAGTAATAGGCTGACGTAGTACCCAATCATAACCGAATATTAATTATGAGATTTGGTTCGGGATTTGAGGAGTCTATCCGAACTCTATATATATCTCAAGCTTTTGAGAGAAAAACTTTTCATCCATCTTCTGCGAAAGAAAGCCCTCGACTATTCGTGTTCTTCTTCGTTTTCTCTCCGAGCCTTCAAAGTTTTCAGTAATGGCCCCAAAACAAATCTCCTCCACTAAGGGAAAGAATGTTGATTCTTCTTCTCGTTCTTCTACTCAAGCGATAGCGTCTTCGGTCGGGCAAGGCGAACTTTATTCTGAGCGAAGTATCTCGCCGACGAGCAGTGCACCCGGCCTTAGAGGTAGAGCTTTTGGGACGAAAAAGAACGACTGAAAATCTTTCGCACACGTTATACGTGAACGTGCTAGGTTGTCTTCTGTGCTGATAGCCTTTTTGAGAAAGTTGATGCACAAAGACGTTTCATCTTTTACGCCCATATTTCTAATGTGTCAGTGTAAAAACTCCATATTTTAGCAGTCGGGCGTAAAAGCACAGACTGTCGAAACTTGGCGTATACTATAAATTTGAGTGTTATGCTGTCGGCGTAATAACTCAAACTTTGGCAATCTGGCGTAAAACACAAACTGTCAAAACTTTGCATATACTGCCAGCCTTGAATTTTATGTCTTAGAAATAGATTCCAGCGTAATGATCAAGTTTTTACAGTCTTGGCGTAAAGCACAGACTGTTGATTTTTAGCGTATGTTGCAAGATCTGTAATGTCTAGTTATAGGAACTGATGTGTTTTTCTTGCACTCTTGCAGTTAACTTGCATGCGTCTCCGCTAGCCGATGTGATGGGTTCTGCCGTCGGGATGCTGTACTCCAACTATCTGGAGGATCTGTCACACGTGATATTTCCTATCTCCGGGCCACAGTACCCTGAATGGAGGGTAATTTTGATATCGGTTCAGGGCGAGCGAATGCTGCTGAACATGATTAATGGAGAGCCCCTGACGTACATAGACGGGGACCAGTATATAAAGTCGGCTTTTCTTTTCGGGGATATGATTGACAAGCAGTCCCAGACGAAGCCCAAGAAAGAACTCTGGGTTTTCCCTGCCGGGGGCTCGATTTTATATCTGCCCAAGATGCTGAGAGACTATCCTATCTCGGCATTCTTGCATGCTACATATCCCAGGAGGATATCGTGGACGCTGACTCCCGATCTTCACTGCAGGCCGGGGAAGATATTTTACCAGAAGGGATCTGGCCTAGGGTCATTTGTCAGCCGCCCTTCCGACTCTGTAATACCGTTCAGGGGATTATACCTGGGCAGTATCCCGAGTGAAGACATCTTGGTGCTCCAGCCGGTGCAATTATCGACCTTCTGCAATGATTTCATGGGGCACGGGGGAGTATACCCCAAGGTGAATCCTCGGTGCAGTGGGTGGGTCACCCCAACAAAGCTTCAGTGGGCTCGCTTAGCTGACTAGGCTCTGAAGCATTTTTAGACTGAGCTGGAGAGCATTGATCTGTTCGCAGCTGTGAACGCTACCAGTATTGGGTTACCTCCCAACCCTAACTTGTTTTTGGCTTTGATGGAGCAATATATCTCGCTCACCGAGACTTTTGCCACTCCACTGGGGGAGTTGGGATTGGCACTCCACGAAATGACAGAGATCTCGAGACTGCAGATGGGGGATACTCCTTATAAGGAGTACGTTCCTACAAACCGGGAGCTGGGGGATTCTGACCCTCGGGTAGTGGCAGTGTACCAGGAGCTAATGTGCCACTACCTCGCTTGCACCACTTTTTATGGTGAACCTTCAGATTTGGCTCACATCAATAAATGGGCATCCTACCTCTTCTTTCACCGGGCTAGGACTGTAAAGCCAGAGAAGGTCTTGGATACGAGAGATCAGCCTTTGAATTTTCTGAGCGTACTTAGTGCTCAGGTAGTCGACGATATCATGGAGGATGCTGGGGCTCCGGACCAGATTCTCGACGAAGGGATAGAGAAATATCCTGCAGGCACTAAAGCCTACAATTATTTGAGGCATTGCCGCAGGCCTCTGTACAAGGAAGCTCAACTGGCTAGCTTCCTCTCTATATGGCTGCGCCGACTGGTGGTACCTGGCATTGCATCCGCGGACCACATTCACCGCAATATGCTATGGCCTGCAGTGCGTCTGGTGTTCGGGGCAAGACTGGGCTTGCTCCCTACCATGGTGTGCCGCATACATGCTGGCCTGAGGGCCATGACTGATGGGCTGCTTGCCGATAAAACTCGGTATGATAGCTTTTCCAGGGTAGAATTACCATACCTGTATTTGATGGGATGGTTAATTCTCCATAACCCCCGGGTGATGTCTCCCGGATCTGGTAGTAGTTCGGGGGGTAGTTTCTTGCTGAATTACAAGAAATCCTCCTGGAATGTGACCACAGTTTTAGACTGTCGACGGGTACTAAGTTTCAGTCACAGCTGGAAGCTCTTCTGCACTGTCCCCCCTGTATATCTCAATCAACAGGGGATCAGACTTCAGGATATAGGCAACGGGCAGACCATTCTTTCTCCTGAGGCTTTCAATTAGTTGGTCTGCATTAGACCTTCCTACTTGCTGTACAGAAGCGAAGACCATTGCTTCTTGGAGCTCTACCTGCCTAGTCGGTTTGCCAGGCAGTTTGGGTACGACCAATTGCATATGGGCAATGCCGTCACCAGCTTCAGGTCCAGGGGTAGACTCATTGATGGAGCGAGAGGATGGCGATACTTTATCATGGGTTGTACTGAAGCAACTTTTAGCGTGGCCGTTATTTTACTCTCCACGGAGCTACGCATCCTCTACTCGTATGCCCAGCTCTATGTGTCAACCAACACCTTCCATCGCAATTTTGATATGCATGGAAGTTTTAGGGTGCCATCTTCCAAGTCTGCAGAAAGAGATGAAGTCCCCTCGGTCTCTTCTAACGAGGGTGAAGATTCCGTGAATCCAGATGAGCCTTTGTTGGCGGTACCGAGGGATGAAATACCTTCGCCTACAGGGCCTCTGGTAATCTCTGGTAAGCGAAGGGCTCCTATTCCGAAGGAGACTTCCCCTCGCAAGAGGAAGAAGAAGATGGTTACTTGTCCTCTCAGGATTCCCGATAATGAGGCTCCTAGAAGTGAGCCTACATCTCCTCCTGTTGGGGATGATTCTTTGATTAGAGGTTCCTTGCATTTTAGAGAGGGAGCCTCTGCAGTTCCGGCTGACGGTGCCGAAGAATTCCTTCTTGAGGCTGCTGTCGCTGCTACCACTTCAGGTAGTGGTACGATATCGCCTTCGGGGCCAAGCCGAATAAGGATATCTTTATCCGGATCAGCATCGGGAGAAATCCATGCCTTGTCTGTAGGTGCACCCAGCGAGATTCCACCTGATGAACCTCGGCTGGAACTTGATGAGGGCCTAGAAGAATATTTGCCAGTGTCGGTTGACACACCACCTTCTCTAGGTATGATAGCTTGTCTAGCATTATTAAGAAATGATTTAGCTGTACTGGCCGCAGATGCGACATATACACCATCGGCCATGGGCAAACGTCGTCTTTACGTCTCTTTTTAGAAAAGTTAACATCATTTCGATATTAACTTCCTTTTGTCTTCCTTTCAGGGGAAGACATCTTTGGGGAGGACAGTGTAGATGCGCCCTTTGGCACTGTTTCAGGTTCTGGCGGCTACACGGAGGTGCCTGACTTTGAAGAGGAGACACTTTCGGGTACCGGCTCACCCGGCGAAAAGATTCCGATATCTCAAGAGGAGGACGATCCTGTCATTGCGATAATGCCTCCTTTGAGTACGCCGGTCACTTCATCCGGTGTTGGCGCTTCTTTTTTTGTCGCACCACCTGTTGAGGCGACGGCCGTGGCCACATCGTCTGTGATCATTCCTGGAGGGGGATTCGCCAATATCGTGGCCACTCCCAGCATTTATTCGGATCTAGCTGCGCTGACCGAGCAGTATACTAGTATCTTCTACACCACCTTAAAAATGTTAATATCAATGGTGTTGGCGAAGAATCTGAGCTTCGAGGCTCTGAGGGGCTCCTCCCGGTCCGTGATAGTGCCTATCCGAGAATTCAATGACACTGGGGTAGCTGACACGCTGGAGGAGATAGTTAATGGTTTGGAGCAACCCATTAAGGAATACTTGCAGCTAGCTCGAGGCAGCATTGACGGTCTCGTTCAAGCTAGGTACGACTCCCTAACTGCAGAGCTTGCTGCACAAACGGAGTCTCTGAACAAGTCCATCGAGGCTCAACGGCAGGAGATGGATCATGAGCATGCCCAATTGGAGTATGTCGTTCCTGAGTTGACCCAGTACGAAGCCGAATATGAGAAAGAGGCAGCGAGGGTCCGTATATTGAAAGATGAGCTCGCTCGAGTAGATGTGAAGGCTCTCTCTTTGTCGGCAGCCCGAGATGTGCTGAAGGAGTGACGAGCGACTGTTCAGCAGAACCTGACACGTGTGGGTGCCTTCCATGTTGATTTTGTGCAGGCTCGGTCTGAGCTAGTTGCTTTGAATAATGATGCAGCAAGGTTGGAGCGGGCTCGCGCCGACGTTCTGAACTCCAGGGATGAGAGAATGGTTGCTCTGGCGTAGCAGATTCGTGACCTAACCGCTCCCCCCAAATGGTGTACCTTTTTGCTTTTCAATGTAATTTTTCTCTTTTTTGGGAATAATAAAGAGACTCTTATCTGACTTTGTGGACCCATCATTTTGGAATATAAATGACAGGTTTGGGTGAAAGTGATATCAGAGGTAATATGGACGTGATATACTCTCGATAAGTTTCAGCAGGACATATCTATTTAGAGGTTATATGGACATGATAGAATATACTTTAGCCAAAATTTGTACACAAAACACTATCAGAGGTAATATGGACGTGATAGATCTTGAAGTTCCAAATTAGTTAAATATATCTATTTAGAGGTTATATGGACATGATAGAATACGATCCAACTAGTTTTGTTTTGGAAGTAGTTTTGTCAGAATAAGGTTTTTGCCATATTCTACTTGAGCAGAGGAGGTTAAGCATAGTACCTTTTCAGGAATTTTCCATTGATAGGAACCATTAATAGGTCTCCATTAGGCTTGGCTAACCTGTAAGCGCCATTTGAGAACGTCGTCTCGATCACATAAGGGCCTTCCCATTTGGGCTAGAATTTGCCCTTACTCCTGTGAGTAAGAATCATCGGCCTTCTCACAACTAAAACTAGCTCGCCAACTTTGAACACTCTTTCCTTTACTTTTTGATTAAAAGTTTTAGAAATGCGTGCTTGGTAGAACGCGATGCGCTGTTGAGCTTGGAGGCGTTTCTCGTCTTATCCTTATAGCTCTTGAAGCCTTAACAGGTCATTCTTTTCTTGAGTTAACTCATTAGCGACAGCTATCCTGAGTGACAGAATTTGGACTTCGATGGGGAGAACTACTTCGCTCTCGTAAACCAGTGAGAATGGGGTACAACCTGTCGGTGCTCGTACCGTTGTGCGGTATGCCCATAGACATTCTCGCAGCTTCTCATTCTAATCCCTTTTGTTCGAAGAGACGAACGTTTTTAAGAGCTTGATAATGGTTTTGTTGAAAGCTTCCGCCAAACCATTAGCAACATGATTATATGTCATAGAGGCCACATTTTGTATCCAATTTTTATCGCAAAATTGATGAAACGCTTGGCTGATGAATTGAGGCCCATTGTCATGAATTATCCTTCGGGGTATCCCGAAGCGATAAATGACGTGATGCTTGATGAAGCTGATCACATTAGATGCCTTCACCTCAGCAAGAGGGATCGCCTCTGCCCATTTGGAGAAATAATCTGTGATGGCCAGTATAAACCGGTGACCTCTGGAAGAAGACGGGTGAATAGGACCAATGATATCCATACCCCATGTTTCGAAAGGCCAGGACGTAACCGTAGGATGTAGATATTCAGGAGGTTGATTGATAAAGTCTACATGGACCTGACAGGCTCTGCATTGTCTTGCATACTTTATTGCATCTGTGATCATAGTAGGCCAATAATAGCCTATTCTCCTGATGCGATCATGTAGCTTAGGACCGGGTTGATGCGCTCCGCATACGCCGTCGTGAGCTTCACGGATAATCCGATGTGCTTCATCACCAGAGAGACTTCGTAATAATAGTCCGTCATAAGACCGACGATATAGACATTATGAAGATGCGTTGAAATAGAAGCCCAATGATCGTCTTTTGACGGATACTACTTTTTTAGGATCTTCTGGCAAGATTCTGTATGCTACAAAATCTATAAGGGGACTTCTCCAGTCTCTCTTTGGAAGATCTGTGTTCACCGTGTAGCTGTATTCTATGTGAAAGTTATTTTTCACACATAATAAATCTCTGTTAAGAAGGATCACTAAATTCTGCCTTCTTATAGGGGTAGCTAAATCTGCAGCTAGACTGGCTAGGGCATCAGCTTCCAGATTTTGAGATCGAGGTACATGCTCTAGGAAGAATCCTTTGAATGTCATGGCTATCTCGACCGTTGCTCGGTGATAGGGGATGAGGTCTGGATTACGGACTTCATATATTCCTCTGACTTGATTGACGATCAGCTGAGAGTCACCGAAGGCTTCCAAAGATTCGACGTCCAATTCTTTGGCAACTTGGAGCCCGATTAGTAGAGCGTTATACTCTTTCACATTGTTAGAACAGGGCTCGCTAAGAGAATATGCTCGGTAGATGACGAGCTTATCAGGAGTAACCAGGATAATCCCTACTCTTGAGACCACGTTTCCCTAGGGACCAGTCCTGGAGGCACCGTCGAAGAATAGTTGCCATGCATCACTTTTCATTACGGAATTACATTCTGCAACTTCGTCGGAAATGTCCTCGTACAGTTTGGAGGCCTCCGGGATCGGATGAGCAGCTAAAAAATCAGCCAATGCTTGGCCTTTGATGGACTTTTGAGGTACGTACACCATATCATATGGTGTTAATAACATCGCCCAAGTCGCGAGTCAAGAATTAAGAATACTTGGCTTGTTCATTAGTACCCGAAGAGGATTGATCCGGGAGATGATGTGAATGGTTTGGCCTGTGACATAGTGTCGCATTTTCTGGATAGCTAACATCAGAGCCAAGCATTCTTTCACTACTGGGTTGTACCGATGTTCGGCTTCGACCATCATCCTGCTGAGGTAGTAGATAGCCTGTTCGTGACCCATATCGTTCTTTTGTACGAGAAGAGCTCCCAGAGAATGATCCATCACTTGAACATATAGCATAAATGGTCTTCCTATGACGGGAGGCACCAGAACTGGCAAACTAGTAAGGTAGCGTTTGATATCGTTAAACGCTTGCTGACAGGCTTCGTCCCATACGAAGGATACACCTTTCTTTATGAGACGAGAAAAGGGCTGACATCTCCCAGAGAGGTTGGATATGAATCTCCGGATATAAGCCAGACGACCTTGAAATCCCCTGAGTTCCCTCAGATTGCGGGGCGGTCGCATTTCTAAGATGGCCTTGACTTTATCAGGGTCCACTTGAATGCCTTTGGCGGTAATGACAAATCCCAGAAATTTGCCACTAGATATCCCCAGAAAGGACTTTGTAGGATTTATTTTGAGTTGATGTTGGCGCATCAATTCAAATACTGTCTTCAAGTCTTGGATGTAATTATCCTTGAGGTAGCTTTTGACAGCTACATCGTCCACGTAACACTCTACTGTCTTGCGTAAATGCTCATGGAATATGTTACTCATAGCCCGTTGGTACGTAGCCCCGGTATTCTTCAATCCAAAGGGCATGACCGTATAGCAATATACCCCCAATGGTGTCCGGAAGGCAGTATGCTTCTAGTCTTCAGGATACATCTTGATTTGATTGTATCCTGAAAATCCGTCCATGAAAGACATACATTCAAAACCATATGTATTGTTAATCATGACGTCTGTGATGGGAAGAGGAAACTCGTCCTTGGGGCAGGCTGCTTTCAGATCTTGGTAATCAATGCAGACACGTACTTTCCTTTTTTTTATGACGGGGACAACATTGGCGACCCAGTCGGGATGTTGTTCTTCCCGGATGAAACCGCAGGCTATCAACTTCTTGATTTCAGCTTCAATGGCGTCCATCATATCTGGGCAGAATCGGCATTGGTGCTGCTTCACAGGCTTCGAATCGGGTAATATATTGAGCTTATGAGTAGCCATGTCCTCATAATTTCACTCAAAGATGTCGATATATTCTTTTATCAGCTGGATAACTTCTTATCTTTCTGCTTCGAAAAGATTATTACTGATAAATATCGGCTTTGGCGAATGTTCATCCCTAACGTCAATCGGGATAACATTATCTTCAGTGGGAGGTTCTCTCTGCTCGAAGCAGAATTTCCATTGTGTATCCATTTGCTGAGCCCAAGCGTCATTCTCAAATGGTTCAGATTCTTGTTCGTCTGCTTCGAAGGAATCTGTCACTACCATATTTACTGATAATGTTTGTTCGAGAGCATAAGATGAGTCGGAGGGCGCTAAGCCATTTTGAGAAGAGGAAAAGATATCCTCGTTTGACTCAGGAGTTGCAAGGGAGGTGGTATACCCAAACCTGAAATAAGTTCGTTGATAGTAGGGATCGCCGTGCAGCGACATTCGTCTGCCTTTCCCGTAGTTGAGACCTGGTTCCAGCTTCAAGTCATAACCCATGCTTTGCCTAATCTTCAGAGCTTGCGGCCTGTATCTGTGAACCTGCATTTTACCGGCATAGTCATCGAAAGAATCTTCTTGTGTAGTCGGTTTATTCTGCATGTGGCCGAAGACTATTGAATGTTGACTGCTGCAAATAGGTGAGTCAATGAAGATAGAATCCTCATGCGGTCCATATGTCGTGGTGACATTGGATGATGATGCCACTTCCCATATATACGGATGATAGAAATCTATACCTTCCAAGAATTTTTATGCTATAGGTTCTATATCGTCATGGGGGAGGATTCCTGATTTGGAATTTGAGCGTCAATATACTGGAAAAGAGGATGTTTATTATCATCTGAAACTTCGTTCCCGGTTGTATTTACATCAATCGGCTGCCTGTCGTGCCGGAGGTTGATGACAAAGGGTGGAGGCTTCTGGTTCAAAGTGATCACTAGAGGATCACCCCCTTTTCCTGACCTGGTTTTGTTCAGATGGATAGCCATAGGCACTATGGCTTTTGGACGAGTAGTCCGTCCTTTCACCTTGATTGACAAAGATTGCTCGGCAGAGGGTTCCTCTGGCTCCCGGTGGGATTCCTTCTCTGCTTCGGCTGAAACCTCTTCCGTGTAGTCTTGAGAATATAACACGGCATCAGAGTAGTAGGATTCTACTCCTTTGAATGGATTCAGGTCAGCAAACTCTGTTTGTATTGTTCCTTGGGCATCTACATATTTAAAGCATTGATGTAGAGTCGAAGGAACGATGTTGTGGTCGTGGATCCAAGGTCTATCCAGCAGAATATTGTAGGACACCTCTGAATCAATGACGTAACATGTAGCCATCGATCTGAGGTTGCCAATCTGGATCCTCAGGCGAATTTTCCCTAGCGGCTTACTTTTTCTAGCGTTCAAACCCACGATTATAATGGTGGTGTAAGCCAATTCGCTGGTAGGAATCCTCAGCGGTCTAAGCAGACTATGAGGAATGATGCTGATTGATGATCCCGGATTTAGTCGACCTCTATGGAATCGACGTACCAGGTGTAATAGAGGGGTCTGTCATGCCTGTTAGGTTTTAACAGCATGTCGTCTTGAGTGAAAGTGATATTAGGGACCACCTCCATCACACTGTGGCATTGAGGATACGCCACAGGTTCTTCGTCAGGGGACTTAAGCTGGGTCAAGTATGCATCCGCCTGCATCAATGCTTTACTCAGGGCTTGACGAGTGTCTTGAGAGAGCCTGAGTAGTTCGAAGATAGACAACCTGGCTGGTGTATTAGCCAGTTGGGCCAGGATGTCGAAGTTGTATGGCTTCTCTAAACTTTTGTTTTGAATGTTTTTCACAGGTTTATCGAAGCGCACTTCTTTTTGCTTCCCTCTGTCCACCGAAATTGGTCTCGAAGGACCGGCCTCTGTTACGGCAGATTCCGGTTCTGAAGGCTTGGCAGCTGAAGCGTCTGCCGATGCATCTTTCTGGCTGGCTCCATAGTCCTGGAGGTAAGCTTTCCCTGAACGGGTTCCAGTAGCAAAGACCTCGTCTTCTGATGCCGAGTGTACCATAATCATGTGACACGGTTTGTGCTTTGAGTTTTTTTTGGACTTAGCCTTAGCAGCTTGAGTCTCTTTCTCGATCTCCGACACCAGGTCTGGATGAACCCACATAATCTCGCCTCGCTGGGTAGTTAGGGGTAGCAGGTCATAATTTTGACCCCTAGTCGGAGGGAGATTAACGATGTTTATCGTTGTCCGAGAAATAGGTGTAACACCGTCCGGGACTTCTTGGGGAGGCAGATTGCCAAATTGCAGAGAGATCATGTTGGCTGTGACCGTCTTCTCGCTGTTGTGCAGAGTGATGGCTTGGGCATCAATCAGCTCTTGGATCTTCATTTTCAGTACATAACACCCTTTGTAGGGTGGTGTACGTATCTGTGAAAGATGCAATACTTGGGGTTATTAGTACTGCCGACTTCATTAGGCCGCTTCTCCTCCGGAAGGGTAATCTTGCCACTTTTGACGAGACACTCGAATATGCTCAGAATATCGTCGTCGTCGAAAGAGTACACTTCAATAGGCCTGGAAGTCCCAGGTTTCGTCTGCGTGGTTGTCGCAGTCTTTTGTCTGGACGTATTGATCGCCAGAGCTTCTTTTCCTTTGGAACTACGAGGATGGTCGCTGTTGGGGGATGACCTCTTGCCTCTGTCGGAGGCAGAGATCATGATGCCATTGTCACGCGCCTTCCGACTGTTGTCCTCGGCGGCTACCGCTAAAATAATGAACGAGTGTCAATCATGGAACTGATATGGTCCTGTGAACACCGAGATCACGGGAAGAAGGTTCTTTCTGCAAATGTCCACCAATGTCGAGTCTGGAACTCCGGGAGGCATTTGCAAAGTGGCTTAACGAAAACATTCGATGAAGGTACGAACGTCCACTTTTTCCTTCTGCTTTACTTCGATGAGAGAGGACATCGACATGTCCATCGCTCCCTCGTAGAATCTTGTGAAGAATAAGGCTTTGAAGTGGTCAAAAGAAGTAAGTCAGTTGTCGGCCAGGCTGCGGTACCACTGGTAAGCCACTCCCAAGAGACAGCCCTTGAACACCCGAGTGAGGAGGGCATCATCCCCTTGTAGTAACACCGTCATCATACTGAAGTAGTTCATGTACTAACTCGGTGATATTTTCCCCTCGAACAGAGCTATGGTCTGTGGTTTGTATTTAAGAGAGAAAATGGGCCTCTTCCCAGATAGTCGGGTAAGGCTGGTTGATTCCCAATTTCTTGAGCTGATCTTTGTGCTACAAGGCATCAAATTGGGCTTTCAGCTCTCGTACTGCCTGCATCGGATTTTTAGTCGGTAGCGGGACCACAGAGTGGTGAGGAATCGGTTGTATTGCGACTCCAACAGGAGGTAATACATTCTCCGAGTGAGGAAGCGAAGGAACTGCTGACTCTTGATCTAGAGCAGGCTCTTGGATCGTATTGGATGGTGGTAAGCCCACCCCCACACGTATCTGAGTTGGAGGGACCGATGCTTGAGTCATGGCGGTTGTGTGTTGAGTTAGTATCATCTGGTGCATATTCTCCATCATGGATTGCATCTCTTTTAGAGACGTCTCCAGTATAGTGATGCATTGCTCAGCGCTCCCGGACGGGGAAGATTTCTCGCGTTCATCTCCAATGGCATAAACTCTCATCTCCCTGGGTGTCATTGAAAGATTAGTATAGGTCTCTATAGAAGTTGACTCTATACTTTCGGCGTCTAATTCGGGAGATTGGCGACCCCCATAATCGGAATCAGAAGAGTACGAAGCCGGTTGTCGTGACCTCGAATGAGTATTTTGGAACACCCCAGCTTCGGTGTTCCTAAGGAGCATGTTGAATCTCTTTCGGCTCGGAGTTCTAGAGGGATGACGTCTTGAGTCCGACCTTCCTCTAGGTATGTGTGAAGCCATATTCACAGATACATGCATGGGCTCTTCTTCCTGGAAAGACGGAGAGTAGCTCAACCGGTCGAAAACGTACCGTTTTGCTTTAGAACAGCAAAAATTAATTATAATCCTATGACAATTACAACAGTGCTCGCTAGGAGGCATAATAGATATGCTGGAAGATCCCCTCTCCTTGCGTTTCTGGATCAGATACTTGTGCAGGTCAGGAGGAGTTACAGAAGAAGAAGATGATGGCTTGTTCCTTTTGTTCACATCAGTGGGCATGCGGATGTTGGGAACCATAGTTTTCCTGTGCTACCCGTATACAACAGGTTGGCCATCTGGGTGGCGGATAATCTTCGAGGAGGGTGTCTTTCCGCAAACTGACCCTTCTTTACGCTGAGGGGCTTTGCCTGGTATAATTTGGAGCTTTGCTCAGGTTGGCGTAAAGCCGAGGAGGTCCTCAGTCGGCCATCAGCTTCTCGCATAATCCGGAGGGTGGGCAGATTGTTCCCTCACTGGCGTAAAGGCCGAACAGTTGAACAGTCCACCACTTGCTTTCCCTTGCGTAGATTATATGGATTATCTGCTTTTCCGCAGAAGGCAGATGTATTTTTATGCACGGAGTGCGCTTGGAATTCCTGATTTGGCGCTGAGGCATTATCAGAAATTTTGTCTGCCACGTCACAGACGGAAGACAGATTTTTATGCACAGAGCGCGATATATACTTCTGGATTAGCGCTGAGGCATTGCCAGAAGTTTTGTCTGCCCTGTCGACGACAGGCGACTGAATTTTACGTACAAGGCGCTGAGTATACTTCTGGGTTAGCGCTGAGGCATTGCCAGAAGTTTTGTCTGCCCTGTCAGCGACAGGCGACTGAATTTTACTTGCAAGGCGCGGAGTATACTTCTGGGTTAGCGTTGAGAAATTGCCAGAAGTTTTGTCTGCCCTATCAGTGACAGGCGACTGAATTTTATGCGCAAGGCACGGAGGGAGCAATGCTACAACCTTGTTGGTCGGAGAGATCGGAGAGTCGACAGGAATGGTAGAAGATATCTTGGGCATCCAGACCTTATGCAGCTTTCTGTTGTCTTAGACACAGAGAGAGTGAGAGCTACCCCATGTTCGAAGCATATCTTCGTAGGCAGACTGGTCGAACTGGAAGACCAGGGTCTTCTTTACGAATCCCACGGATACCGCATCGTGTTGAGCAATTGCTTCCTCATCAGAAGAGAAAGATGTCCCCAGCAGAGTCGCCATCTTGTGTTTGATAATAAACGAAAGATATGGAAACGAGGTTTATACGAAACCTGCTCTTATGTTTACAAACAAGCAGTACAATTTAATCCTATACGAGGATGTTGAGTACAATTTTTTAATCTGGGTAAATATTGCTATAGGAGTCTGATCTGCGGTCGATCACTTTGTCCCTTGGACCACACGATGATTAAGGAATGCCGTAGAAGACAGAAAGCAGCTTCGAAGATTGCTAAAGAAAGTGGATGCTCGATGCTAAAGTCGTCGATCCTTACTCTTTGCCTGAGCTCTGGATTCTTCTCTCTTGATCTTGGAGTTCTCGACCTTTCGATCTTCAAATCTTTGACCTTATTTTTCTCTGCCTCTCCAATTGGTGACCAAATTTCTGACCCTTCAATCTTCCGTCTTTCGACCTTGGATCTGATACTAGATTTCTTGACCAATTTCCGACCTTGGACCTCTGTCAATAGAGGTCTCTATTTATAGAGTTTTAGTATCAGTGACCATCCAGTCAGCCTAGAAGCTGAATAGTGGAAAGTACAACATCCTTTTACACGATGGTTATAATAACCGTTACCCGTGTATAAATAATATTTTGAATGAGCGTGTGACGCGTATCCAATTAAGAGACAATGCGTATAAATGCTGCGAAGATCACGGCATAAAAGCCACGTAGGTAGTTATCCTTCGCGTAGAAGAGGTTGGCGTAGAAGCCAATAACTGTCACCATGGCATAGAAGCTGAGTAGGCATAGAAGCCGAGTAGGCATAGAGGCCGAGCAGGCATAGAAGTCGAATGGGCGTAGAAGATAGCTGATCCTCTTCTCCTGACTGAGGCCTGAGTTGGCAAAATGTGCCAAAGTGATGATGTGGACGTCTTAGCCGAAATTACGGCTCTTGGAGATATAATCAAATCTCTTACATTAAATATAGAGATCTGCCCCCATCCTGCACATTAAATGTAGAGGCGTGGCTTGAAGATTTGCCATCATTCTGTACATTACATGCAAATACGCGCCTCGAATCCTGTACGAAGAGCAACTGCTGACGTGGTAGTCTGTTTGTCTTCTGTGGAGCATAAGAAGCTCACGTCTGCCTGTGTAAAACTAGGCATCGTATCCCCTTGTATGCATAAAATCAGTTTACGTAAAGGGGATGTCACTAAACGATGGTTCGGTGACATTTAATCAAATCTCCTGCATTAAATGCAGAGATCCGCCATTATCCTGTGCATTAAATATAGAGGCATGTTTTGAAGGTCTGCCACCCTTTCTGCGCATTAAATGCAGAGATGTACCTCGAGTTCTATCATCACTCTGCGTATTAAATGCAGAGACGTGCCTCGAGCCCTGTACGAAGAGCAGCTTTTGACATGGCAGGCTGTTTGTCTTCTGTGGAGCATAAACAGCTCACATCTGCCTGTGTAAAACTAGGCAGCGTATTCCTTTGTATGCGTAAAAGCGGTTTACACCAAGGAAATGGCAGTAAATGACAACCTAGGTTGCAGTGCCGCGCCATAATTATAGCCGTCACCTGGGTAGTCGTGCAGTACTCTTTGTCAGGAGTCCAGACGTCAGGTTAATTGCATGATCTGACAGGTTCATTTCGAAGAATATGAAGCGTTCCTCGTACACTTCAATGCTGTATTGAAAGCGGATGAGTTTTACGCCATAAAGGCGATGTAGCACCCTTTTTACGCAGAAGCAGCCAGGACATACTGTATTACGCGGATCGTCCTTGAGTTTATATTTTACGCTGTGCTCAGCGGAAAAGCTCTGTTGCACGTTGATGGCTCTGAGGTCATCTTTTTATGCTGCCCCGCATCAACATGCTGCGTATATCTATCCAGCATATTTTTCATGCTTCTACAAGGTTGACGCAGTTCCCAATCATGACCAAATATTAAATATTGGATTTAGTTCAGGATTCGAGGAGTCCATCCAAACTCTATATATATCCCGCGGTTTTCAGAGGAAAACTTTTTATCTGTCTCCTTGCAAAGAAAGCTTTCGACTCTTTGAGTTCTTCTTCGTTTTCTTTACGAGCCTTCAGAGTCTTCAGTAATGGCCCCGAAACAAGTCCCCCCTCTAAGGGAAAGAAGGTTGATTCTTCTTCTCGCTCTTTTGTCCAAGCGAGAGCGACTTCGGTCGGGCAAGGCGAGCTTCATTCTGAGCGAAGTGTCCCACCGACGAGCAGTGCGCCCAAAATTGAAGGTAGAGTTTTTGGGACAAAAAAGAACGACTAAAAATCCTTCGCACACGTTGTACGTGAATGCGCTAGGTCGTCTTCTGTGCTGATAGCCTCTTTGAGGAAGATGATGCACAGAGACGTTTAATCTTTTACGCCCACATTTTTAATGTGTGAGCGTAAATACTCCATACTTTCGCAGTCGGGCGTAAAAGCTGTCACGCCCCAGTCCCAAAATATTATGGAACCAGGCCACGTGGCATTGGCCAGCTGACACGACTCCGAGGATATCCTAATTTAATGGATCCTGATGAAGCGTGCTACGCTGTCCTAAATCTAACAAGTCTAATAACAACAACAGGCAATGTCTAATCTCATCCACAGATAACAAATAAATACTGAAATGAAAGACTGGAATATGAGAAACATTGTCGACTGACATAGTACAACTGAAATAAGTCTGGTGGGAACAAACCCACTACAATGTACTGATAGTCTGAAATAAAGTACTGAATATCTGAAATGAAAGTACTGATAAGGAGAGACTGGAACAACATCTAACTAGGTAAGGAGCTCCAGTCATAGGCGGAAGGCCTACCAATCTCTATGCCTGGCCCGTAAACTGTGGGATAAAAGGCCTCGTCCAGATCTGGAAGATAACCAGGTCCTCAGAGGGACGTAACAAGATACAATATGCATGCTGGATATAGTACTGAAATAAAAGTAAAGAGGGGGTGTGCTAACCATCTAAGTGAATGCAATATAAGGACAACCTAGGAACGTATAAGTAGGTGTAGGCATAACGTCCAACATCCTCTAGAGTGTGGTATCTGTAACGTCCATTATTTCGAAGAATGAGGTATCTGTATATATATAACGTCCACACTCTAAGGGACGTGGTATCTGCAATGTATATACGTCCGTAACACTCCGAAGAGCGCGGTGTCTGAATATAGGGAGTCACCGGGTCTGTGGTTCCTCTGGATACCACGGAGTCCGATGGGGGTATCCCATACGTCTGTCAGTTGTCCTTCCCGCCCAATGTAGATACGCAAGGCGAATATACGACTTGAGTGTACCTTATCTAGATGCCAAGTCTCAACTATGCTACTCTAGAATACATGCTAGTCCGTGATGCATGTCATACGTACCGATAGCGAATCGGGTACACGGACCCGCATCCCAATATGAATGTACCATCGTGGTACGTGTATAGTGCCATGGTCTAGGAGAATATCAGAATATCCTCGCAGTAGTGGTTGAGTCAACTAGCAACTAGGTCAAGTACACTACTCATCGATGCAATATCGACTGTACCCGAATCAATCTCGGATGCGCACAGTTCATGTATAATTAAAATATTTAACATTTAAATTTAAAGCAGTAAATCAGCAAGGTATACTTGCCTGCCCCGGGTAGCTGCGAAATCCAAAGCCCTGCTCCTGATGTCTCGGCAGTAGTATCCAGAAATCCTATATAGGATATAGTAATATCCAAATTAGTCGCTACAATAGCACGACTAGGACACATCTGTCCGTATCTACAACTAACACAGGGTCGGGGCTGTATGTATATTCAGCTAACACTAGTATTTATATACACACTAAATCATATTTAAATATATTAAATAATATTTTGTTTATTAGTACCAAAATATTTTTATGTATTATTTAGCAATACACTGGTAATTATGTTATTTTCAATAAATACATATATGTTATATAATAGATAATATCCAATACATCATTTATTTATACATAATCATATATAGCATGGTAACTTGAAGTATATACATTCATATACATATATATTAATATATATACATATTAGGTATATACAAAAAATAGGGTATTTAAACTCATGTATATATATACTATGTATATACCTACATTTTTATTTATAAAAAAATACGTACTTATATATTTATATATTATTTAAAATATACCCAAAAATAGAAATACAGTATATACCAAAAATAATACTTTATTTTCCCATAAATGTATTTAATACTATAAATATTAGATAGTTAATATTTTAGTATTTATTTAAAAGTACATTCATACATACATACATACATAATTATGTGTATTTACCAAAAGTAAATATAGCATTATTTATATTTATGCACCATTATTAATTTGGGTAGAAAAAATTCATACACTATTTATTTCTCAGAAATATATATTTATTTGTGTATATATATATTTATGTATATATACATATATACATATATACTTATGGTATTAGATCATATCAAGTATTTATATCTATACTATGTATATATATACCTTCATTAATTGTATTAGAGCATTTATATATATAAATTAAAACTCAAAAATTTCTCTCAGTATATACATTAAAATACTGTAAAAATACAGAAAGGAATACATATATATTTAGAATACCTAATATACGTATTTAAATACTATAAAATACGAGATTCATATGTATGAAAACTTGCAAACCAAAATACATGAACAAATACTAATATTTACACACTAAGTCGTACCTCAGGTCGAGGGGGTCGAGTTGGTCGGTCGTCGCCGGCGGGGGTGGCCGGGCGGCGCTCCGGCGAGGCTCGGGGAGGTTGGGGGCAGCAGCCGCGGTTCTCGACTCGTCGACGCTACGGGCTCGAGATCTCTCCGGCGCGTCAACGTCGTCGGCCAAAATTTTGTGGGGAGGAAGAGGACTGGCTGGCGGAGGCTTCGGTGAAGTATGGTGGTCGGAGGTGCGGGGGTGGCGGAGCACGAACAGGTCGGGTGGTCGGCTCAAGTGTGCGGGCTGTGGGAGCTGGGCTCGGTGCGGGCGGCCGGGGAAGCTACTCCGGCGTGGTGGGGGCCTGAGATTCTGGTGGTAGGTGGGGAGGTGACAGGCGGGGGTGGTCGAGTTGTATGGCGGCGGTCGGTGGAGGCTGGTGGCGGTGGTCGAGCTCGGGGTGGTCGGGTAGGGTAGGGCTGCTGGTTGGGGATATTAGGGTTTAGCTAGGTTTTAGTTTTTGGTTTCTCATTTAAATGATAAAATAGCATGTATATGTAGGTGAGAGAGTGAGGGGGGCTGCCTAGGGATTAGGGCCGGCTGTAGGTGGGGTTTGGGGAGTTGGGGAAGCTTCCACAAGTTGAGGGGAGGGCTAGGATTTAGTCATTCAAAATGTAGGGCCATGATGTGCCCTACATAAAGTGGTGTAGGTACATAGGAAAGGGGAGGAAATTAAATGCATATGATTGGTCATGACCATTTCTTTTCTCCATGATGGTTTGGGCCAATGAGAGGGGGACACCACATTGCAATTTTGCAATTAGGTCCCTGAACAATTTAGTATTTGCACAATTAATTTGTACTAGCAATTTAATGAAATCAAACACCATGTTTGGTGTTCCTCATTGGTCTATGATGGTGTTTGGTGTTTTGTATGAGGCTTGTGGGTGTGGATGTGGGTTTGGGTTGGATTTGGGTCCAATTTTATTTAGGTTAGGTCTCCACATTAATTAATTCGCAATTAATGTTACGGTGTTTCTAATTTAATTTAATTTAAAACCGGGAGTCTAAATTTGGTTGGACAAGGGTCGTTGGTGTAGCTGGCTCAGTGTACAATAATATCGTGATCTGGGTTGGTCAAAACTGGTTGAGGTTGGGTCTTAATTTCAATTGAAACGGACAACGAACGTAATTACGCAATTTAATTAATTTGTGCACGGACGTTTGTAACGACTTTTGTGCGTCTAAAATCAGGCACAAAAATCGGTATCCGGGGTTTGTTCTAGGTTCAATATGAGGGGTTTACAGGTCTAGGTCAAATATATGGAATTCGTTTTAGGGCAACAACTAAGGTAGTATCCTAAACCAATCAATCATTGCACAAGTATCATAATGCTATATATATTAAATCATAAACAATTCTAATTAACCCTAATTATGCTAATTAAATTATTTAACCCTAATTACTGGTCGAGGGGGTTTACAACATACCCTCCTTAAAGCATTTCATCCTCGAAATTAAAACAGACATATAGAAAAACTGTTGAATGAAATTAAACATTAAGACATACCTAGGCCTTCGAAGAGATGGGGAAAACGTTGCCGAATATCGTCCTCTCGTTCCCAGGTTGATTCACCTGGTGCATGATGCCTCCATGCGACACGAACTAGAGGGATAGTCTGGCCTCGTAGTACCTTCTCGCTTCGGTCTAGGATCTCTACCGGCTCCTCCTGGTATGACAAGCTTGGACCAACGGTGATCTCCGAGTGGTCAAGCACATGACTCGGATCCGGTATGTATCTCCTCAGCTGAGATACATGGAAGACGTCGTGAACTCCCTCCAGTGTCTGCGGTAAGGCCATTCTGTAAGCAACTTCTCCGACGCGCTCTAGCACATTGAAGGGTCCGATGTACCTCGGACTCAGCTTCCCTCTGCCTCCAAATCTAATGGTTCCTCTGGTAGGTGAAATCTTCAGGAACACATGTTCTCCAACCTGGAACTCTAAGGGTCGTCGATGCGCATTAGCCCAATGCTTTTGCCTGTCCTGTGCTGCTCGTAGATGCCCCTGGATCTTTTTCACCTTCTCCACTGTATGGACGATCAACTTTGGCCCTAGAATCTGCCTCTCGCCTACATCGCTCCAACATACGGGGGAACGACACTTCCTACCATACAATGCCTCATAGGGAGCCATCTGAATGCTCGCCTGATAGCTATTGTTGTAGGAAAATTCGACCAAGTGCAAGTGGTCCTCCCATGAACCACTGAAGTCAAGCATGCAAGCCCTCAACATATCCTCCAGCGTCAGAATGGTGCGCTCGGACTGTCCATCTGTCTGGGGGTGGTACGAAGTACTGAACTTAAGGCGGGTACCAAGACTCTCTTGCATACTCCTCCAAAAGTACGATATAAACCTCGTATCCCGGTCAGACACGATACTGACTGGCACACCATGCAAGCGTACAATCTCCCTCATGTACATGTCTGCCAAGACTTCCGTAGATTGCCCAACCCTGAAGGGTAAAAAGTGGGCAGACTTGGTGAGTCTATCTACGATTACCCATACGGCATTGCGACCACTAGGACTCCTCGAGAAACCCGTGACGAAGTCCATGGTGATGTGCTCCCATTTCCACTCCGGTATCGGGAGTGGTTGAAGTAATCCGGCAGACCTCTGATGCTCAGCCTTAACTTGCTGACACACCAGACACTTAGCCACGAAGTGGGCTATCTTTCTCTTCATCCCGTGCCACCAGTAGTACTGCCTCAGGTCTCGATACATCTTCGTGCCTCCTGGATGTATAGAATAGGTTGAACTGTGTGCCTCCGTCATTAGCTCCTGGCGTAGCTCTCCATTCGGAACATAGAGACGATCTCCACATCTCAAGGTCCCGTCCTCGTGTATACGCAGTCCCGTCTGTATTCCAGCCTCTGTCCTCTGTCGAAGCCTCTGAAATCTGGCGTCCGTCGGCAAAGCAACCTTGATTCTCTCCACCAATGTCGATTGCACTTGGAAACTCGACATCTGGCCGTCTACTCCGGGCATGACGACTTTGATACCCAACTGTTCTAGATCTCTCAACAGATGTTGTTGGGTAGTCAGGAAAAATGCTATGGGCTTCCTGCTTAAAGCATCGGCTACCACATTAGCCTTTCCCGGATGGTACTGCAGCTCAATCTCGAAGTCCGCCATCATTTTGAGCCAACGTCTCTGTCTCTGGTTCAGGTCCTTCTGTGTGTAGACGTATTTAAGGCTCTTGTGATTGGTAAATATCTCCATGCGCTCTCCGTACAGGTAGTGCCTCCAAAGATTCAAAGCAAAGATCACTGCTGCAAGCTCCAAGTCGTGGGTGGGATAATTCTTCTTATGGGTCCTCAATTGCCTAGAGGCATAGGCCACAACCTTCCCATGCTGCATCAAGACGCATCTTAATCCTTTCCCGGACGCATCGCTATAGATCATGAATCCTCCGGGTCCAGAAGGTATGGTCAAGATGGGTGCTATAGTCAGACGCTTCTTCAGCTCATCGAATACCGTCTGACACTCCTCTGTCCAGGTGAACTCCTGATCCTTGCGGGTCAAGCGGGTCATCGGCTCAGCGATCCTTGCGAAGTTCTCTATGAACCTCCGGTGATATCCGGCAAGTCCTAGGAAACTCCTCACCTCCGTGACGTTGGTAGGGGTCGGCCACATCTCTACAGATGAAATCTTCGCGGGATCTACTGAAATGCCATCTCCCGAGATAACGTGTCCTAGAAATGCGACACGATCTAGGAGAAACTCGCACTTGCTCAGCTTGGCATAAAGCCTCTCTCGTCTCAGCGTCTCTAGCACTAGCCTCAAATGCTCTCCGTGCTCCTCGTGGCTCTTCGAATACACCAAGATGTCGTCGATGAAGACTACCACGAACTGGTCCAGATACTCATGGAAGACTCGGTTCATCAGGTTCATAAACACAGCAGGCGCATTTGTCAATCCGAAAGGCATCACTAGGAACTCGTAATGACCATAACGAGTCCTAAATGCTGTCTTTGGAATGTCCTCCCTTCGCACCTTCACCTGATGGTAGCCCGATCTCAAGTCGATCTTCGTGAACACCACTGCTCCTGTCAGCTGGTCGAACAGGTCGTCGATTCTTGGTAGAGGGTACTTGTTCTTGATAGTCAGAGCATTAAGGGCTCTGTAATTAATGCACATTCGGAACGTCCCATCCTTCTTCGGTACAAACAGCACTGGTGCTCCCCAGGGTGATGCACTAGGACGAACGAATCCCTTGATCTGCAACTCCTCTAGCTGTAGCTTCAGCTCGTCAAGCTCCTTTTTTGCCAACCGGTACACATTTGATGATACCGGTGCTGCTTCAGGTATTAGCTCAATGGTGAACTCTACCTCTCTATCAGGCGGTAGGCCTGGCAACTCATCTGGGAAAACATCCTCGAACTCTGCAACAATTTCTGGGGGTGCCGTCTCCATTGCCATGTAAGCTCCAGCTGCGTGTCCTACTCCTTGCTCGATGGTGCCTCGCATGAATTCAAACTCCGGTTGTCCTGGCAGTCTAAAGGTAACGCTACCCTTCCGGCAATCTAGCACGGTATTGTATTGGCTTAACCAGTCCATGCCCAGTACAACGTCGAAAGCTGGCATTGGGAGTACCAACAATCGCGCTCTCATCTCCCTACCACAAACTACTACCGAGCACGTTCTAATGGTGTTGGTAACCGGTACGATGCCTCCTCCGGTAAGTATTCTCCAACTCTTAGGTAAGGGGGAAGTTGCTACTCTATGCATTGCTACAAATATACTAGATATAAATGACAATGTAGCTCCAGAATCAAACAGTGCAGTCGCAGGTAATGATGCAACTAGAATTATACCTGCTATAGCCTCTCCCTCTGGTTCCTCTTCAATAGATGCTAAAGCAAAGGCTTGTTCGCGCCTCTGCCCTCCAGCCTACTGTCGGGCCTGGTTGAAGTGTGCCTCCTGTGTGACCAAGGGTGGTCCTCTCTGCTGTCCTCTGGTAGCTGGGGGACGCTGGCCTCCTGCTGGGGGTTGGATCATCAGTGGTGCTGCTGGTGGCCTCTGTCCAGTCTGGGGTGCTGCGTCTCTACGCTGGGGACAGTCTCTAGCAAGGTGCTGGCTGGCTCCACAGACCATGCAGAGCCCGAGCTTCTTTCTGCAGTCTCGGATGACGTGTCCCCTCTTGCCACAGAAGTGACAGGTCGAAAGCTCATTCTGCTGGTACGGCGCTGTCCTCTGCTGCGCCTGCGCTCCTGGACGGCGGATCGGTCCTCCGGCTCCTTGTTGGGTCCTGGCTGGAACGTTCGCGCTGGAATGTCTCGCTCCTCCTCCTCCTATAGCCTCTTGGATCCTCGCCTCTGATAGGACCTCTTCATAAGAGATCCTCGCCTGGGTAGTAGTGTACCTCTTCAGCTCTTGAGTGAGGCCATGGTGGAATCTCCTGGCTTTCTCTAGGTCATTGGGGATCAGGACTGCTCCGAATCGGCTGAGTCTGCTGAACTCTCCGTCGTAAGAGTCCACAGTCAGGTTTCCTTGCTCCAGGTGCAGGAACTGAGAGTACAGGGCGTTCCTCACCGTAGCTGGGAAATACTTCTTGTTGAAGTGCTCTAGAAATTCCTCCCAAGTCTGCTGTCGGCCAATGCTGCGCTCCATAGAGTCCCACCAGTGATGGGCGTTGCCTGTGAGTTGGGCCCTCACCGCGGTCATCCAGAGATCGGGGTGTAGCTGCGAACCCTCTAGCAGCATCTAAGTGTTGGAGACCCAGTCTGAGATCTCTTCAGCCGTCTCCTTACCCGAGAAGGTTCCCGGGCCCATCGTTCTGAAGCCTTTTACAGTGCCCGCTAGCCGGTCAGGTGCAGGTGCCGGTGCTGGTGCTTGGGCAGGTGCCCTCTCTAGTACGGCCATCAGACCCTGTCTCAGAGTCTCCGTCTGCTGCATCTGGGCCTGCATCATCATTTGGAAGAACTGCATTATCTGTGTCTGTCCCTCCGCTGGTGGCATCTAATGTGGAAACGGTGGAGGTGGTGGAAGCGGTACCTCCTGCTGTCTCCTCGGTGTCTCCTCGGGTGCCGGCCTCTCGTACTGCGGTATCGGTGTCGCCCTCGAGGTCTGCCCCTCGAAGTACTGCCTCGGAATCGTCTGTGATGCCTGGCCCTCTGGCTGTTGCGTCTCCTCGTCAGGAGAGACCTGATGCCAGTGCATCATCGGGGCCTGAGGGATCACCTCTGCCTCTGGCTGAGGATGCTCTCTGGGTGGTCCTCGAGTCGTATCCTCTCTCGGTGCTGCAGATGGTGCTATGGCACCGAGTATCTCACGTCGGCTCTGAAGGTTCATCTGGCTGTAAGAGATAGAACGATATTTAGAAGAGTATAGAATCAATCAAACAGGATGCAGATATATTACAGTTCGGAAGAGGTTCAAAGGCGTAATCAAGTGGATGAGACCTAGTAATTTCTATCCTATTGCAGGCTCGCTGGGCACGTTTCCATACCATAAGCGATAGATGTTTGGTGTTTCAGACCTGCATGGGCCACCACTAAAACCATGTCACGCCCCAGTCCCAAAATATTATGGAACCAGGCCACGTGGCATTGGCCAGCTGACACGACTCCGAGGATATCCCAATTTAATGGATCCTGACGAAGCGTGCTACGCTGTCCTAAATCTAACAAGTCTAATAACAACAACAGGCAATGTCTAATCTCATCCACAGATAACAAGTAAATACTAAAATGAAAGACTGGAATATGAGAAACATAGTCGACTGACATAGTACAACTGAAATAAGTCTGGTGGGAACAAACCCACTACAATGTACTGATAGTCTGAAATAAAGTACTGAATATCTGAAATGAAAGTACTGATAAGGAGAGACTGGAACAACATCTAACTAGGTAAGGAGCTCCAGTCATAGGCGGAAGGCCTACCAATCTGATCAGGGGTACTCTGATGGAAGGACCTCTAGCTCCTCGTCCAGAGCAAACCTCGTCTCTATGCCTGGCCCGTAAACTGTGGGATAAAAGGCCTCGTCCAGATCTGGAAGATAACCAGGTCCTCAGAGGGACGTAACAAGATACAATATGCATGCTGGATATAGTACTGAAATAAAAGTAAAGAGGGGGTGTGCTAACCATCTAAGTGAATGCAATATAAGGACAACCTAGGAACGTATAAGTAGGTGTAGGCATAACGTCCAACATCCTCTAGAGTGTGGTATCTGTAACGTCCATCATTCCGAAGAATGAGGTATCTGTATATATATAACGTCCACACTCTAAGGGACGTGGTATCTGCAATGTATATACATTCGTAACACTCCGAAGAGCACGGTGTCTGAATATAAGGAGTCACCGGGTCTGTGGTTCCTCTGGATACCACGGAGTCCAATGGGGGTATCCCATACGTCTGTCAGTTGTCCTTCCCGCCCAATGTAGATACGCAAGGCGAATATACGACTTGAGTGTACCGTATCTAGATGCCAAGTCTCAACTATGCTACTCTAGAATACATGCTAGTCCGTGATGCATGTCGTACGTACCGATAGTGAATCGGGTACGCGGACCCGCATCCCAATATGAATGTACCATCGTGGTACGTGTATAGTGCCGTGGTCTAGGAGAATATCAGAATATCCTCGCAGTAGTGGTTGAGTCAACTAGCAACTAGGTCAAGTACACTACTCATCGACGCAAAGTCGACTGCACCCGAATCAATCTCGGATGCGCACAGTTCATGTATAATTGAAATATTTAACATTTAAATTTAAAGCAGTAAATCAGCAAGGTATACTTGCCTGCCCCGAGTAGCTGCGAAATCCAAAGCCCTGCTCCTGATGTCTCGGCAGTAGTGTCCAGAAATCCTATATAGGATATAGTAATATCCAAATTAGTCGCTACAATAGCACGACTAGGACACATCTGTCCGTATCTACAACTGACACAGGGTTGGGGCTGTATGTATATTCAGCTAACACTAGTATTTATATACACACTAAATCATATTTAAATATATTAAATAATATTTTGTTTATTAGTACCAAAATATTTTCATGTATTATTTAGCAATACACTGGTAATTATGTTATTTTCAATAAATACATATATGTGTATATAATAGATAATATCCAATACATCATTTACTTATACATAATCATATATAGCATGGTAACTTGAAATATATACATTCATATACATATATATTAATATATATACATATTAGGTATATATAAAAAATAGGGTATTTAAACTCATGTATATATATACTATGTATATACCTACATTTTTATTTATAAAAAAATACGTACTTATATATTTATGTATTATTTAAAATATACCCAAAAATAGAAATACAGTATATACCAAAAATAATACTTTATTTTTCCAGAAATGTATTTAATACTATAAATATTAGATAGTTAATATTTTAGTATTTATTTAAAAGTACATTCATACAAACATACATACATAATTATGTGTATTTACCAAAAGTAAATATAGCATTATTTATATTTATGCACCATTATTAATTTGGGTAGAAAAAATTCATACACTATTTATTTCTCAGAAATATATGTTTATTTGTGTATATATATATATTTATGTATATATACATATATACATATATACTTTAGGTATTAGATCATATCAAGTATTTATATCTATACTATGTATATATATACCTTCATTAATTGTATTAGAGCATTTATATATATAAATTAAAACTCAGAAATTTCTCTCAGTATATACATTAAAATACTGTAAAAATACAGAAAGGAATACATATATATTTAGAATACCTAATATACGTATTTAAATACTATAAAATACGAGATTCATATGTATGAAAACTTGCAAACCAAAATACATGAACAAATACTAATATTTACATACTAAGTCGTACCTCAGGTCGAGGGGGTCGAGTTGATCGGTCGTCGCCGGCGGGGGTGGCCGGGCGGCGCTCCGGCGAGGCTCGGGGAGGTTGCGTGCAGCAGCCGCGGTTCTCGACTCGTCGACGCTGCGGGCTCGAGATCTCTCCGGCGCGTCGACGTCGTCGGCCGAAATTTTGTGGGGAGGAAGAGGACTGGCTGGCGGAGGCTTCGGTGAAGTATGGTGGTCGGAGGTGCGGGGGTGGCGGAGCACGAACAGGTCGGGTGGTCGGCTCAAGTGTGCGGGCTATGGGAGCTGGGATCGGTGCGGGCGGCCGGGGAAGCTACTCCGGCGTCGTGGGGGCCGGAGATTCTGGTGGTAGGTGGGGAGGTGACAGGCGGGGGTGGTCGAGTTGTATGGCGGCGGTCGGTGGAGGCTGGTGGCGGTGGTCGAGCTCGGGGTGGTCGGGTAGGGTAGGGCTGCTGGTTGGGGATATTAGGGTTTAGCTAGGTTTTAGTTTTTGGTTTCTCATTTAAATGATTAAATAGCATGTATATGTAGGTGAGAGAGTGAGGGGGGCTGCCTAGGGATTAGGGCCGGCTGTAGGTGGGGTTTGGGGAGTTGAGGAAGCTTCCACAAGTTGAGGGGAGGGCTAGGATTTAGTCATTCAAAATGTAGGGCCATGATGTGCCCTACATAAAGTGGTGTAGGTACATAGGAAAGGGGAGGAAATTAAATGCATATGATTGGTCATGACCATTTCTTTTCTCCATGATGGTTTGGGCCAATGAGAGGGGGACACCACATTGCAATTTTACAATTAGGTCCCTGAACAATTTGGTATTTGCACAATTAATTTGCACTAGGAATTTAATGAAATCAAATACCATGTTTGGTGTTCTTCATTGGTCTATGATGATGTTTGGTGTTTTGTATGAGGCTTGTGGGTATGGATGTGGGTTTGGGTTGGATTTGGGTCCAATTTTATTTAGGTTAGGTCTCCACATTAATTAATTCGCAATTAATGTTACGGTATTTCTAATTTAATTTAATTAAAAATTGGGAGTCTAAATTTGGTTGGACAAGGGTCGTTGGTGTAGATGGCTCAGTGTACAATAATATCGTGATCTGGGTTGGTCAAAACTGGTTGAGGTTGGGTCTTAATTTCAATTAAAACGGACAACGAACGTAATTACGTAATTTAATTAATTTGCGCACGGACGTTTGTAACGACTTTTGTGCGTCTAAAATCAGGCACAAAAATCGGTATCCGGGGTTTGTTCTAGGTTCAATATGATGGGTTTACAGGTCTAGGTCAAATATGTGGAATTTGTTTTAGGGCAACAGCTAAGGTAGTATCCTAAAACAATCAATCATTGCACAAGTATCATAATGCTATATATATTAAATCATAAACAATTCTAATTAACCCTAATTATGCTAATTAAATTATTTAACCCTAATTACTGGTCGAGGGGGTTTACAAAAGCTCAGACTGTCAAAACTTGGCGTATACTATAAAATTTGAGTATTACGCTTCTGGATGAGAATTCCGACGTAATAACTCAATTTTGATAGTCTGGCATAAAACACAGACTGTATACAGCCAACCTTGAATTTTACACTTAGGAAATGGATTCCAGCATAAAAACTTAAGTTTTTACAGCCTTGGCGTAAAGCACAGACTGTTGATTTTTGGCTTTATGCTGCAAGATTGTAATATCTAGTATAGAAACTGACGTGTCTTTCTTGTATTTGCAGTTAACTTGCATGTGTCTCCGCTGGCCGATGTGATGGGTTCTGCTGCCGGGATGCTGCATTCCAATTATCTGGAGAATTTGTCCTATGTGACATTTCCTATCTCCGGGCCCTAGTATCCTGAAGGAAGGAAAATTTTGATATCGGCTCAGGACGAGCGAACGCTGCTGAACATGATCAACGGAGAGCCCCTGACGTACATAGACGAGGACCAGTATATAAAGTCGGCTTTTCTCTTCGGGGACATGATTGACAAGCAGTCCCAAACAAAGGCCAAGAAAGAAATCTAGGTTTTCCCTGCCGGGGGCTTGGTCTTGTACCTGCCCAAGATGCTGATAGACTATCCCATCTCGGCATTTTTCCATGCTACACATCCCAGGAGGATGTCGTGGACGCTGACTCCCGATCATCACGGCAGGCCGGGGAAGATATTTTACCAAAAAGGATCTGGCCTAGGGTCATTTGTCAGCCGCTCTTCCGGCTTTGTAATGTCGTTCAGGGGATTGTACCCGGGCAGTATCCCGAGAGAAGATAGCTTGGTGCTCCAGCCGGTGTAATTACTGACTTTTTGCAATAATTTCATGGGGCATGGGGGAGTATACCTCAAGGTGAACCCTCGGTGCAGTGGGTGGATCACCCCAACAAATCTTCGATGGGCTCACTTAGCTGACTGGGCCCTGAAGCAATTTTAGATCGAGCTGGAGAGGATTGGTCTATTCTCAGCTATGAATGTGGCGTGCTGTCGTAGGCACCCAAAAAATAAAACCTTTACTCTTGAAATAATATGTAGTAGTGAGAATAAGGATCGTTCCCACGGAGAGTAATTAGTTTGATCTTTATGCTATGTGAAATAAGATGAGGGAAGAGTTTTGGATCAAAGCAAATTAAAAAGAGCTAAAAAGTATTAGAATAATCAAAAGAAAAAAAAATATTGGTCTTAGTCCACATCCACCATTAGAATCTTAAAATTGATCATTGATGCAAACATAAATTATCATACTTTGAATATTCACCGTTGGAAATATTTCCTATCTCTCTTAGGCTTAGATATTAGAAATAAGCGATCTAATTAGCTTTAATTACTAAATAATCCAAGACAAGCGCTGAAGATTTAATCTAGTAATTTCTTAAAGAACAAAGAGATCGATGAAGCAAAATAACACAAGCACAAGCGGTTGAATTTAATTTTGTCAAAAGTTTTTCACCTAAGATCTAATAAAACAAAGCAGTTTATTAAATCTTGGTTGCTTCATAAATTAGAAAAATCAAACAATTATGGATTTGATGTCTAATTTAGCAGTAGATCGAGATGGATAATAGACTAGTAGGCCTCCTAGTAATTAAACCAAACAATCATGAAAGTAGGCACAGAAAAACATTCAATACTCAAAGCATAAATAAAACATATGAAAATAATTTAGATCTCACAATTTTATTGATTCCAAGGCTTCTGTTTCCTTCGACCAACAAGACTTTTAGCTCCACATGTTCAAGAAAACTTCAAAAGAATATTGGGGAAGAGGAAGAAGAGTTGTGTGTTGTTCTCCTTTTACCTCTTGATCTCTACCCCTTTTATACACTCTAAATAAGTGTTTGAAGATCACAATATCTTCCCAAAAATCCTCTAAGAGTTACAACAACCCAACAATAAAATAAAATCTTTGAATAAGTTGGGAAATGGTTATATCAACTCCACTTTTTGTGCACAGCATAGTTGTCTCAACTTCAAGCGTGATTTGGTCCATGATGTAGCCAGAATCTCGTGAAAATCAAAACAGCAAAATTGTGCCTCTATCACTTAGCTTTCCGAATCAATTTGGATCAGCTCAATCGGACTTCGGATGATCAAGTTATGACCATTTTTCTATAAAGTGTCAAAACTATCCAGAATTGATAATTAGCTCCATTTTGCTTTTAGTGACTCCAATTGCATCCTAGATCAAAATATAAAAGTAATGAGTATCTTTAGACATTAAATGAGCATAAAAGAGTATACATTAAGGAATAAAAATATGATATTTTATGTTCTCATCAAATACCCCCACACTTAACCTTTGCTCGCCCTCGGGCAAAACTCTAATTTATTTTTCCAAAAAGAAATCAAGGTTGCAATGTCATAAATAAATAATAACCAAGTTTTTCAAAACTCATAACATATCATGAACATATATTCTTAAACAACTTCTAATTACTTAGTAGGTATTTTTACTTGAAAAATGGAGTAAACTAAATAGGTAGACCCTCACGGGAATAAACACTAAACTCTCATGTGTTTGAAGGTATATATTTCTCTCGAATTCATTCCAAAAGAAATGCTCTACCATAAGCTTGTATATTTTCTCATTCTTCACCACTGGGATCACATGCATAACATAAATCATAAGGACTTTTCATGGGTTGTAACATTGCTTAGGATCAAGGTGGGATATATTTAGGAATGTAGCTCAAAAGCCATCAAAACTAGTGGAGCAAAAATGAATCAACTCAATCTCAATATAAAACATGTAAAATCAATCACTCCATTTTGCAGCATCTTCAATTTGGCTTTTAAAGCATTTAAACAATACAAAATCAATCACTCCATTTCTTTTCTCTTTTCTTTTTTTTTTTTCTTTTTTTTTTTTTTTTTTTTTTACTTTTTTTTTTTTTAACAATAATGGAACTTAGGAAATTTGAGGATAAAAATATGTTCCATTTTGTTAGTTATAACCAAACCACAAATTTAGATACCCCCACAATTATTTTTTCGTACACCCATACATATCATAATGATCAATAATGCTCCACTAGCTTTGTGACTTGGATAAAGGTATAAATATTATTGGTTGAAAGCTTGTAATGTGGGTATACCAAGAAAAAGGCAATAAAGCTCAAAGGGGTTCAACAAAAATAAAATTAATTACAAGGTGGGCTATTTGGCTTATGAAACGCATAACAAAGATGGCCTTAATCATGTTCATGCATGCATGTGTCAATGTGACCTCGAAGAGAATCAAAGCAAGTTCTAGAGAAACAAATCAGTGGAAGAATATCTCTCATGAAAGAATAATGAGACTGATGTGTCAGTCTAAAGGCTCAAATTCTCACTGGCTTTTGTCTACCAATTTAGATACTACCATTTTCAATAAAAAATAACTAGACTAATTAATTCTAAGTTGAAAAAAATTTATTTATTCAATCATGTTATGAATTTTTCAAATCTAGTTGAATCTTACTCATGACATACACAACCAAAAATCATTAAAAAAACAAAAATCACAAAAACCAAAATTCTTTTATTAAATAATAATAATAATAATTATTATTATTATTATTATTAAATTTTTTTTTTTTTTTTTTAAGAAAAATAGCGAACTAAAAATGCTTAAAATAAAGTAAATCCCCTCCCCCACACTTAAAACTGACATTGTCCCCAATGTAAGGTGAAATGCAAGGAAAAGGCAAAATTAAAAAAAAAATGAAAGAATAAGAATAAGAACAAACTTCCCTTGGGTTGCCTCTGTTTATTGTCGTGGATGTTTCCTCCTTCAATTGATACAAATTGGATCTTCAAGGTTCAATTCATCCACATTCTCTAGTTTGAAACCTTCATAGAAAAGCTTGAGCCTTTGGCCATTTACCTTGAACACTTTGGAAGTTGCTAAACTTTGAATTTCAACTGCACCATGATAAAAAACATTAGTAACAATAAAAGATCCAATCCAACGAGAACGCAATTTACCCGGAAACAGACGAAGTCGTGACTGGTATAGAAGGACTTTTTGACCAACTTGAAACACCTTCCTAGAGATCATCTTGTCATAAAAATTCTTCGTCTTCTCTTTATAAATTCTAGCATTCTCATAGGCGTCATTGCGAATTTCCTCCAACTCTTGTAGTTGTAACTTCCTATGTTCTCCATTTTCATATGCCTTCATATTGAAACTCTTGATAGCCCAATAAGCCTTGTGTTCTAACTCAACAGGAAGATGGCATGGTTTCCCAAACACCAACCGGTAAGGTGACATACCGATAGGCGTCTTGTATGCAGTTCTATACGCCCATAAAGCATCATCCAAGCGCAAACTCTAATCTTTTCTACTTGGATTGACCGTCTTTTCAATGATGGACTTGATCTCTCTATTTGACACTTCCGCTTGTCCACTTGTTTGTGGATGATAGGCAGTTGACACCTTGTGGGTCACATGGTACTTTCTCAGCAATGTCTCCACGGTTCGATTGCAAAAGTGAGTGCCTCGATCACTTATTAAGGCTCTTGGAATCCCAAACCTGGAGAATATGTTGGATTTGATAAAATCTGAAACAACTTTAGAATCATCAGTCCTAGTAGCTTTAGCTTCTACCCATTTTGATACATAATCAACAGCAAGCAAAATATAAACATAACCAAAAGATACAGGAAACGGTCCCATAAAATCGATGCCCCAAACATCAAAAATTTCATAAAATAGTATAGGATTTTGTGGCATTTCATTCCTTTGAGATATATTACCTGTCTTTTGGCAATTGTTGCATGTTTTACAAAAAGAATATGAATCACGAAATAAAGACGGCCAATAGAAACCACATTCTAATACTTTTCTTGTCGTCCTTTTCGCTCCAAAATGTCCTCCACATGCATAAGAATGACAAAAGGTGAGAATTGAAATAATTTTATTTTCATGAACGCACCTTCTTATCACTTGATCTGCACAGTGCTTCCACAAGTATGGGTCATCCCATACATAGTATTTGGCATCACTTTTGATCTTATCTCTTTGAGCCTTTGACAAGCCAGAAGGAAACATATTAGTAACCAAATAATTTACAATATTTGCATACCAAGGCAATGTCACACTTGAAGCAAACAATTGCTCATCAGGGAACGTTTCTTGTAGACAAAGTTCATCCTTCATATGAACTAAACGACTTAAATGATCTGCAACACGATTTTCTGTCCCTCTTTTGTCTTTGATCTCCAAATCAAATTCACTTAAGAGAAGTATCCATCGAATTAATCTTGGTTTTGCCTTTTTCTTCGTCATCAAATAGCGAAGAGCTGCATGATCAGAATAAACAATGACTTTAGTACCAAGCAAATAAGATCGAAATTTTTCTAAAGCGAAAACAACAGCTAAAAGTTCTTTTTCAGTAGTTGAATAATTTTTCTGCGCCTCATTCAAAGTTCTTGAAGCATAATAAATGGCGTGAGATGCTCTTCCAATCCTTTGACCCAAAACAGCACCTACTACATAATCACTTGCATCACACATTATCTCAAAAGGCATGTTCCAGTCAGGGGGCTGGATAACTGGGGTAGAAGTTAATAGTTTCTTTAGTGTATCAAATGCCTTTTTACATGCTTCATCAAATTCAAAAGCTACATCCTTTTGTAGCAACTTGTAAAGGGGTAACGCTATTTTGGAGAAGTCTTTGATGAATCTTCGATAAAAACCTGCATGTCCAAGAAAAGAACGAACTTTCCGCACACTGGAGGGATAAGGTAAAGATTGAATAATATCGATTTTGGCTTTATCTACCTCAATTCCCTTAGATGAAACAATATGACCCAAAACTATACCTTGGTCAACCATAAAATGGCATTTTTCAGAGTTTAACACAAGATTAGTTTCTATGCATCTTTGAAGAACAAGTGTAAGGTTATGCAAGCATTTATCAAAAAAGTCTCCATAAACTGTGAAATTATCCATAAATACTTCTATAATATGCTCAACATAGTCTGAAAATATGCTAACCATACACCTTTGGAAAGTAGCTGGGGCATTACAAAGACCGAATGGCATATGACGATATACAAAAGTTCCAAATGGGCATGTAAAAGTTGTCTTTTCTTGATCCTCCGGAGCAATTACAATTTGAAAATAACCTGAATAACCATCAAGAAAATAATAGTAAGAATGACCAGCTAACCTTTCAAGCATTTGATCAATAAAAGGTAAAGGAAAGTGGTCCTTTCGGGTTTCAGCATTTAATTTTCTATAATCTATACAAACCCTCCACCCATCCTGGACACGAGTGGGAACTAACTCATCATTTTGATTCTTCATGACAGTTATTCCAGTCTTTTTAGGAACCACTTGCACCGGGCTAACCCATTGGCTATCCGAAATAGGATAGATCACTCCAACTTCAAGAAGTTTTAGGATCTCCTTTTTTACTACCTCCATCATGGGTGGGTTCAATCTTCTTTGCGGTTGACGGGAAGGTTTTGCTCCTTCCTCAAGTAAGATGTGATGCATGCATGTAGACGGGCTAATTCCTTTTATATCCGCAATTGTCCAACCAATAGCCGTCTTATGCTCCTTAAGGATCCGAACAAGCTTTTCTTCCTGTGGTGCACTAAGTTTATTGGAGATGATCCCTGGTAATGTTTCTCCATCTCCAAGGAATACATACTTGAGGTGACTAGGGAGAGGCTTCAATTCTGGAATAGGGGCCTGCAAAACAGAGGGTAAAGGCCTCTTGTTAGAAATTGGTAATGAAATATAAGAAACGTTACCTGATTGTTGTATTTTTAGAAAATTATTCAATGCTGCAACAGTTTCCTACAAATCAGAACTCAAAGCTAACTCCTTATGCTCTTTTTCAAGATGCTCACTAATGGCCACTTCCAATACATCTTTGCCATCAAGTTCAAAAATATCCTGTGCTAAAGAATCAACCACATCAATAGAATAAACAGTATTATCATCATCAGGATATTTCATGGCATCATAAATATTAAATTTAATAATTTTACCATCAAATTCCAAAGTAAGTGTGCCACTATGAACATCTATCTTAGTCTTGGATGTCTTTAAAAATGGTCTTTCTAATAAAATTGGAGCAGTTTGATCACCATTTTCCATATCAAGCACATAAAAATCAGCAGGAAAAACTAAATTATCAATTTGTACAAGAACATCCTCGACTACTCCCTTAGGATAGGCATTAGATCTATCAGCCAATTGGATCACAACACCAGTTTTATTCAGAGGTCCAAGATTTAAAGATTCATATATAGAATATGGCATAACATTGATAGAAGCTCCTAAATCTAACATGGCTTTCTCATATTTATTGTTACCTATTTTACAAGGGATAATAAACATTCCAGGATCTTTGCATTTCGTAGGGGGTTTTCGTTGAATTACTGCAGAAACACTCTCCCCAACTTTTACCTTTTCATATCCTTTAAGCTTTTGTTTCCTCTTTATTGTACATAATTCTTTTAAAAATTTAGCATAGCGAGGTACTTGTTTGATAGCATCTAAAAGTGGAATATTTACCTCACATTTACGAAAAGTCTCATATAACTCATTATTTTGTTCAATTTTTCTAGATTCTGTTAAAGCTTGAGGAAAAGGAGGTACTGGCTTATAATCACAAAGGGGTGGAAACTTACAATTGGGTACCTCATCATCATTGGGGATGTTCATGTCTGGCACGGTAGTTTTCTCTTCTTCTTGTTTTGACGTTGCAGGTGCTTCTTTTACTGGAATGTCAACCTCTTTACCGCTTCTCAAAATGATTGCACTTGCATTTTCTTTTGGATTTACTATCGTTTGAGATGGTAATTTTCCAGAACTTTGTGCCTCTAGCTTATTAATTGTTGTAGCCATTTGGCTCATTTGATTGTCCAAGCTTTAAATGCTAGCCCTTGTCTCCTGTTGAAATTGTAAATTATTAGTGGCAAGAGACTTAACAATATCTTCTAAAGACATACCAGAGTTAGAAGTTTGGTTTGGTTGTTGTTTAGGATATGGCTGCTTGTACTGTTGGTAACTTGAGCGATTTTGATTGACAGGATGATTTGTTTGTGGATTCCCATAGTTAAAATTGGGATGATCTCTCCATCCTGGATTGTAAGTGTTTGAATATGGATCGTACTTCCTTTGCGGTTGTCCAGGGAAAGCACCTAGCACATTCACTTGTTCATTGGACTCCTCTTGAAGAGTTGGACACATGTCAGTTGGATGTCCTGCTACTGAACAAATCCCACAAGCTTTTGCTGTTTGCATGTTACCTACAGCCATTTGACGAACAAGAGACGTTAAACTAGAAATTTGTTGTTCTAGGAAAGAAATATTTACCTCGTTAGCATGCCTAGATGGAAGATCTAGCCTAGTGCCAAATTGTTGAGAATTTCCCGCCATATTTGCAATTAAATTTTTTGCGGCCTCAGGAGTTTTATCTACCAAAGCTCCTCCACTAGCAGCATCTATCATGCTTCTATCAGTTGGTAGAAGGCCTTCATAGAAGTACTGGATAAGTAGCTGCTCGCTAATTTGATGATGGGGGCAACTTGCACATAATTTTTTAAAACGTTCCCAGTACTCGTGGAGAGACTCTGCATTGTGTTGCCTTACCCTACAATTTTTTTTTCGAATATTGGCTGCCCTTGAAGCGGGAAAGTACTTCTCCAAGAATAGTCTCTTCATTTCGTTCCATGTTACAATGCTCCCAGAGGGTAGATAATAGAGCCAATCCTTAGCCGAATCCTTTAAAGAAAACGGAAAGGCTCTTAATTTGATTTGCTCTTCGGATACCCCCGTAGGTTTCATAGTTGTGCATACCACATGAAGCTCCTTTAGATGCTTATGAGGATCTTCACCTGCAAGGCCATGAAAAGTGGGTAATAAATGTATTAGTCCAGATTTTAATTCAAAACTAGTAGTAGCATCTAAAGTAGGAAATGTAATGCATAAAGGGTGTTGGTTCAAATCAGGGGCTGCAAGTTCTTTCAAAGTTCTATTTGCAGCCATGACTTCCTCTTCTTCAGGATTAGATTTGCAAAAGAGAAAGAAATCCGTAGCAGGGTCGTTCTCGTTAGAGTTTCTTTGAGCTTCCTTCCTTAACCTGCGCAGAGTTCTTTCTATTTCTGGATCACACTGAAAATCACTTTGATTAGAAGATCGAGTTACAATCATAAACAAGGAATAAAATGATAGCAAGCAATCCAGAAAAATATATGAGAATAAATTTATTATTTTTTTTTGCTAATAAACAAAAATAATTTAATTATAAGAAAAGATCACAAAAGGCAAAAAAATTAACTAAAATTACTCCCCGGCAACGGTGCCAAAATTTGGCGTGCTGTCGTAGGCACCCAAAAAATAAAACCTTTACTCTTGAAATAATATGTAGTAGTGAGAGTAAGGATCGTTCCCACGGAGAGTAATTAGTTTGATCTTTATGCTATGTAAAATAAGATGGGGGGAGAGTTTTGGATCAAAGCAAATTAAAAAGAGCTAAAAAGTATTAGAATAATCAAAAGAAAAAAAAATATTGGTCTTAGTCCACATCCACCATTAGAATCTTAAAATTGATCATTGATGCAAACATAAATTATCATACTTTGAATATTCACCGTTGGAAATATTTCCTATCTCTCTTAGGCTTAGATATTAGAAACAAGCGATCTAATTAGCTTTAATTACTAAATAATCTAAGACAAGCGTTGAAGATTTAATCTAGTAATTTCTTAAAGAACAAAGAGATCGATGAAGCAAAATAACACAAGCACAAGCGGTTGAATTTAATTTTGTCAAAAGTTTTTCACTTAAGATCTAATAAAACAAAGCAGTTTATTAAATCTTGGTTGCTTCATAAATTAGAAAAATCAAACAATTATGGATTTGATGTCTAATTTAGCAGTAGATCGAGATGGATAATAGACTAGTAGGCCTCCTAGTAATTAAACCAAACAATCATGAAAGTAGGCACAGAAAAATATTCAATACTCAAAGCATAAATAAAACATATGAAAATAATTTAGATCTCACAATTTTATTGATTCCAAGGCTTCTGTTTCCTTCGACCAACAAGACTTTTAGCTCCACATGTTCAAGAAAACTTCAAAAGAATATTGGAGAAGAGGAAGAAGAGTTGTGTGTTGTTCTCCTTTTTTCTCTTGATCTCTACCACTTTTATACACTCTAAATAAGTGTTTGAAGATCACAATATCTTCCCAAAAATCCTCTAAGAGTTACAACAACCCAACAATAAAATAAAATCTTTGAATAAGTTGGAAAATGGTTATATCAACTCCACTTTTTGTGCACAGCATAGTTGTCTCAACTTCAAGCGTGATTTGGTCCATGATGTAGCTAGAATCTCGGGAAAATCAAAGCAGAAAAATTATGCCTCTATCACTTAGCTTTCCGAATCAATTTGGATCAGCTCAATCGGACTTCGGATGATCAAGTTATGACCATTTTTCTATAAGGTGTCAAAACTGTCCAGAATTGATAATTAGCTCCATTTTGCTTTTAGTGACTCCAATTGCATCCTAGATCAAAATATAAAAGTAATGAGTATCTTTAGACATTAAATGAGCATAAAGGAGTATACATTAAGGAATAAAAATATGATATTTTATGTTCTCATCAGAATGCCACCAGTGTTGGGTTACCTCTTAACCCCAACCTGTTTCTGGCTCTGATGGAGCGATATATCCTGCTCACCGGGACTTTCACCACTCAACTGGGGGAGTTGGGATTGGCCCTCCACGAGATGGCAGAGATCTCTAGACTACCGATGGGGATACTCCTTATGAGGAGTACGTTCCTACAAACCGGGAGCTGGGGGATTCTGACCCTCGGGTAGTGGCAGTGTACTAGGAGCTGATGTGCCACTACCTTACTTGAACCGCTTTTTATGGTGAGCCCTCAGATTTGGCTCATACCAATAAATGGGCATCCTACCTCTTCTTTCACCGGGCCAGGACTGCTAAGCCAGAGAAGGTCTTGGATACGAAGGATCAGCCTTTGAATTTTCTGAGCGTGCTTAGTGCTCAGGTAGTCGACGATCTTATAGAGGACGCTGGGGCTCCGGACCAGATTCTCGACGAAGGGATAGGAAAATATCCTACAGGCACTAAGGCCTATAGTTATTTAAGGCATTGCCGCAGGCCTCTTTCCAAGAAAGCTCAACTGGCTGGCTTCCTCTCTGTATGGCTGCGCCGACTGGTGGTACTCGATATTGCATTCGTTGACCGCATTTACCGCAATACGCTATGGCTTGCAGTGCGTCTGGTGTTTGGGGCAAGACTGGGCTTGCTTCCTGCCATGGTGTGCCGCATAAAAGCTGGCCTGAGGGCCATGACTGATGGACTGCTTGTCGATGAAACTCGGCGGGATAGCTTTCCCAGGGTAGAATTGCCATACCTATATTTGATGGGATGGTTAATTCTTCATAACCCTAGGGTGATGTCTCCCGGATCTGGCAGTAGTTCGGGGGATAGTTTTTTGCTGAATTACAAGAAATCATCCTGGAATGTGGCTACAGTCTTAGACTGTCGACGGGTACTGAATTTTAGTCACAGTTGGAAGCTCTTCTGTACTGTCCCCTCTGTACATCTCAATCAACAGGGGATCAGACTTCAGGATGTAGGCGACAAGCAGACCATTGCTTCTTTGAGCCCTACCTGCCTAGTCGGTTTGCCAGGCAGTTTGTGTACGATCAGTTGTACGTGGGCAATGCTGTCACCAGCTTTCGATCCAGGGGTAGACTTATCGATGGAGCGAGAGGATGGCGCTACTTCATCATGGGTTGCACTGAAGCAACTTTTACAGTACCCGTTATTTTATTCTTCATGGAGCTGCGCATCCTCCACTCGTATGCCCAATTCTATGTGGCAACCAACACCTTCCACCACGACTTCGATATGCATGGAAGTTTTAGGGTGCCCTCCTCCAAGTCTGCAGGAAGAGATGAAGTCCCCTCGGTCTCTTCTAACGAGGGTGAATATTCTGTGAATCCAGATGAGCCTCTGTTGGCGGTTCCGAGGGGTGAAATACCTCCGCCTGCAGGGCCTCTGGTAATCTCTGGTAGGCGAAGGGCTCATGTTTCGAAGGAGACTTCCCCTCGCAAGAGGAAGAAGAAGACGGTTACTCGTCCTCTCAGGATTCCCGGCAATAAGGCTTCTAGAAGTGAGCCTGCACCTCCCCCTGTTGGGGATGATTCTTTGATTGGAGGTTTCTCGCATTTTAGAGAGGGAACCTCTGCAGTTCCGACGGGCGGCGCCGGAGAATTCTTGCTCGAGGCTGTTGTCGCTGCTACCACTTCAGGTAGTGGTACGAGTTCGCCTACCGGGCCGAGCCCAGTAAGATATTTTTATCCAGACCGATAACAGGAGAGACCTCTGCCGTGTCTGTAAGTGCACCCAGCGAGATTCTACATGGTGAACCTCGATTGTGTAGCGCCCCGTTCTCCCGATGCGGAGAGCGCGGCTAAGAAACACAAGACGGTATCGTTCGATCGGGATAGATTGAATTAAGAACTCGTCCTCGTTATGGATTTGTTTCTTCGGAATCGATTCCCATATTCAGTGGACTGCGCCCCCGGGATTGGCTTAGCGGCAGAGTCAGGAGGGACCTCTCCGCTGCTATCTTTTATTGCCTCGGTTTTCGATGTCGCTTGTTGCTTTCGTGCTTTGAGTTGGTTTTGGGATTTACTTGTTTTCCTTGAACGGTTTCGATGGTTTTTATTGTTTTCGTTCATTGACTTGCACTTCTATTCTGAGAATGGAAAGAGAGGAAGAAGTATTAATCGAGCTATTCGTAATGCAGGTGAACGAAGCTTCCTCTTGCTCTATATAATACTTTCCATTCCAAAGAACGGAGTCGTAAAGCGCCTCCTTCCTTCTCCCTTCCAAAATCCAAGTGAGTGGCTACCAACCCGATTAGCTAGTCCTGCTTCCAAGCTTCACAGCTAATCAATCCGCACTCTCCTTTGCCCCGATCAAACGATACCAAGTAATAATAAAAGAAACCAAGATAAAAGAGAATAGACTTGGTTCATTATGCTTGTCGATAATTTCATGAACGGATACTTAACTGCGTGCTTGTTCGTTTGGGAATGGATCATAAACTGCTTGTCTTGTACTTGCTTGTCTTGTACTCTTGTTGCCTCAAACACAAACTTGTTACTTGTATATTGTTCGATCATGGACAACCAGTGCACAGGGTAAACGTCTCGCGGACGATGCTGGGGCACTGGCATCGATCCGGTCCGGGCGAGACATATTGTTCTAGTCTCTTGTTCGGCAGAAATGGCTTGCAGCACCTCTTGTACTTACGTTGCAAACCATTCTCGTCAAAGACTACTGTCCGTTATGGCACCACGCCAGTGATCATCGTGTATATTTAAACCTGTTGCATACTAACTTGTGTCTTCGTTTCAGGGAAGGCATGGTAAGTATTGTGCAGGTAATTCAGACGGTCAGGTAAAATCCACCGAACGGTGGCACGTTCATTTCAGTAAATTCAATATGCTGCTTAACTGTAAATGAACTAAGGCAAGATAGAAACCCACAAATATGTATGCTTCACTAAACAACGTGTTGATTGGTATAGTCAGGCTAGCTCGCCTTCACCAGCATGTTTCGATATGCTGACCCTCGTTGAAACAGGTTCTCCGCACCAAGGCGAACCGAGCGAGGAGACGAAGTCGTCTACCCGATCCAGTCTAACTGTTGGCGCATCTTCACCGCGCCCCCGAAGCATTTTGGAGTCAGGAGCCTGCAACTCTTCATACACAAATGCAGCTCCGTGGCAAGGCGATCCTCCAGCCTGGAGGTCTTTATCGTTTTGAGTTTATAAAAGGATGTAATGCAAAAGACTGCTATCTCATTTTGAGTCAACCCTTTTGTAAGCCGTTCGGCATATTAGCTGACTCGTTCAGGAGTTTGTAATAGATGTTCATTATCAATAAAGAGAACTTTTCTATGTTTCAAATCTGTGTTTCAATTTATCTGCGTACTCTGAATATGTGTTTTGCTATGTAAATCATTAAAAAGCCTTGTGCGGGCGCAACTCCAGGCTCGCACGGCGGTCACGACTCGGGGGACGCCTCGGGGCGTGACATAGTGGTATCAGAGCACAGATTCAAAGTTCCTTAGACTTCGTGCTGGAAAAGTTCCTTTAACGATCAAATTCCTGTACGAACTCTTGAACTCACTAGGCCAAAATGAGATACGTTCATGCAATAAGTCCATAATACATTATGATCCTAATGTAATTTACCTTCTTTTGAAGGAATGAATCCAGCGCAATCTGCAGCGCAAGTCCCGGACGAAACGCAAGGCCAAGGGAGTAGTTCGGGCACTTCGGGAAGTTCAAGAAGCCAGCGAGCCACGCCAAGCATCGATCCCGTTCAGCAAATATTGCAGATGTTGGGGGAAAACCAACAAAGGGACGAGGCTCGCCATGAACGGGCCGAGAAGCGAGCGGAAGAGAGTCAGCTCAAGTTTCAAGACAATATAGAAGCACGATTCTCAGTCCAACAGAAGCAGGTAGATACCCTGCATCAGATCGTTCAGACTTTGGCTGCCAACCATTCCGCCGGAACAACAACGATTCCGGTGGAGCAGCCCGTGCTTGAAGTAGAGACACCGCAAATTCCAAAAGCGAGGGACGTGACTGCCTTCGACTTTGGCCGCTTCAAGAAAGTCTGCAACACCCCATTCAACGGGACTGAGGACCCAGTCGTAGCTCTAGATTGGTTGGCCGAACTTGAAGATCACTTCGCTCTGTTAGAGGTCCCCGAAGATAAGCGCGTCTCCTGCGCGCAACTACAGCTCCGCCTTAACGCACACGATTGGTGGGACGTGCATCGACGATCTCTCCAATTTGATCACGGAGAGGAGGCGATCTCGTGGACGACTTTTCGTGCCGCGTTCGAAGAGGAGTATGTACCCCCTCCAGTCCAACGTCAAATGGAGAACGAGTTCGTGCAGCTGCGGCAAGGCAGCATGACAGTTAAAGAGTACTCCGCCGAGTTCAACCGACTCTCCAAATTCGCTAGGGCCTATTTACCTGATGCAGCGAGTCGAGCTAGAAGGTTTGAAGGTGGACTACGCCCTGTCATCCATTCGCACGTAGCCGTTCCTCAGTACCGGACAATGCGTGAAGTCATGAATCACGCCCTGTCGCTCGAACCACACTATCCTCACGTTCCTGCCGGCGCTGTGCATACATCCAGTCACAAACGCCAAAGCGACGAGAGAGGAAACAACGCTGCAAAGCGCCGAAAAGATAGTGGTTCACACAAAGGGAACACAATGCCCTACTGTAAATTCTGTAAAAAGTCAGGGCATGCAATCGACAAATGTCGTATGAAACTTGGGTTATGCCTAGCCTGTGGCGGATCAGACCATTCTGTTCGTACTTGTTCCTTGAGTCATGATCGCCCCCAACGAAACAATCCCTAACGGTAGGTCCTATCTTAAGTTTCGGGACAAAACTTCCAATTGGTTGGGTAGGATGTAGCGCCCCGTTCTCCCGATGCGGAGAGCGCGGCTAAGAAACACAAGACGGTATCGTTCGATCGGGATAGATTGAATTAAGAACTCGTCCTCGTTATGGATTTGTTTCTTCGGAATCGATTCCCATATTCAGTGGACTGCGCCCCCGGGATTGCCTTAGCGGCAGAGTCAGGAGGGACCTCTCCGCTGCTATCTTTTATTGCCTCGGTTTTCGATGTCGCTTGTTGCTTTCGTGCTTTGAGTTGGTTTTGGGATTTGCTTGTTTTCCTTGAACGGTTTTGATGGTTTTCATTGTTTTCGTTCATTGACTTGCACTTCTATTCCGAGAATGGAAAGAGAGGAAGAAGTATTAATCGAGCTATTCGTAATGCAGGTGAACGAAGCTTCCTCTTGCTCTATATAATACTTTCCATTCCAAAGAACGGAGTCGTGAAGCGCCTCCTTCCTTCTCCCTTCCAAAATCCAAGTGAGTGGCTACCAACCCGATTAGCTAGTCCTGCTTCCAAGCTTCACAGCTAATCAATCCGCACTCTCCTTTGCCCCGATCAAACGATACCAAGTAATAATAAAAGAAACCAAGATAAAAGAGAATAGACTTGGTTCATTATGCTTGTCGATAATTTCATGAACGGATACTTAACTGCGTGCTTGTTCGTTTGGGAATGGATCATAAACTGCTTGTCTTGTACTTGCTTGTCTTGTACTCTTGTTGCCTCAAACACAAACTTGTTACTTATATATTGTTCGATCATGGACAACCAGTGCACAGGGTAAACGTCTCACGGACGATGCTGGGGCACTGGCATCGATCCGGTCCGGGCGAGACATATTGTTCTAGTCGCTTGTTCGGCGGAAATGGCTTGCAGCACCTCTTGTACTTACGTTGCAAACCATTCTCGTCAAAGACTACTGTCCGTTATGGCACCACGCCAGTGATCATCGTGTATATTTAAACCTGTTGCATACTAACTTGTGTCTTCGTTTCAGGGAAGGCATGGTAAGTATTGTGCAGGTAATTCAGACGGTCAGGTAAAATCCACCGAACGGTGGCACGTTCATTTCAGTAAATTCAATATGCTGCTTAACTGTAAATGAACTAAGGCAAGATAGAAACCCACAAATATGTATGCTTCACTAAACAACGTGTTGATTGGTATAGTCAGGCTAGCTCGCCTTCACCAGCATGTTTCGATATGCTGACCCTCGTTGAAACAGGTTCTCCGCACCAAGGCGAACCGAGCGAGGAGCCGAAGTCGTCTACCCGATCCAGTCCAACTGTTGGCGCATCTTCACCGCGCCCCCGAAGCATTTTGGAGTCAGGAGCCTGCAACTCTTCATACACAAATGCAGCTCCGTGGCAAGGCGATCCTCCATCCTGGAGGTCTTTATCGTTTTGAGTTTATAAAAGGATGTAATGCAAAGGACTGCTATCTCATTTTGAGTCAACCCTTTTGTAAGCCGTTCGGCATATTAGCTGACTCGTTCAGGAGTTTGTAATAGATGTTCATTATCAATAAAGAGAACTTTTCTATGTTTCAAATCTGTGTTTCAATTTATCTGCGTACTCTGAATATATGTTTTGCTATGTAAATCATTAAAAAGCCTTGTGCGGGCGCAATTCCAGGCCCGCACGGCGGTCACGACTCGGGGGACGCCTCGGGGCGTGACAGATTGGATCTAGGTGAATATTTGGAAGAAGATCGGCCGTTGTCGGTCGGCACACCCCCTTCTCCAGGTATGACAGCTCGCTTAGCGTCATTAAGAAATGATTTAGCTGTACTGGCTGTAGACGCGACATATACACCATCAGCCATGGGTGAATGTCATTCTTATGCCTCTTTTTTAGAAAAATTAACATCGTGTCGATATTAACTTTCTTGTCTTCTTTTCAGGGGAAGACATCTTCGGGGAGGACAGCGTCGACGCGACTTTCGTCTTTGCTTCTGCTCCTGTCTATGGCACGGAGATGCCTGACTTCGAAGGGGAGACATTTTCGGGTGCCGGCTCACCCGAAGTGGTTCCGATATCTCAGGAGGAGGATGAGCCTATCACTACGACAATGCCACCTTTGAGTACGTCAGCCACTCCAACCGTTGTCGGTGCCTCTTCTTTTGTCGCACCACCTGTTGAGGCGACGACTGTGGCAATGTCATCGGCAGTCATTCCTGGAGGAGGGTTTGCCAATATTGCGGCCACTACCAGCGTCCATTCGGGTCTAGCCGCGCTGACCGAGCAGTACACTAGTATCTTCTACACCACCTTGAAAATGTTAATATCAATGGTGTTGGAGAAGAATATAAGCTTCGAGGCTCTGAGGAGCTCCTCCCAGTCCGCGATAGTGCCAATCCAAGAATTCAATGACACTGGGGTAGCTGATATGCTGGAGAAGATAGTTAATGGTTTGGAGCAACCCATTAACGAATACTTGCAGCTAGCTCGAGGCAGCATTGACGGTCTCGTTCAAGCTAGGTACGACTCCCTGACTGCAGAGCTTGCTGCGCAAATGGAGTCTCTGAACAAGTCCATCGAGGCTCAACGGCAAGAGATGGATCATGAGCATGCCCAATTAGAATATTTCATTCCCGAGTTGACCAGTGCGAAGCCGAATATGAGGAAGAGGCAGCGAGGGTCCGCATATTGAAAGATGAGCTCGTTCGAGCAGAGGCGAAGGCTCTTTATTTGTCGGCAGCCCGAGACGTGCTGAGGGAGCGACGGGCGACTGTTCAGTAGAACCTGACACATGTGGGTGTTATCCATGCTGAATTTATGCAGGCTCAGTCTGAGCTAGTTGCTTTAAATAATGATGCAGTAAGGTTGGAGCGGGCTCGCGTCAACGTTCTGAACTCCAGGGATGAGAGAATGGTTGCTCTGGCGCAACAGATTCGTGACCTAACCGCTCCCCCCAAATGATGTACCTTTTTGCTTTTTAATATAATTTTGCTCTTTTTGGGAATAGTAAAGAGGCTCTTATCTGACTTTGTGGACCCAACATTTTGGAATATAAATGACAGGTTTGGGTGAAAGTGATATCAGAGGTAATATGGACGTGATATACTCTCGGTAAGTTTCAGCAGGACATATCTATTCAAAGGTTATATGGACGTGATAGAATATGCTCCGACTAAAATTTATAAACAAAATACTAACAGAGGTAATATGGACGTGATAGGTCTTGCAGTTCCAAATTAGGCGAACATATCTATTCAGAGGTTATATGGACGTGATAGAATATGCTCCGACTAAAATTTGTAAACAAAATACTATCAGACGTAATATGGATGTGATAGGTCTTCCAGTTCCAAATTAGTCGAACATATCTGTTCAGAGGTTATATGGACATGATAGAATATGATCCAACTAGTTTCGTTTTAGAAGTAGTATTATCAGAATAAGATCTTCACCATACTCTATTTGAGCAAAGGAGGTTAAGCATAGTACCTCTTCAAGAATTTGCCATTGATAGGAGCCATCAACAAGTCTCCATTAGGCTGGGCTAACCTGTAAGCGTCGTTTGAGAACGTTATCTCGACACATAAGGGCCTTCCCATTTGGGTTGGAATTTTCCCTTACTCTTATGAGAAATGATCATTGGCCTTCTTACAGCTAACACTAGCTCTCCAACTTTGAACACTCTTTCCTTTACTTTTTGGTTAAAAGCTCTGGAAATGGGTGCCTTGTAGAACGCAATGCGCTATTGAGCTTGGAGGTATTTCTCGTCCAATCCTTCTAGCTCTTGAAGCCTTAAAAGGTCATTCTTTTCCTGTGTCAACTCATTAGCCACTGCTATCCTGAGTGACAGAATCTGGACTTCGATGGGAAGAACTGCTTCGCTCCCGTAAACCAATGAGAATAGGGTGCAACCTGTCGGAGCTCATACCGTTGTGCGGTATGCCCAGAGACATTATCCCAGCTTCTCATTCCAATCCCTCTTGTTCGAAGAGACAAACTTTTTCAAGAGCTTGATAATGGTTTTGTTAAAAGCTTCCGCCAAACCATTAGCAGCAGGATTATATGCCGTAGAGGCCATATTTTGTATCCAATTTTTGTCACAAAATCGATGAAATGCATGGCTGATGAACTGAGGCCCGTTGTCATGAATTATCCTTCGAGGAATCCCAAAGCGATAAATAACATGATGCTTGAGGAAGCTGATCACATTAGATGTCTTCAATTCAGCAAGAGGGATCGCCTCTGCCCAATTGGAGAAGTAATCCGTGATGGCCAGTATAAATCGGTGACCTCTGGAAGAAGACGGGTGAATAGGACCAATGATATCCATACCCTATGCTTCGAAAGGCCAGGAAGCGACCGTAGGATGCAAATGTTCAGAAGGTTGATGTATAAAATCTGCATGAACCTGACAGGCTCTGTATTGCCTTACATACTTTATCGCGTCTGCGACCATAGTAGGCCAGTAATAGCCCATTCTCCTGATACGATCCTGTATCTTAGGACCGGGTTGTTGCGCTCCGCATACGCCGTCGTGAGCTTCATGGATAATCCGCTGTGCCTCATCATCGAAGAGACATCTCCATAGCAGTCCATCGTAGTTCCGGCGATATAGACACTGTAGGGATGCATCAAAGTAGAAGCGTAATGATCGTCTTTTGACGGATACTTCTTCTTTAGGGTCCTCCGACAAGATTCTGTATACCACAAAATCTATAAAGGAACTTCTTCAGTCTCTCTTGGGAGGATTGGTATTCACAGCGTAGCTGCATTCGATGTGGAAGTTGTTCTTCACACAGAAAAAATCTCTGTTAAGAAGGATCACCAAATTCTACCTTCTTATAGGAATAGCTAAATCTGCAGCTAGACTGGCTAGGGCATCAGCTTCCAGATTCTGGGATCGGGGCACATGTTCTAAGAAGAACCCTTTGAATGTCCTGGCTATCTCGACCGCTGCTCGTTGATAGGGGATGAGGTCTGGATTTTGGACTTCGTATATTCCTCTGACTTGATTGACGATCAGCAGAGAGTCACCAAAAGCTTTCAGAGATTCGACGCCCAATTCTTTGGCGACTTGGAGTCCGATTAGTAGAGCGTTATACTTTGCCACATTGTTGGAACAGGGCTCGATAAGAGAATATGCTCGATAGATGACGAGTTTATCAGGAGTGACCAGGACAATTTCTACTCCCGAAACCACATTTCCCCTGGGACCAGTCCTGGAGGCACCATCGAAGAATAGTTGCCATGCATCACTTTCCATCGCGGAATTACATTCTGCAACTTCATCGGGAATGTCCTCGTATAGTCTGGAGGCCTCCGGGATCGGATGAGCAGCCAGGAAATCAGCCAATACTTGGCCTTTGATGGACTTCTAAGGGACGTACACCATGTCATATGGTGTTAATAGCATCACCCAAGTCGCGAGCCGGGAATTAAGAACACTTGGCTTGTTCATTAGCACCCGAAGAGGATTGATCTTGGAGATGATGTGAATAGTCTGGCCTGTGACATAGTGTCGTATTTTTTGAATAACGAACATCAGGGCCAAGCATTCTTTCTCCACTGGACTGTACCGGTGCTCGGCTCTGATCAACATCCTGCTTAGATAGTAGATGGCCTGCTCGTGACCCATATCGTTCTTCTGTACGAGAAGAGCTCCTAGAGAATGATCCATCGCTCGAACATACAGTAAGAATGGTCTTCCTATGACGGGAGGTACCAAAACTGGAGGATGAGTGAGGTAGCGTTTGATATCGTTAAACGCTTGCTGACAGGCTTCGTCCCATACGAAGGATACACCTTTCTTCCTGAGACGAGAAAAAGGCTGACATCTCCCAGAGAGGTTGGATATGAATCTCCGGATATAAGCTAGACGACCTTGAAATCCCCTGAGTTCTCTCAGATTACGGGGTGGTCGCATTTCCAAGATGGCCTCGACTTTATCAGGGTCCACTTGAATGCCTTTAGTGGTAATGACAAATCCTAGGAATTTGCCACTAGATACACCCAGAAAGGACTTTGTAGGATTCATTCTGAGTTGATGTTGGCGCATCAACTAATATACTATCTTCAAGTCTTGAATGTGATTGTCTTTGAGGCGGCTTTTGACAGCTATATCGTCTACGTAACATTCCACTGTTTTGCGTAAATGCTCATGGAATATGTTACTCATAGCCCGTTGGTACGTAGCCCCAGCGTTCTTCAATCCGAAGGGCATGACCGTATAGCAATATACCCCCAGTGGTATCCGGAAGGCAGTATGCTTCTCGTCTTCAGGATGCATCTTGATTTGATTGTATCCTGAAAATCCGTCCATGAAAGACATACGTTCGAAACCGCATGTATTGTCAATCATGACATCCGTAATGGGAAGAGAAAACTCATCCTTGGGGCAGGCTGCATTCAGATCTCGGTAATCGATGCAGACACATATTTTCCCATTTTTCTTCATGACAGGGAGAATATTGGTGACCGAGTCGGGATGATGTTCTTCCTGGATGAAATCGCAGGCTATCAACTTCTTGACTTCAGCTTCAATGGCGTCCATCATATCTGGACGGAACCGGCGTTGGTGCTGCTTCACAGGCTTCGAATCGGGCAATATATTGAGTTTATGAGTAGCCACCTTTGGATCAAGACTTGGCATATCCTCATAATTCCACGCAAAGACGTCGATATATTCTTTTATCAGCTTGATAATTTTTTCCCTTTCTTCTTCGGAAAGATTGTTACTGATAAATATCGGCTTTGGCGAAAATCCATCCCCAACATCAATCTGGATAACTTCATCTTCGGTGGGAGGTTCTCTCTGCTCGAAGCAGAATTCCCATTGTGTATCCATCTGTTGAGCCCAAGCGTCATTCTTAAATGGTTCGGACTCTTGTTTGTCTGCTTTGAAGGAATCTGTCACTACCATATTTACTGATTATGTTTGTTCGAGAGCATCAAATGAGTCAGAGGGCGACGAGCCATTTTGAAAAGAGGAAAAGGCGTCCTCGTTCGACTCAGAAGTTGCATGGGAGATGGCATACCCTAACCAGAAATAAGTTTGCTGATAGTAGGGATCGCCGTGCAGCGACATTCGTCTGCCTTTTCCATAGTTGAGACCTGGTTCCAGCTTCAAGTCATAACCCATACTTTGCATGATCTTCAAAGCTTGTGGGCTGTACCTATGAACTTGCATTTTACCTGCATCATCATCAAAAGAATCTTCTTGTACAGTCAGTTCATTGCCCATGAGGCCGAAGACTATTGGATGCTGACTGCTGCCAGTAGACGGGACAATGAAGATAGAATCCTCATATGGTCCATATGTGGTGATGACATTGGATGATAACGCTATTTCCCATATGTACGGATAATAGGAATCTATAGCTTCCAAAAATTTATGTGCTATAGGTTCTATATCATCACGGGGAGTGGATTCCTAATTTGGAATTCGAGCGTCAATATACTGGAAAAGAGGACCTTTATTATCATCCGAAATCGCGTTCCTGGTTGCATTTACATCAATCGGCTGCCTGTTGCACCGAAGGTTGATGACCAAGGGTGGAGATTTCTGGTTCAAAGTGATCACTAGAGGATCACCCCCTTTTCCTGACCCGGTTTGTTCAAGTGGATAGCCGCAGGCTCTATGGCTTTTGGACGAGTAGTTCGCCCTTTCACCTTGATTGACAGAGATTGTTTGGCAGAGGGTTCTTCTGGCTCCCGGTGGGATTCCTTCTCTGCTTTGCCTGACACCTCTTCCATGTAGTCTTGAGAGTATAACACGGCATCTGAGTAGTAGGATTCTACTCCTCTAAACGGGTTCAGGTCAGCAAACTCTGTTTGTACTGTTCCTTGGGCATCTACATATTTAAAGCATTGATGTAGAGTCGAAGGGACGATGTTGTGGTCGTGGATCCAAGGTCTACCCAGCAGAATATTGTAGGACACCTCTGAATCAATGACGTAATATGTAGCCACCGATCTGAGGTCGCCAATCTGGATCCTCAGGTAAATTTTCCCCAACGGCTTACTTTTCCTGGCATTGAAACCCACGATTATAGTGGTGGTGTAAGCCAATTCGCTGGTAGGAATCCTCGGCGGTCTGAGCAGACTATGAGGAATGATGCTGATTGATGATCTCGGATCTATGTGAATCCGGTCGACCTCCATGGAACCGATGTACCCGATATAATAGAGGGGTCTGTCATGCCTGTTATGTTTTAACAGCATGTCATCTTTAGTGAAAGTGATATTCGGGACCACCTCCATCACACTGTGGCATTAAGGACATGCCATGGGTTCTTCGTCAGGGGACTTGAGCTGGGTCAAGTATGCATCCGCCTGCATTAACATTTCGCTCAGGGCTTCACGAGTGTCTTGAGAGAGCCTGAGTAGTTCGAAGATGGACAACCTGGCTGGTGTATTAGCCAGTTGGGCCAGGATGTCTAAGTTGTATGGCTTCTTTAAAACTTTGTTTTAGATGTTTTTCAAAGGTTTATTAAAGCGCACTTCTTTTTGCTTCCTTTTGTCCGCCGAAGTTGGTCTCGAAGGATCGGCCTCTGGTATGGCGGTTTCTGGCTCTGAAGGCTTGGCAGCTGAAGCGTCTGCCGGTGCATCTTCCTGACTTGCTCTATAGTCCTTGAGGTAGGCCTTCCCTGAATGGGTTGGAGTAGCCAAAACCTCGTCTTCTGATGCCGAGTGTGCCGTAATCATGTGATATGCTTTACGCTTCGAGTTCTTCTTAGACTTAGCTTTAGCAGCTTGAGTCTCTTTCTTGATCTCTGACACCAGATCTGGATGAACCCACATAATCTCGCCCCTCTGGGTAGTTAGGGGTAGCAGGTCATAATTTTGACCCCTAGCCGGAGGGAGATTAACGATTTCCATCGTTGTCTGGAAATAGGTGTAACACCGTCCGGGACTTCTTGGGAAGGCAGATTGCCAAATTGCAGAGAGATCATGTTGGCCGTGACCGTCTTTTCGCTGTTGTGCAGAGTGATGGCCTTGGCATCGATCAGCTCCTGGATCTTCCTCTTCAGTACATAATAGACTTTTGTAGGGTGGTGTATGTATCTATGGAAGATGCAGTACTTAGGGTTATTAGTACTGCCGACTTCATTAGGCCGCTTTTCCTCAGGAAGGGTAATCTTGCCGCTTTTGACGAGACACTCGAATATTCTTGGAATATCGTCGTCGTCGAAAAAGTATACTTCAATGGGCCTGGAAGTCCCAGGTTTCGTCTTCGTGGTTCCTGCAGTCTTTTGCCTGGACATATTGATTGTCAGAGATTCTTTTCCCCTGGAACTACGAGGATGGTCGTTGTTGGGGGATGACCACTTGCCTCTATCGGAGGCAGAGATCATGATGCCATTATCACGTGCCTTCCGACTGTTGTCCTTGGCGGCTACCGCTGAGATGATGAACGAGGGCCAATCATGGAACGGATATGGTCCTGTGAACACCGAGATTACGGGAAGAAGGTTCTTCCTGCAAATGTCCACCAATGCCGAGTCTGGAACTCCGGAAGGCATTTGCAAAGTGGCCTGTCGAAAGCGTTCGATGAAGGTGCGAACGTCCTCTTTTTCCTTCTGATCCACTTTGATGAGAGAGGACATAGACATGTCCATCCCTCCCTCGTAGAATCGTGTGAAGAATAAAGCTTTGAAGTCTTTAAAAAAAGTAATGCAGTTGTCCGCCAGACTACGGTACCACTGATAGGCCACTCCTGAGAGACAGCCTTTGAACACCCGACTGAGGAGGGCGTCATTCCCCTGTAATAATATCGTCATCATACTAAAGTAGTTTATATACTGACTCAGCGATATTTTTCCCTCGAACAAAGCCATGGTCTGCGGTTTGTATCTAGGAGGGAAAGGGACCTCTTCCCAGATAGCCATGTAAGGCTGGTTGATTCCCAATTTCTTGAGCTAATCTTTGTGCTTCAAGGCATCAAATTGGGCTTTCAACTCCCGTACTGCCTGCATCGGATTTTTAGCTGGTAGCGGGACCACGGAGTGGTGTGGAATCGGTTGTATCGCGATTCCAACGGGAGGTAATCTATTCTCCGAGTGTGGAAGCGGAGGAACTGCTGACTCAAGATCTAGAGCAGGCTCTTGGATTGCGTTGGATGGTGGTAAGTCCACCCCCACACGTATCTGAGTTGGAGGGACCGATGCTTGAGCCATAGCAGCTGTGTGTTGAGTCAGCATCATCTGGTGCATGTTCTCCATCATGAAAGCTTCCTCGTGTTCATCTCCAATGGCATAAACTCCCATCTCCCTGGGTGTCATTGAAAGATTAGTATAGGTCTCTGTAGAAGTTGACTCTATACTTTCAATATCTGATTCGGGAGACTGGCGACCCCCAGCATCGGAATCAGAAGAGTACGTAGCCGGTTTTATGACCTCGAACGGGTGTTTTGGAATACCCCAGCTTCAATGTTCCTAAGAAGATTGTTGAATCTCCTTCGGCTCGGAGTTCTAGAGGGATAATATCTTGAGTGCGATCTTCCTCTAGGTATGTGTGAAGCCATGTTCACTGATGCATGTGTGGCGACTTCTTCCTAGAAAGATGGAGAGTAGCTTAACCGGTCAAAAACTGACCGTTTTGCCTCTGAACAGTAATAATTAACTATAATCCTATGACTATTACAATAGTGCTCTCTAGGAGGCGTAATAGACATGTTGGAAGATCCTCTATCCTTGCGCTTCTGGATCAGATACTCACGCAGGTCAGGAGGAGTTACAGAAGAAGAAAAAGATGGCTTGTTTCTTCTGTTCACATCAGTGGGCATGCGGATGTTGGGAACCATAGTTCTCCCTGTGCCACCCGTGTACAACAGGTTGGCCATCTGGGTAGCGAATAATCCCCGAGGAGGGTGTCTTTCTGCAACTTGAGCCTTCTTTACGCTGAGGGGCTTCGCCTGGCATAATTTGGGGCTTTGCTCAGGTTGGCGTAAAGCCGAGGAGGTCCTCAGTCGGCCATCAGCTTCTCGCATAATCCGGAGGTCGGGCAGATTATTCCCTCGCTGGCGTACAGGCCGAGAAGTTGAGCAGTCCGCCGCTTGCTTTCTCTTGCATTGAATGCAGGGATCATCTGCTTTTTCGTGTAAGGCAGATGCATTTTTACCCGTGGAGCACATTTAGAATTTCTGATTTGGCGCTGAGGCATTATCAAAAATTTTGTCTGCCACGTCACAGATGGGAGACAGAGTTTTACGCGCAGAGCGCGATGTATACTTCTGGACTAGCGCTGTGGCATTGCCAGAAGTTTTGTCTGCCCTGTCAGTGACAGGCGACTGAATTTTACGCGCAAGGCACGGAGTATACTTCTGGACTAGCGCTGAGGCATTGCCAGAAGTTTTTTTTGCTCTGTCAAGGGCAGGCGACTGAATTTTACGCACAAGGCACGGAGGAAGCGATGCTACAACCTCGTTGGTCAAAGAGATCGGAGAGATTGGAGAGTCACAGGAATGGTAGAGGATGTCTTGGGCATCCAGACCTTACACAGCTTCCTGTTGTCTTGGACAGAGAGAGAGTGAGAGCTACCCCTTGTTCGAAGCATATCTTCGTAGGCAGACTGGTCGAACTGGACAACCAGGGTCTTTTTTACGGATCCCACGGATATCGCATCGTGTTGAGAAATTGCTTCCTCATCAGAAGAGAAAGATGTCCCTAGCAGAGTCGCCATCTTGTTTGTGGTGATAAACGAAAGAAGAATAATGATGAGGTTTTATACGAAAACCCGCTTTTTGGTTTACAAACAGAAAGTACAATTAATCCTATATGAGGATGTCGAGTATAATTTTTTAATCTGGGTAAATATTGCTATAGGAGTCTGATCTGCAGTCGATCACTTTGTCCCTTGGACCACACGATGATGAAGAAGGTGCCTCGAAGGTTGCAAAGGAGAGTGGATGCTCGATGCCAAAGTCGGCGATCACTACTTCGTGTCTGAGCTCTGGATTCTCCTCTCTCAAGGACTCTTCGACCCTTGGTTCTACAGCTCCAAGTCTTCGACCCTTGATCTCTCTTTCCAATTTTTGTACACCTTGGATCTATTTTTCGACCTTGACCTTTGTTGATAGAGGTCTCTATTTATAGAGTTTTAGTGACAGTGACCACTCAGTCGGCGTAGAAATCGAGTAGTGGAAAGTACAGCACCCTTTTACACGATGGTTACAATAATCGTTGCCCGCGTATAAATAACCTTTTAAATGAGCGTGTGATGCATGTCCCTTTAAGAGATAATGCGTATAACTGCTGCGAAGATCATGGCGTAAAAGCCATGTAGGTAGTTATCCCTCGCGTAAAAAAGGTTGGCGAAGAAGCCAAAGAGTTATCGAACCGGCATAGAAGCCGATCAGGCATAGAAGCCGAGCGGGCATAGAAGCCGAGTAGGCGTAGAAGCCGAGGGTCGTAACGTGCAAGAGTGATTACGGATTTTGGAGATATAATTAAATCTCTCGCATTAAATGCAGAGATCTGCCATCATCCTGCACATTAAATGCAGAGGCGTGCCTCGAGGATCTGCCATCATTCTGCTCATTAAATGCAGAGACGTGTCATGAAGACCTTCCATTATTCTGCGTATTAAATGCAGAGACGTGCCTCGAGCCCTGTACGAAGAGAAGCTTTTGACGTGGTAGCCTGTTTGTCTTCTGCGGAGCATAAACAGCTCATATCTGCCTGTGTAAAACTAGGCAGCGTATTCCTTTGTATGCGTAGAAGCAGTTTACGCCAAGGAGATGTCACTAAATGACGGTTCGGTAATATTTAATCAAATCTCTTGCATTAAATGCAGAGATCTGCCATTATCTTGTGCATTAAATGCAGAGGCGTGTCTCAAAGATCTGCCATCATTATAGACGTCGTCTGGGTAGCCGTGCAGTAATCTTTGTCAGGAGTCAGACATCAAGTTCAGTGCATGATTTGACAGGTTCATTTCGAGGAATACGAAGCGTTCCTCGTGCACTTCAATGCTGCATTGAAAGCGGATGAGTTTTACGCCATATAGACGATATAGCACCCCTTTTTACGCTGAAGTAGCCTGGACATACTGCATTACGCGGATAATCCTTGAGCTTATATTTTATGCTGTGCTCAGCAAAAAAGCTCTGTTGCACGCCGATGGCTCTGAAGTCATCTTTTTATGCTGCCCAGCATCAACATGCTGCGTATGGCTATCCAGCGTATTTTTCATGCTTCTACAATAAGCTGCAAGATGTAACGTCTAGTATATAAACTGACTTGTTCTTCTTACATTTTGTAGTTGACTTGCAGATACGTCTATTGGCTGAGGTGATGGGTTCTGCTGCTGGGATGCTGAACTCCAATTATCTGGAGAATCTGTCCCATGTAACATTCCCTATCTCTGGACCCCAGTATCCTGAAGGAAGGGGAATTCTGATATCGTCTCAAGGAGAACGAATGCTACTGAGCATGATTAACGGGAAGCCCCTGACGTATGTAGATGGGACCAAATATATAAAACCAGCTTTTCTATTCGGGGATATGATTGATAGACAATCCCAGACGAAGCCCAAGAAGGAAAACTAGATTTTTACTACTGAGGGCATGGTCATGTACCTGCCAAGGATGCCTCGAGATTACCTTATCTCGGCATTCTTCCATGCCATGAATCCCAGGAGGATGTCATGGACTCTGACTCCTGATCTTCACGGCTAGCCGGGGAATATATTTTATCAGAAAGGATCAGACCGAGGATTGTTTGTGAGTTGTCCTTCAGGTCCTGTTATGCCTTTTAGGGGATTATTTCCGGGTAGCATCCCGAGCGAAGATACTGCACTGCTCCAGCCATTCCAACTATCGACTTTTTGCAATGACTTCATGGGGCATGGAGGAGTATATCCCAAAGTTAATCCTCGGACCAACGGGTGGCTTACCCCTAGGAATCTTCGATGGGCTCGTTTAACCGCTTGGGCCCTAAAGCATTTTAAGACAGAGCTAGAGAGCATTAGCCTGTTCGAGGCTGTGAATGCTACCAGTGTTGGGTTGCCTCTCAACCCTAACCTATTTTTGGCTTTGATGGAGCGGTATATCTCGCTTACTGGGACTTTTGCCACTCCGCTGGGGGAGTTGGGATTGGCCCTTCACGAGATGGCAGAGATTTCAAAGCTGCCAATGGGGGATACTCCTTACGAAGAGTATGTTCCCACAAACAAGGAGCTGAAGGATGCAAACCCTCGGGTAGTGGCAGCGTACCAGGAGCTAATGTGCCACTATCTTGCCTACACCACCTTCTACAATGAGCCCTCTGATTTGGCTCATACCAACAAATGGGCGTCCTATCTTTTCTTTCATCAGGCCAGAGCTGCTAAGCCAGACAAAGTAGTGGATAGAAGAGATAAACCCTTGAATTTTCTGAGCGTGCTTAATGCTCAAATAGTCGATGATCTTATTGAAGATGCTGAGGCTTCAGATCAAGTTCTCGATGAGGAGATCGAGGGTTATCCTGTAGGCACTAAAGCTTACAATTATATAAGGCATTGCCGCAAGCCTCTGTCGAGGGAAGCTCAACTGGCTGGCTTCCTCTCTATGTGGATACGCCTATTAGTAATTCCTGGCATTGCATCTGCAGATCGCCTTCATCGTAACATCTTAAGGCCTGCAGTATGTTTGGTATTTGGAGCAAGACTAGGCCTGCTTCCTGCCATGGTATGCCGGTTTCAAGCTGGCCTGAGGGCCATTACTGATGGGCTGCTTACAGATGGCACATGGCGTTAAAGCTTTCCAAGGGTAGAATTACCATTCCTATATCTGATGGGATGGTTAATTCTTCATAACCCCAGGGTGATGTCTCCTGGCTCTTCCAGTAGTTCGGGCAATAATTTCTTGTTGAATTACAAGAATTCCTCCTGGAATGTGACGACCGTCGTAGACTGTCGACGAGCATTAAATTTTGCTCATAGCTGGAAGCTTTTCTGTATCGTCCCTACTGAACATCTTAATCAACAGGGGACAAAACTCAAGGATAAAGGTCATGGGAGAACCATTCTTTCTTCTGAAGCCTTCTACTGGTTGATCTGCATCAAACCTTCTCACTTACTATATAGAAATGAGGACCATTGCTTCCTGGAGCCATATTTGCCTAGCCGATTTGCCCAACAATTTAGGTATGACCAGCTGCCTGTAGGGAATGCTATCACTAGCTTCAAGTCCAGAGGTGGACTTATTGATGGAGCCAGAGGGTGGCGATACTTCATGATGGGTTATACTGGAGCAACTTTTACCGTGCTCGCGACTTCCCTCTCCATGGAGTTGCGCATCCTTCATTCATATCCACAATTTTATGTGGCCATCAATACCTTCCATCGCGATTTTGATATACGTGGAAGCTTTAGGATGCCGTCCAAAAAGTCTACTGGAAGAGAGGAGGTCCTCTTAGTCTCCTCTGATGAAGGTGAAGACCCTGTCGGTCCAGACGAGTTTTTGTTGACAATACCGAGAGGTGTGATACCTCCACCTGCAGAGCCTCTCGTTATCCCCAATAAGAGAAGGGATCATACTCTGAAAGAGCCTTTTCCTCGCAAGAAAAAGAAGACTGTCAGTGGTCCTACAAGGACTTTCAGCCATGAGGCTCCTAGGAGTGAGTTTGTTGTTTCCCCTATTGAGGGCGATCTTTTGATTGATGGTCCTTCGACTTTTAGAAAGGGAACCTCCACAGTTCTGACTGATAGTGTCAGAGATTCTTTGCTCGAGACTGCTGTCGCTACTACCACTACTGGTAGTGCGATGAGGTCACCTTCGAGGTCGAGCAATTTAAGGATATCTTTATCCAGACCAATAATGGGTCCAGCCCCTTCTTCGTCTGTAAGTATCTCTAGCGAGATTCTGCCTGACGAACCTCGATTAGATCTGGGTGAAGACTTGGATGACTTTCCTCCGACGTCATTTGACACACCCTCTTCCCCAAGTATAATAGCTTGCTTAGCATCATTAAGAAATGATTTAGTTGTACTGGCTACGGACACGACATATATACCATCAGCTATGGGTAAATGTCGTCCTTACGCCTCTTTTTAGGGAAAATTAACATCAAATTGATATTAACTTTCTCTTGTCTTCTTTTCAGGGGAAGATATCTCAGGGGAAGGTGAAACCGACGCAACTTTTGATTTTGTTACAGACCTAACCTATGAAGTGGAGGTGTTCGACATTGAGGGAGCAAGCTTTGAAGCTGTCGATCCTTCTTCTGCAACATTTTCGAGGGTAACCTCGCCCAATACAGTCCCGATATCATCGAAGGAGGATGAGCCTATCATCGCGATTGCGCCTCCCTCGTTGAGCATGTCAGCAACTTCAACTGTTGTCGGTGCCTCCTCTTTTGTCGTGCCGTCTGCTGAAGCGACAATTATGGCCACATCTTCTGCCAACCTTCCACAAAAGGGGTTTGCTGATATCGCAGCCACTCCCAACGTCCATTCGGATTTCGCCATGATAGTTGAGCAGTACACTAGCATTTTCTATACCACTTTAAAAATATTGATATCAATGGTGTTAGAGAAGAATCTAGGCTTTGAGGCTCTGAGGATGTCCTCCCAGGTTGCCATAGCGCCGATCAGAAATTTCAACGACGCTGGAAGAGCTGATGCTCTGGAGCAAATAGTTAATAGTTTAGAATAACCCATTAACAATTATTTGCAATTATCCCAAGGCAGCATTGATGACCTGATTTAGGCTGAGTATGACTCTTTGACTGCAAGGCTTATTGGGGAGATAAAAACTCTGAGCAAGTCCATCGAGGCACAGTAGAAAGAGATGAATGAAGAGCATACCGTATTAGGGTATGTTATTCCCCAGCTGGCTAAGTACGAGGCTGAATATGAGGAAGAGGCAGCAAGGGTCCGCAAATTAAAAGATGAACTTGCTCAGGCAGAGGAAAGGGCTCTCGCTTTATCGGCAGCTAGAGACGTGTTGAAGGACCGAATGGAAGTGGCTCAGCAGAACCTGACCCGTGTGGGTATCATCCTCGCAGGTTTTGTACATGCTCGATCTGAACTTTCTGCCTTGAACAATAAGGAGGCAAGGTTGGAGCAGGCTCGCACTACCATTTTAAGCTCCAGGAATGAGAAAATGGCCGCACTGGCGTAGCAAATTTGTGATTTGACTGCTCCTTTCAAATGATGTACCTTTTTGCTTTGATATGTAACTTGCTCTTTCTGGATATAATAAAGAGACTTTATCTGACTTTGGTGGACCCATCATTTTTGAAAATGATAGGCTAGGACGAAAGTGATATCGGAGGTAATATGGACGTGATATCCTTTCGGTAAGTTTTAGTGGAACATGTCTATTTAGAAGTTATATAGACATGATAGAATATGCTCCAACTAAAATTTGTGTACAAAACACTATCAGAGGTAATATGAACGTGATAGGTTTTGACAATTCAAATTAGTTGAACATATCTATTCAGAGGTTATATGGACATGATAGAATATGCTCCGACCAATCTTTTTATACAAAACACTATCAGAGGTAATATGGACGTGATAGGTTTTGACAATTCAAATTAGTTGAACATATCTATTCAGAGGTTATATGGACATGATAGAATATGCTTCGACCAATCTTTGTGCGTAGTATCGTCAGAACGAGATCTTCACCATAATCCGCTTAAGCAAGAATATTAAGCATAGTACTTCTTCAGGAATTTGTCGTTGATAGGAGACATTAACAAGTCTTTATTAGGCTTGGCTAATCTGTAAGCGCCATTTAAGAACGTCGTCTAAATCACATAAGGGCCCTCCTATTTGGGCTGGAATTTACCCTTACTTTTGTGCGTGATGATCATTGGCCTCTTCACATCTAAAACTAGCTCGCCAACTTTGAACACTCTTTCCTTCACTTTTTGATTAAAAGTTCTGGAAATGCGTGCCTAGTAGAATGAAATACGTTGTTGAGCTAGGAGGCGTTTCTCGTCTAATCCTTCCAACTCTTGAAGTCTTAATTGATTATTCTTTTCCTGAGTCAACTCATTAGTGACTACTATTCTGAGTGAAGAAATTTGAACTTCAATGGGGAGAACTGTTTTACTCCCGTAAACCAATGAGAATGGTATAAAACCTGTTGGTATCCGTACCGTTGTGCGGTATGCCCAGAGGCATTCTCCCAACTTCTCATTCCAATCTCTTTTATTCGAAGAAACGAACTTCTTCAGGAGTTTGATGATGGTTTTATTGAAGGCTTCTGCCAAACCATTAGCAGCAGGATTGTATGCCGTAGAGGCCATATTTTGTATCTGATTCTTATCGCAAAATCGGTGAAACGCTTGGCTGATAAATTGAGGCCCATTGTCATGGATTATCCTTCGGGGTATCCCAAAGCGATAAATGATATGGTGCTTGATAAAGCTGATCATGTTGGATGTCTTTACCTCAGCAAGAGGGATCGCCTCTGCCCATTTAGAGAAATAATCCGTAACGGCCAATATGAACCGATGACCTCTAGAAGAAGACGGGTGAATCAGACCAATGATGTCCATATCCCATGCTTCGAAGGGTCATGATGCAATAGTAGGATGTAAATATTCAGAAGGCTGATGTATAAAATCTGCATGAACCTGACAGGCTTTGCATTGTTTTGCATATTTCACTGCATCTACAATCATGGTAGGCCAGTAATAGCCCATTCTCCTTATACGATCCTGTAACTTAGGACCGGATTGATGTGCTCCGCATACACCGTCGTGAGCTTCATGGATGATCCGCTGTGCCTCATCATCGGAAAGACATCGTAATAGCAGTCCATCGTAGGTTCGGCGATATAGACATTGTGAAGACGCATCCAAATAGAAGCGCAATTATCATCTTTTGATAGATATTGCTTCTTTAGGATCTTCTGGTAAGATTTTCTATGCCACAAAATCTATAAAGGGACTTCTCCAGTCTCTTTTAGGAGGAACTGTGTTTACGGTATAGCTGCGTTCCAGGTAAAAGTTATTTTTCACACATAATAGATCTCTGTTGTAAAGGATCACCGAATTCTGCCTTCTTATAGGAATAGCTAGATCTGCAGCTAGACTGGCCAACGCATCAGCTTCCAAATTTTGAGATCGAGGCACATGCTCTAGGAAGAATCCTTTAAAAGATAGGGCGATCTTGATTGTCGCTTGGTGATAAGGAATGAGGTCTGGATTGCGGACTTCATATACTCCTCTGACCTGGTTGACGATCAACTGGGAATCACCGAAAGCTTCCAGGTATTCACCGTCCAATTATTTAGCGACTTAAAGTCCGATGAGTAGAGTATTATACTCTGCCACATTATTAGAGCAGGGTTCGCTAAGAGAATATGCTCGGTAGATGACGAGTTTGTCAGGAGTCACCAGAACAATTCCTACTCCTGAGACCACGTTTTCTTTGGGACCAGTCTTAGAGGCACCATCGAAAAATAGCTGCCATGTATCATCTTCCATTGCAGAGTTATATTCTGCAACTTCGTCGGGAATATCCTCGTATAGTTTGGTTTTTTCGAAATCGGATGGGCACCTAAGAAATCAGCCAAGGCTTGACCCTTTATGGAATTTTGAGGGACGTACACCATATCATACGGTGTTAGTAACATCGCCCAAGTCGCAAGTCAAGAATTTAGAACACTTGGCTTACTCATCAATACCCGAAGAGGATTGATCCTGGAGATAATATGAATGGTTTGGGCTATCACGTAATGTCGCGTTTTCTGAATGGCAAACATTAGGGGCAAGCATTCTTTTTCTACTGGATTGTACCGGTATTCACCTCCGATAATCATCCTGCTTAAGTAGTAGATAGCCTGTTCATGACCTTCGTCGTTCTTCTGTGCGAGAAAGGCTCCTAAGGAATGATCTATTGCTCGAACATACAGCAAAAATGGTCTTCCTATGACGGGAGGCACCAGAACTAGAGGATTAGTAAGGTAACGTTTGATATCGTCAAATGCTTGCTAACAGGCTTCGTCCCATACAAAGGACACACCTTTCTTCATGAGATGAGAAAAAGGCTGACATCTCCCAGAGAAGTTGGATATGAATCTCCTGGTATAGGCTAGACGACCTTAAAATCCTCTGAGTTCTCTCAGATTACGGGGCGGTCGCATCTCAAGGATAGCTTTTACCTTATCAGGGTCAACTTGAATGCCTTTAGCGGTAATGACAAACCCTAGGAATTTGCCACTGGATACTCCGAGAAAGGACTTTGTAGGGTTCATTTTGAGTTGGTGTTGGCACATCAACTCGAACACTGTCTTCAAGTCTTGGATGTGAGAACCCTTGAGACGGCTTTTGATAGCGATATCATCTACATAACATTCCACTATTTTGCGTAGATGCTCGTGGAATATGTTACTCATAGCTCGCTGATATGTAGCCCCGGCATTCTTTAATCCGAAGGGCATTACTGTGTAAAAATATACCACAGTGGTGTACGGAAGGCAGTATGCTTCTCGTCTTCAGGATGCATCTTGATTTGGTTGTATCCTGAAAATCCGTCCATGAAAGACATGTGTTCAAAACTGCATGTATTATCAATCATGACGTTTGTGATGGGAAGAGGAAACTCATCTTTGGGGCAGGCTGCATTCAAATCTCGGAAATCGATGCAAACATGCACTTTCCCTATTTTTTCATGACCGGGACAACATTGGCGACCCAATCAGGATGTTGCTCTTCATGGATGAACCCGCAAGCTATTAACTTCTTGATTTTAGCTTCAATGGCATCCATCATATCCGGTCGGAACCGGCATTGGTGCTACTTTACGGGCTTTGAATTGGGCAGTATGTTGATCTTATGACTAGCCACCTTTGGATCAAGACCTGGCATATCCTCATAATTCTACGTAAAGACGTCGATATACTCTCTTATCAGTTGGATTATTTCTTCCCTTTCTTCTTCGAAAAGATTGTTACTGATAAATATTGGCTTTGATGAGGTTTTATTCCCAACATCGATTTGGATAACTTTATCTTCAGTGGGCGGTTCTCTTTGCTCGAACCGTAGTTCCCATTGTGTATTCATTTGCTGAGCCCAAGAGTCACTTTCAAACGGTTCAGATTATTGTTTCTCTGTTTTGAGAGAATCTGTCAATATCGTGTTTACTAATGATGCTCGTTCGGGGTCAACATGTGAGCCGGAGGATGATGAGCCATCATGAAAAGAGGAAAATATATCCTTATTTGACTCAAAAGTTGTAAGGGAGATGGTATACCCTAATCCAAAATAGGTTCATTGACAGTAGGGATCACCATGCAACGGCATTCGCCTGCCTTTCCCGTAATTGAGGCCTGGTTCCAGCTTTAAGTCATAACCCATACTTTGCATAATCTTTAAAACTTGCGGGCTATATCTGTGAACCTGCATTTTACCAGCATCGTTATTGGGAGAGTCTTCTTGTGTAGTCGGTTCATTACGCATGCGACCGAAGACTATTGGACGCTAACTGCTGCGAGTAGGTGGGACAATAAAGATAGAATCCTCATGTGGACCATATGTAGTGATGACATTATATGGTGATACTACTTCCCATACATACGGATGATAGGAATCTATAACTTTCAAGAATTTTTTGGCTATAGGTTCTATATCGTTATGGGGAGAGGATTCCTGATTTGGAGTTTGAGCGTCAATGTACTGGAAAAGGGGATCTTTATTATCGTCAGAAACCATATTCCTAGTTATATTTATATCAGTTGGCTGCTTGTTACGCCGAAGGTTGATGACCAGAGGTGGAGGTTTTTGGTTCAAAATGATCACTAGAGGATCACCTCCTCCTGATTTGGTTTTGTCCAAACGGATGACCATGGGTTCCACGCTTTTAGGACGGGTAGTCCATCCTTTTACCTGGATTGACAGAGGTTGCTCAACAGACGATTCTCCTGGCTCCCGAAGGGATTCCTCTTTCGTCTTACCCGATACTTCCTGCATATAGTCTTGGGTGTACAATATGGCATTGGAGTAGTAAGATTCTACTCCTTTAAACTGGTTGAGGTCAGCAAACTCCATTTGTACTGTTCCTTGGGCATCTACATATTTGAAGCATTGATGTAGAGTCGAAGGAACGATGTTGTGATCATGGATCCATGGTCTGCCCAGCAGAATATTGTAGGACACCTCTGAATCAATGACATAGCAAGTATCCACTGATCTAAGGTTACCAATTTGGATCCTCAGACAAATCTTCCCCAGCGGCTTACTTTTTCTGGCGTTGAAGCCTACGATTATAGTGGTGGTATAAGCCAGTTCGCTGGTAGGAATCCTCAGCGGTCTGAGCAGACTATGAGGAATGATACTAATTGATGATCCCAGATCTATATAAATCTGGTCTACCTCCATGGAACCGACATATCCGGTGTAATAGAGTGGTCTGTCATGCCTTTTATGTTTCAACAGCATGTCATCTTGAGTAAAAGTGATATTGGGGACCACTTCCATCGCACTATGGCATTGAGGACATGCCACAGGTTCTTCATCAGGGGACTTGAGCTGGGTCAAGTATGCATCTGCCTGCATTAATGCTTCACTCAGGGCTTGACGAGTGTCTTTAAAGAGCCTGAGTAGCTCGAAAATAGACAATCTGGCTGGTGTATTAGCCAATTGGGCCAGCATGTCGAAGTTATACGGCTTCTCCAAACCTTTTTTTTTTGAATATTCTTTAAAGGTTTATCAAAGCGCACTTCTTTTTGCTTGCCCTTGTCCGCCGTAGTTGGTCTAGAAGGAACGGCCGCTGGTACAACAGGTTCCGGTTCTGAAGGCTTTGCAGCTGAAGTGTCTGCCGTTGCTTCTTCCTGATTTCCTCCATAGTCCTTGAGGTAGGCTTTCCCTGAACGGGTGCCGGTAGCCAAAGCCTCCTCTACTGATGTAGAGGATGTTGCAACCATATGACATGGTTTATGCTTCGAGCTCTTTTTAGACCTAGCCTTAGCAGCTTGGGTCTCTTCCTCAATCTCTATCACTAGATCAGAATGAACTCACATAATCTCACCACGCTGAGTAGTTAAGGGTACCAAATCCTGGTTTTGACCCCTGGCTGGAGGGAGATTAACAATGTTCATCGTCATCCGGGGAATAGGTACTATACCGTCCGAGATTTCTTGAGGGGGCAGATCGCCGAATTGGAGAGAGATCATGTTGGCGGTGACCGTCTTCTCACTATTGTGCAGAGTGATCGCCTTGGCATCGATCAGCTCCTAGATTTTCCTTTTTAGTATATAACACGCCTTGGTAGGGTGATGTATATACCTATAGAAAATACAGTACCTAGGGTTATTGGTACTGCCGACTTCATTTGGCCGCTTTACTTCGGGGAGAGTGAGCTTGCCACTTTTGACTAGACAGTCGAATATGCTCGGAATTTTATCATCATCAAAAGAATACTAATCAATGGGCCTGGAAGTCCCAAATTTCGTCTGTGTGGTCCTGGAAGTATGCGGCTTGGATGTGTTAATCGCCAGAGCTTCTTTTCTTTTGGAACCACGAGGATGGTCGCTATTGGAAGATGACTGTTTCCCCTTGTCAGAGGCGAAGATCATGATTCCATTGTCACGTGCTTTACGACTGTTATCTTCAGCGGCAACTGCTGAGATAATAAATGAGGGCCAATCGTGGAACTGATATGGTCCTGTGAACACCGAGATTAGTGGAAGAAGGTTCTTCCTGCAGATGTCCACCAAGGCTGAATCTGGAACTCCGGGAGGCATCTGCAAAGTGGCTTGACGAAAATATTTGATAAAAGTATGAATGTTTTCCTTCTCCTTCTGCTTCACTTCAATGAGTGAGGACATAGACATGTCCATCCCTCCTTCATAGAATCGCGCAAAGAATAAGGTCTTAAAGTCTTCGAAGGAAGTAATGCAATTGTCCGCCAAGCTTCGGTACCATTGATAGGCTACACCAGACAGACAACCCTTAAATACTCGAGTGAGAAGGGCATCGTTCCCTTGTAGCAACACCGTCATCATACTGAAGTAGTTCATGTATTGACTTGGTGACGTCTTTCCCTCGAACAAAGCCATAGTCTGTGGCTTGTATTTTGGGGGAAAAGGAACCTCATCCCAGATAGCTGGGTATGGTTGGTGGATTCCCAATTTCTTAAGTTGATCCTTATGTTTTAAGGTATCAAATTGGGCTTTTAATTCCCGAACTGCCTGCATCAGATCTTCAGTTGGGAAGGGGACCGCAGAGGGGTGAGAGATCGGCTGGATGGTGACCCCAACAGGAGGTGATATATTTTCCAGGTTAAGAGGTCGAGGAGAAGCTAATTCTTGATCTTGAATAGGCTCCTGGCTTGATGGTCGATCTACCCACAACCATAGTGGAGTTGGGGGAACAGGTGTAGCTGTGTGTTGAGTCAGCAACATTTGTTGCATACTCTGTATCATGGTATACATCTCTTTGAATGATGTTTCCAAAATAGTGACACGTTGTTCCGTACTTCCTGATAGGGAAGCTTCTTCATGTTCACTTCCGATTGCATAGACTCCCATTTCCCTGGGTGCTACCGAGGGATTAGTATAGGTATCTGTAGAGATTAGCTCTATACTTTCAAAATCTGATTCGGGAAACTGGCAACCCTAGTGTCGAAATCAGAAGAATACGAAGCCGGTTGTCATGACCTTGAACGGGTGTTTCGGAATACCCCAGCTTCAATGTTCTCAAGGATCCTGTTGAATCTCCTTTGGCTCAGACTTCTAGAGGGGTGCCATCTTGAACTTGACCTTCTTTTGGGAATATGTGATGCCATATTTACTGATGCCCATGTAGGCTCTTCTTCTTGTAAGGACAAAGAGTAGTTCAACCGGTCAAAAATTGACCATTTTGCCTTAGAACAACAATAATTAACTACAACTTTATGGCTATTACAACAGTGCTCCCTAGGGGGTGTAATAGACATATCAGAAGATCCCTTGTCTTTGCATTTCAGAAGCAAGAAATCGCACAGATCAGGAGGATTATCAGAAGAAGAAGGCTTATTTTACCTTTTTACATCAGTCAGAATGCGGATATTGGGAACCCCAACCCTTTCTCTGCCGTATTTATACAGTAGTCCAGTCATATGAGGAGCAGCTGATCCATACGGAGCGAATCTATCCACAGACTGGGATTTTTTTACGCCGAGGGGCTTCTCCTGGCGTAATTTGGAATTTTGCTCAGGTTGGCATAAAACTGAGGAAGTCCTCAATCGGCCATCAGCTTCTCGCGTAATCTGGAGAGCAGGCAGATTCTTTTGATGGCGTAAAAATCGTTAGGTCGGGAAATCTGCCACTTTTTTTTCCCTTGCGGAGTTTGCAGGAACCATCTGCCCCCTTATAGGCGGGAGAGGTATATTTACGCGCATAGCGCATTTGAAGTTTCTGACTTGGCGCTGAGGCATTGCCAGAAACTATGTCTGCCCCGTCAGCGATGGGAGACGGGTTTTTATGCGCAGAGCGCGTTCTACACTTCTGGATTGGCGCTAAGGCATTGCCAGAAGTTTTGTCTATTCCGCCAGTGACGGGAGACTGAGTTTTACGCGCAAGGCGCGGAGTTAACTTCTGGATTGACGCTGAGGCATTGCCAAAAGTTGTGTCAGCCACGTCAGCGACGGGAGACGAGTTTTTACGCATTGATCGTATAGGTTGGGATGCCACAACCTTATTGATCGGAGAGAGAGAGCCTTCAAGAAGGGTAAAGGATGTCCAGGGCATCCACACTTTATGCAGCTTCTTGCTGTCCTGAACAGAGAGGGAATGAGAGCTACCCCTTGCGCGAAGCATATCTTTATAAGCAGATTGGTCGAACTGGACGACCAAAGTCTTCTTTGTTGCTCCGACGGACACAGCATCGTGTTGAGCAATAGCCTTCTCGTCAAACGAGAAAGTAGTCCCTAGCAGAGTCGCCATCTTGTGTTTGATAATAAATGAAATAAATATAAATAGGTTTATACGAAACCTTTTCTTAGGTTTACAAACAAGAAGTACTATTAATCCTATACGAGGATGCTAAGTACAAAATTTAATTTGGGTAAATATTGCTATAGGAGTCTGATCTGCAGTCGATCACTTTGTCCCTTGGACCACACAATGCCGAAGAAGTGCTGTAGAAGAATGAGAAGCTTCAAAGATCGCCAGAAGGTTTGGACGCTTGATGCCAAAGTCGTCAATCACTGTTCTCTGTCTCTGTTCTAGACTCTTCTCTCTCAAAAATCCAATCCGATCCCCCCTGACCTCTATCAATAGAGGTCTCTATTTATAGAATCCAATTGCCATAACTGTCCAGTCGGCGTAGAAAACCGAACAATGGAGAGTGGGGCGCTCTTTACGCGACGGTTACAAAAACTGCTACCCACGTATAAATGATCTTCTGAATAAGCGTGTGATGCGTGTCCCATTAAGAGATAATGCCTATAACTGCTGCGAAGATCATGGCATACAAGCCACATAGGTAACTGCTCCTCGCGTAGAGATGATTAGAGTAGAAGCCAAATAACTGTCACTATTGGGGTAAAAACCAAATAGTTGTTCTGATGGCGTAAAAGCCAAGTAGGCGTGAAAGTCCAATAGGCATAGAAGCCCAATAGCTGACATATAGGCGTAGAAGCCCGGCAGTTGTCAAGTTGGCGTAGAAACCAGTTAGGCGTAGAAGCCCAATACTGCACGGATAGGTAGCCAGCCTAAAAGATAGCCGATCCTCCTTCCTTGACTGAGGTCTTGAGCGTATTCTGGACCAAATAGTCTTATCACGCACCAATGCAAATATAGCCTGAGTTGGCATATTTCAAGGAGATAGCATACGGCGTACTCCTATAGCCAGTCTTTGAAAGTAGAACCAAATCTCGTGCATTAATTGCAGAGATCTGCCCCCATCTCGTGCATTAATTGCAGAGATCTGCCCCCATCTCGTGCCTTAACTGCAGAGACGTGCCTCGAGCTATGTACGAAGAGCAACTTTTGACGTGGCGGTCATCTTTGTCTCATCATGAGCGTAAAAGCTCATATATGCCTGTGTAAAACTAGCAGCGTATTCCCTTGAATGCGTAAAAGCAATTTGTATCAAGGAAATGTCACTAAACGACGGTCTGGAGTTTTGTGCCGAATCATCATTACAGCCGTTGTCTTGATCGTCGTGTTGTACCCTTTGTCAGGAGTCAGGTTTATTGCACTGTCTAACAGGTTCATTCGTAGAATTCGAAGTATTCCTCGTACAGCTCGTTCGAGGGATACGAAGTGTTCCTCGTATAACTTCCCGCTGCATTAAAAAGCAGATGGGTTTTACGCCATAAAGTCGAGGTAGCAACCTTTATACGCTGAAGCAGTCTGGAAATACTGCATTAGGCAGGTTGTCTCTGGAGCTACATTTTATGTTGTACTAGCGATGAAGCTCTGCTGTACGTCGATGGCTCTGAAGTCATGCTTTACGCTGCCTAGCACTAAAACTCTGCTTTACGCGGGTTGTGCGTATAATTTCTCCAGCATATTTTTCATGCTTCTACACTCATCAGCTTGCCCTTGCTCCAGTAGAGAGAGGAGCTCCGATCCAGTAGTAGGTTGCTCCGTAGGTTTCCTAGCTTCGGTCGAGAAATATCCAAGAATTCAAGAAGCTGGAACCTTGGGTGTTCAAGGGGATCGAGGGCATCGTCTACTCTGATGATTGGCTCGAGAATATCGAGTATCTCATGAAGGTGTCCCATCTTGCTGAGGATCTGAAGGTTGAGGCAGTGAGACTTTAACTATTCGACATCGCCCGCACTTGCTTCAAGAATAAGCCACTTCTTGCTGATGTGGGGCAGTCTTAGAAGGTATTTAAAGACCACTTCAAAAGGAAGTTCTTTGCTCGGACAGAAAGATTGGACTTAGGAAGATAGTTTGAGGGCTATCCTCTTTCGCGAGTGTCTGAACTGGGAAGTGAAGATCCTCATTCTATCTTTCTATGAGACGTATTATAAGATACTTTCGGAGGTACGCAAGGTTGAGCGAGAGTTGAGATTGAAGCCCAAGAGAGACCGCAATTATTTTATGGAGGCTAATAATAGCGTAGTGCCTGCTAAGCATCTTTATCTCTAGTCAAGGCCTTTTCAGCAGCCACAACAGTACCATACTTCAACTAGAGCTTTGGTTCACCAGGCACCACAGAAGCAACAGAGACACTCACAGCACGCTTTCTGCCACTACTTTAAGAAGCCCAACTATATCTAAGAAGTTTGCAGGAAGAGGTTGGGAGTTAGTCTGTATTATGGTGTCGAAGGGCATTAGATGAGATATTGTCCTTTCAACCCTCGTCATGCAGCTTAGGGAGCAGCTCCAACTCAGATAGCACAGGTGAGGCTACTTGTAGTACAGCCGAGGGGACCGCCGCTTTTGATCCAGCAGTAACGCTTTGCCCAGCACCAACATCAGGGAGGTGCACCTCATGGATGAGCATTTGCTATGACGGTCGAGGAGGTTGAGCCTACCGGAGATGTCATCGCAGGTTCTGTTATCCTTGATTTTATTTCGGCTTTAGCATTGTTTGATTTAGGTGCTTCTCATAGTTTTGTATCTATTTTTTTTCTCTGAAGCATCATTTGTTAGCTAAGTCATTGATTATGATTTGTAAGATCATGACTGGGGGAGACATTATCCTGGTTAGTGATATTTGCAAGGATCGAAGAGTTACTCTGGGAGGTTAGGAGCTGAGTAAGTCTCTACTTGTAATGCCACTTCCGAGCTATGATATTGTACTCGGGATGGATTGGTTGAGTAGGCACCATGCTAGTATAGATTATAGAGGAGGTAGAATTTTATTTAGCCCGCCAGGAGAACCAAAGTTTGAGTTTGTTAGAGGAGCTTTGGAGCAAGAAAAAGGCATTATCTGTGGAGCTATGGTAGAAGACAAGGAGTTGTCGTATCCCTTAATAGCAGAGTTCTTGGATATGTTTCCTGGAGAATTGCTAGGATTGCCACCAGATCATGATGTTGAGTTCTCTATAGACTTGGTACCAAGTGCAGAGCCGATTTCATAGCATTTCTATAGAGTGAACAACAACGAGCTGGTCAAGCTGAAGAAGAAAGTGGATGAACTATAGGATAAGAGGTTTATCAGATCCAGTTCTTTACCGTAGGAAGCTCCGATATTGTTTGTACCAAAAAAGGATGCATTAGTGCGCATGTGCATTGATTATGGGACATTAAATAATCTCACTATCAAGAATAAATATCCGTTGTCATGGATTGACGATCTGTTCGATCAGTTGAGTGGCGCCAAGGTAATTTCTAAGATAGACTTGAGATCAGGGTACCACCAGGTGAAAGTAAAACTGGAGGAGATTTTGAAGACTGCTTTTAGGACTCGGTATGGCCAGAACAAGTTCATAGTGATGTCGTTTGAGTTGGCTAATGCCCCGACGGTGTTTATGAATTTATTGAACAAGGTGTTCCACTAATACCTTGACAAGTTCGTGGTGGTGTTCTGTCACGCCCCAGTCCCAAAATCTATGAGACCAGACACGTGGCAATGGCCAACTGGTACGACTCCGTAGGGCTTTCCAATTTAATGGACCCGACGAAGTGCACTTACACTGTCCATGGTCAAGTGATCCAAGTAATAATCTATTTCTAATATACAACAACTAAATCTAAATCTTAATCCAGGGTAAGTAATCTCAAGAAAAAATGATACGCATCATCAGTCTGCAGCCAATAACACATCCGTTCGAATAGACCAGAAGAACAATATAGGTCTATAAACACTAGGCTATATAAGCAGAATAAAATGGAAGTAATACAAGACTGAAATAGCTAGAAATATAAATATACCTGCAATGATGTCCACACTCTATTAGATCAAGTATCCTGCAACTGCACAAACAACCTGGAAGGGAACCAGGTCCTCAGAGGGACGTAACAAGATACAAAAATACATGCCATAAAGTAAGTACTGAGTAAATAAAGGGGGGGGTGTTAACCATCTAAGTGAATGCAAATTTGAGGACAACTTGAGTGTATGGGAATGTGTAGGCTAGACATATGCTGACGTAATTCACCAATCGTGACAACAGGCTAGTGTATGCAATATATGCCCCCTATAGCACAGGCACCTGATAACGTCCATCTCCGAGGAGCATGGTATCTGAAATAGTATAACGTCCAACGTTCTTTAGAGTGTGGTATCTAAAATATGAAACAAGTAATATCCAACACTCTAGAGAACGTGGTATCTGCAATATATATACGTCCGTATCACTCCGTCGAGTGCGGTATATGTATAGAAGGTGTGGGTGTCCCATACGCCTACTAGTCGTCCTCCCCGCCCAATGATCTAAGCATGTTGTATCCACAACACGCTTCCGCTACTACTCCGGGGCGTCGTAACTCTGGCTCATAGTTAACGTTAGAGCAAGGGTCCATCCCTACAACCAAACAAGGACATGGATGGGACCATCGTACCACGCTAGTCTATGCTCCACCTACTAATAACTGCTAGTCTTCTAACATGCATCACTATTAGCAGTTATATCCTATCCGTCGCACGCCTACACGTACAGGTGGCCAACCACATACGCAGGACCGTGTCCTACATGAGACTCACAACACGTGTACGAGATGTGTCAAGGCCTGAGAGTCATACCAATAACTCCATAACTGTAGGTGGGTCTACTAGACACTAAGTCAGACACAAGTCCTGACGTCAACGCATTCGTTGACTGCACCCGAGTTTCTCTCAGGCGCGCACAGTTATAATAGCTAAAACAATGAACAGCCAACTAAAATTCAGAGATTTAAACAGTATAACAAGCAAGGTATACTTGCCTGCGTGCGGCTGCTGATGACGGGGATCGGGTACTGTGTCCAATTCCTCAGGTCCCGCAATACCTAGAGAAGAGATACAAATCTAAATCAAGAATCTATTTTACAACAGACAGGTGTGCTATACATATCTATACCTAGACGCAATCTCAGCTACACCTAACAGAGACTAAACACCAGGGGGGTTGACTACAGTTGACTTCCGGTACGATAGTCAAAATAACTAGTCCTCTATATGTTCTCTTCAATTTAATTCTCCATAATTAAATTCATAATTTCTATCATGTACCATACATCCCGATTTATTTATTTAAATGCCAAAAACTCACTTTTTCTCGAATTCATAATTTAATTTTATTTGTTATATTTTATGTCGAAGACAATCTCTAATCCACAGTCCAACTTTATCAAATACGAGATACATGCTCACTATAAATATTTAAACTTATGTCAACCTCATTAAACCCATTCTCAAGTCAATTTAATTTTCATATGCATTTCACATTAACCTCATTTGAATTAACCAAAGTATTCCTTAACACATAGTGCAAGTAAACCTACACTAACCATTTATATATATATTTAAAGACCTTCTTTCTAATATAATTAATCCACATGTAATTTATTTATTATTTCCTTCACCCATGCATATATCCATGATACATTATTCATGTTCTTATTTAATCATCATTAGCATAACCTTATCCATGTTCTTATTTAATCATCATTAGCATACTCAATGTAACCCTATAATCACTTAGTTCAAATACTCCTCCCATTAACCATACATATCCCCATAATATATATATCACCCTAACAATATATTAACATTTTTTTTCCTTATATAAACTCCTATTTAAATAATTAATATTCTGGAAATTTTATTACAAAAGAGGTAGAGAAGTAAACCTCAATGAGGCTCGCCGGAGTTGATGGTGCTCGGTGGTGGTGGTGATGAAGCTTGATGGTGAGGGAGGGTTGGCCGAATGGGAGAGGGCTGTGCACAGTCCAACGTGGCCGTGGGGATGGTTAAGGGGCTGAGGTGGTGATGGTTTGGGTGGTGAAGGTGGTGGTTTGGGTGTGGTGAAGGTGGTGATGAAGTTGGTGAAGAAGGAGGGAAGAAGAAGAAGAAGAAGAAGAAGAAAGGGGAGGGGAGGTTCGGCCGAATGGAAGAGGGAGGAGAGAAAGTGAGGGAGGGGGGAGCTTTCAATGCTCTCCTAGAAATTAGGGCCGGCCTAGGGATGTGTGTGTGAGGGAGAAAGTTATATAGGAGAGTGTGTAAGAATGAGTGGTGGAGAGTGATTTGAATTAATTGAATAGATGGTTGAGATTCATTATGGATAGGGGTGGGATTCCTTCATGAGGGAATGGGTTTGGGACCCCATTTTGGGACCCTATAAATAATCATGACCAATGAGGTGTTGCCAACAATTTGTTAATTGCAAATAAGCCCCCCGTAAATTCAGAAATTTGTATAAATACATGAAATGACGTAAAAATTATGGAGAAAAATATATTTAAAAATTTTCATAGTGAGGGGGCGTTGCGCGTTAGGCGCGGGTCAAATTTGAAGGGCATTGGGATTAATTTTAACATTTAAATGGAATCTACCAAGTTGGTAATCCCGAATTAAATAGAAATAAGCGTCCCGCGAATTTAATTAAATTTGGGGCACTTGGAGTCAAAATCTGGAAATGGCGCAAAAGCCAAAAATGGTGGGGGCTTGGAGTCAGTCTTGGACCCTTTTGTTGGTCCGGCTCAACGGGTTAAGTTGGTATCCCAAAATTTGGAGTAACGACATAGGAGTCCGACACCGAATTAAATATGAATTTCGGATTCGATAAATTGTGCAATTAATTTAGAGCACAACGGAATCTGACTTTTTGTGACGGAAAAGTCCAGTGCCTAATTTGGCGGGTCTAGTCAGAAGTACAATATTTGTATGGAATTTATGGGCTGAAAATGGGCTCCGAATAATTAGACAACGATAGTGCGCGCCAAGGGTTTTAATTAATTGGATTAAAATTCCAGATAAATATAATCTATTCTAAACCTCAATAATTTCTATAAAAAATTTCCTGGCTCACTCTAACTATCCACAGAATAAATTTAGGGGGGTTTACATTCTTTCCAACTTAGAAAAATTTTGTCTCCAAAATTAAAAGTAAAGCACGATAATATCTAAAAGAATTTCAAATAACTAGTAATTAAATTGCCGTACGCAAATTCGTACCTTGCTCCTCAAATAAGTACGGAAATCGCTGCCGAATAGAATCCTCTCGCTCCCAAGTAGACTCGCCTGGTGAATGGTGCTTCCATGCCACTCTGACCAGTCGAATCGTCTGTCCTCTCAAAGTCTTCTCGCTGCGATCGAGAATCTCGACCGGCTGCTCTACGTAAGACAGACTAGGCCCAACTGTAATCTCTGAATGATCAAGCACATGGCTAGGGTCTGCGACATATTTCCTCAGCTGCGATACGTAAAATACGTTATGTACTCCCTCTAATGATGGAGGTAATGCAAGACGGTAAGCCACTTCGCCAACTCATTCCAGAATATCAAAAGGTCCGATATACCTCGGACTCAGCTTGCCTCTGCCTCTGAATCTGATGGTACCACGAGTGGGCAATATCCTCAAAAATACGTGGTCACCCTCCTTGAACTCCAATGGCCTGCGGTACGCATCTGCCCAGCATTTTTGTCTGTCCTGTGCTGCGCGCAGGTGGCTCTGAATCTGCTTGACCTTCTCTACTGTCTGTGTCACCAATTCTGGACCAAGTATCTGACGCTCTCCCACGCCACTCCAACAAACTAGCGGCCTACATTTCCTGTCGTATAGTGCCTCTTAAGGTGTCATCTGTATGTTAGCCTGGTAGCTGTTATTGCAAGAGGATTCCACCAAGTGTAGGTGGTCCTCCCAAGATCCTCCAAAATCAATCATGCATGCTCTCAACATATCCTCTAATATCTGTATCGTGCGTTCTGACTGACCATCAGTCTGCGGATGATATGCAGTGCTGAACTTGAGGCGAGTTCCTAGGCTTTTCTGCATACTCCGTCAAAATGCGACGTGAATCTGGAATCACGATCTTATACGATGCTGACAGGCACTCCATGTAGTCATACTATCTAACTCATATGCATGTCAGCTAAAATCTCCGTGGACTGCCCAACTCTGAAGGGCAAGAAATGTGCAGACTTGGTGAGTCTGTCTACGATAACCCAAACTGTATCCTTCCCGCTAGGGCTCTGTGGGAATCCTGTGACGATGTCCCTGTTAATGTGTTCCCACTTCCCCTCGAAAATTGGGAAACAGCTGCATTAGTCCTGCAGTTCTCTGTTATTCAGCCTTGTCTTGCTGACATACCAAGCATCTTGCTACGAATCTCTCCATCTCTCTCTTCATCCCATGCTACCAGAAATGCTGTCTCAAAACTCGGTACATCTTCGTACCCCCGGGATGAATAGATTAAATCGAGCAATGAGCCTCGGTCATCAACTCTTTGTGTAGCTCGCCTCTCGGATCATATAGGCGATCTCCACACCTCAATATTCCATCTTCGTGAATCCTGAGTCCCGTCCGCATGCCTGCCTTTGTCCTCTCTCGTAGACGTCGAAACCTCGCATCTGTAGGCAATGCTGCCTTGATCTTCTCAATCAAAGTTGGCTGAACCTCAAGACTGGCCATCTGTCCATCCATGCCTGGCAACACGATCCCTATCCCAAGTTTCTGGAGATCCTCTAGCAATTGCCGCTGCGTCGTCAAAAAGTATGCCATGGGCTTCCTGCTCAAGGCATCTGCTACGACATTCGACTTGCCAGGGTGGTACTGCAACTTAATATCATAATCTGTCATCAATTCTAGCCAGTACCTATGTCTCATGTTGAGGTCCTTCTTCGTGTAGGCATACTTCAGACTTTTATGATCTGTATAAATCTCCATACGCTCACCATAAAGGTAATGTCTCCATAGCTTTAGTGCAAATATCATTGCAGCTAGCTCCAAGTCGTGCGTCAGATAGTTTTTCTCATGAACTCTCAGCTGTCTCGATGCGTAGGCTAACACCTTGCCATTTTGCATCAGTGCACATCCTAATCCGCTCCCAGACGTATCACTATATACTACAAATCCTCCTGATCCTGAAGGTAGTGTCAAAAATCGGTGCTGATGTCAGACGCTTCTTCATCTCATCGAAAAGTCGCCTGACACTCGTTGGTCCAGATAAACTCCTCGCCTTTATGCGTCAGTTGCGTCATAGGCGTATCTATCCTCGAGAAGTTTTCCACGAACCTCCGATAATATCCGGCAAGTCCGAGGAAACTCCTAACCTCCGTAACTGTGGTAGGGGTAGGCCATGTCCCAAATGCAACTATCTTCTCAGGGTCAACTGATAGTCCATTTTCGGTGATTTTGTGTCCCAAAAACGGTACTCTATCCAAGCAGAACCCACATTCGCTGAGTTTGGCATACAGCCTCTCGTGCCTCAGCGTTTCCAACACGGTCTTGAGATGTCTCTCGTGCTCCTCTTGGCTCTTGTAATATTCTACGATATAATCGATAACTACCACCACGAACTTATCCAAGTACTGGTAAAAAATATTATTTCTTAAACTCATAAACACCGCTGGTACGTTGGTTAAAACAATCGTGACTAGAAACTCACATTGGCTATATATCGTCCGAAAAGTCGTCTTTGGAACGTCCTATCTCTGAATCTAGATCTGATGATAGCTGGATCTGATATCGATCTTCGAGAATGCATATGCGCCGCTTAGCTGATTCAACTGTACTGTCCTGTCTTTCCTTGGCACAATTTAGATGGGTATTCTCCCATGGGAAAAGACTAGTCCGACCGAAACTCTTGTCCAAGTGATCCTCTACTATGGACCTCCAACTCAACCAACTCTTTCGGTGCTAGTCTGAAGACGAGAAAATAATTTGCTCCGCTCTTGGAGTCAACTCTATAGCAAATTCTACCTCTCCGTTAGGTGGCAGGCCAGAAAGGGTTCCTAGAATCACATCCTCAAACTCTGATATCATGCGGGGGTTCACTGGTTCACCCTGCATTGTGTGTCTCTAAGGTAGTTGGGCACTAAGTTCCCGGGCTTCCTGAAGTAACTCAAACTCAGGGTAATCTGGTGGTCATAATTAATGTAATCTCGTCGACAATCTCGCGTCGTGAGGTATTGGCTCAACCAATCCATGTCTAGGATAAGGTCATAGTGTAGAGTAAACCTTAAAATAATTTCTCCCATTTTGTTTCCAACATTAATCCTCAAAAGAAAATTTTCCTCGCCTAATGTATAATTCTCTTCTCCTCAAGGTTTTTCCTAAAATTTTATTCCTTAAATTCCTTTTTTTTTTGTTATTTATCTCTTCGAGTCACATAGTAGGATTTTAATAATGATGTCACCCAAGCACTTACTAAAATTTCTCGTATTAGATAATCATCTTCCAAGTGAGAGCTTGAAATTTTATCTCCTCTAGTCCATAATGTCATTCCCGGTATTGCTATCAAATACAACCACTAATTTCCATCATCAGGCTATGTATTTCCTTAGACCATTCTAGGCCTTGATCAACAATCCTTCCAGCTCCTTGTACTTCTGAGATCACTGCTATCTCGAGTACGAATAGGGTACTACTGGGTCCAACTCTCTTGCCAACCTTCCACACTAGTTCTAGAATCCAAAGAACCCATCAATCTATTCTGATAAGGTAACAATCTTCTCCGAGAAAGGTATACAAATTCTGTCTCCTGTCGTCTGGTCTTCGATCTTCTTCTGGAGGGAAGTCATCAGTCACAAGCATTCGTTTCCCTGAACAATAGGGGACGAGGAACAAGGATGGCGATATTGACGAAGATTGAACGAATGTAAATTGGAAGTCCAAGGGATTGAGATTGAGATCTTATTCACATTAATCCTAAGTTGCAGGCTCGTTCGGTACAGTAACGTAACCGATACGATTTGCTCTGACCTGCATGGGCCACCACTAAAACCATGTCACGCCCCAGTCCCAAAATCTATGAGACCAGACATGTGGCAATGGCCAACTGGTACGACTCCGTAGGGCTTTCCAATTTAATGGACCCGACGAAGTGCACTTACGCTGTCCATTGTCAAGTGATCCAAGTAATAATCTATTTCTAATATACAACAACTAAATCTAAATCTCAATCCAGGGTAAGTAATCTCAAGAAAGAACGATACGCATCATCAGTCTGCAGCCCAATAACACATCCGTTCGAATAGACCAGAAGAACAATATAGGTCTATAAACACTAGGCTATATAAGCAGAATAAAATGGAAGTAATACAAGACTGAAATAGCTAGAAATGTAAATATACCTGCAATAATGTCCACACTCTATTAGATCAAGTATCCTGCAACTACATAAACAACCTGGAAGGGAACCAGGTCCTCAGAGGGACGTAACAAGATACAAAAATGCATGCCATAAAGTAAGTACTGAGTAAATAAAGCGGGGGTGTGTTAACCATCTAAGTGAATGCAAATTTGAGGACAACTTGAGTGTATGAGAATGTGTAGGCTAGACATATGCTGACGTAATTCACCAATCGTGACAACAGGCTAGTGTATGCCACATATGCCCCCTATAGCACGGGCACCTGATAACGTCCATCTCCGAGGAGCATGGTATCTGAAATAGTATAACGTCCAACGTTCTTTAGAGTGTGGTATCTGCAATATGAAACAAGTAACGTCCAACACTCTAGAGAACGTGGTATCTGCAATATATATACGTCTGTATCACTCCGTCGAGTGCGGTATCTGTATAGAAGGTGTGGGTGTCCCATACGCCTACTAGTCGTCCTCCCCGCCCAATGATCTAAGCATGTTGTATCCACAACACACATCCGCTACTACGCCGGGGCGTCGTAACTCTGGCTCATAGTTAACGTTAGAGCAAGGGTCCATCCCTACAACCAAACAAGGACAGGGATGGGACCATCGTACCACGCTAGTCTATGCTCCACCTACTAATAACTGCTAGTCTTCTAACATGCATCACTATTAGCAGTTATACCCTATCCGTCGCACGCCTACACGTACAGGTGGCCAACCACATACGCAGGACCATGCCCTACATGAGACTCACAACACGTGTACGAGATGTGTCAAGGCCTGGGAGTCATACCAATAACTCCACAACTGTAGGTGGGTCTACTAGACACTAAGTCAGACACAAGTCCTGACGTCAACGCATGCGTTGACTGCACCCAAGTTTCTCTCAGGTGCGCACAGTTATAATAGCTAAAATAATGAACAGCCAACTAAAATTCAGAGATTTAAACAGTATAACAAGGCAAGGTATACTTGCCTGCGTGCGGCTGCTGATGACGGGGATCGGGTACTGCGTCCAATTCCTCAGGTCCCGCAATACCTAGAGAAGAGATACAAATCTAAATCAATAATCTATTTTACAACAGACAGGTGTGCTACACATATCTACACCTAGACGCAATCTCAGCTACACCTAACAGAGACTAAACACCAGAGGGGTTGACTACAGTTGACTTTCGGTATGATAGTCAAAACAACTAGTCCTCTATATGTTCTCTTCAATTTAATTCTCCATAATTAAATTCATAATTTCTATCATGTACCATACATCCCAATTTATTTATTTAAATGCCAAAAACTCACTTTTCCTCGAATTCATAATTTAATTTTATTCGTTATATTTCATGTCGAAGACAATCTCTAATCCACAGTCCAACTTTATCAAATACGAGATACATGCTCACTATAAATATTTAAACTTATGTCAACCTCATTAAACCCATCCTCAAGTCAATTTAATTTTCATATGCATTTCACATTAACCTCATTTGAATTAACCAAAGTATTCCTTAACACATAGTGCAAGTAAACCTACACTAACCATTTATATATATATTCAAAGACCTTCTTTCTAATGTAATTAATCCACATATAATTTATTTATTATTTCCTTCACCCATGCATATATCCATGACACCTTATTCATATTCTTATTTAATCATCATTAGCATAACCTTATCCATGTTCTTATTTAATCATCATTAGCATACTCAATGTAACCCTATAATCACTTAGTTCAAATACTCCTCCCATTAACCATACATATCCCCATAATATATATATCACCCTAACAACATATTAACATTTTTTTTCCTTATATAAACTCCTATTTAAACAATTAATATTCTGAAAATTTTATTACAAAAGAGGTGGAGAAGTAAACCTCAATGAGGCTCGCCGGAGTTGATGGTGCTCGGTGGTGGTGGTGATGAAGCTTGATGGTGAGGGAGGGTTGGCCGAATGGGAGAGGGCTGTGCACAGTCTAAAGTGGCCGTGGGGATGGTGAAGGGGCTGAGGTGGTGATGGTTTGGGTGGTGAAGGTGGTGGTTTGGGTGTGGTGAAGGTGGTGATGAAGTTGGTGAAGAAGGAGGGAAGAAGAAGAAGAAGAAGAAGAAGAAGAAGAAGAAGAAAAGAAAAGGAAAGGGGAGGGGAGGTTCGGCCGAATGGGAGAGGGAGGAGAGAAAGTGAGGGAGGGGGGAGCTTTCACTGCTCTCCTAGAAATTAGGGCCGGCCTAGGGATGTGTGTGTGAGGGGAAAGTTATATAGGAGAGTGTGTGAGAATGAGTGGTGGAGAGTGATTTGAATTAATTGAATGGATGGTTGAGATTCATTATGGATAGGGGTGGGATTCCTTCATGAGGGAATGGGTTTGGGACCCCATTTTGGGACCCTATAAATAATCATGACCAATGAGGTGTTGCCAACAATTTGTTAATTGTAAATAAGCCCCCGTAAATTCGGAAATTTGCATAAACACATGAAATAACATAAAAATTGTGGAGAAAAATATATTTAAAAATTTTTATAGTGAGGGGGCGTTGCGCGTTAGGCGCGGGTCAAATTTGAACGGCATTGGGATTAATTTTAATATTTAAATGGAATCTACCAAGTTGGTAATCCCGAATTAAATAGAAATAAGCGTCCCGCGAATTTAATTAAATTTGGGGCACTTGGAGTCAAAATCTGGAAATGGCGCAAAAGCCAAAAATGGTGGGGACTTGGAGTCAGTCTTGGACCCTTTTGTTGGTCCGGCTCAACGGGTTAAGATGGTATCCCAAAATTTGGAGTAACGACATAGGAGTCCGACACCGAATTAAATATGAATTTCGGATTCGATAAATTGTGCAATTAATTTAGAGCACAACAGAATCTGACTTTTTGTGATGGAAAAGTCCAGTGCCTAATTTGGCGGGTCTAGTCAGAAGTAGAATATTTGTATGGAATTTATGGGCTAAAAATGGGCTCCGAATAATTAGACAACGATAGTGCGCGCCAAGGGTTTTAATTAATTGGATTAAAATTCCAGATAAATATACTCTATTCTAAACCTCGATAATTTCTATAAAAATTTTCCTGGCCCACTCTAACTATCCACAGAAAAAATTTAGGGGGGTTTACATGTTCATCGATGACATTCTCATATACTCGAAGACGCTAGAGGAGCACGAGAAAGAGAAGCTATATGGGAAGCTGTCCAAGTATGAGTTCTTCCAAGATAATGTAGATTTATTAGGACATGTTATAACTTATGATAGGATTTCAGTAGACTAGAAGAAGATCACAACAATGGAGTCTTGGAAGACCCCGAGTTCAGTAGTAGAGATCAGGAGTTTCTTGGGTCTGGTAGGCTACTACAGGAAGTTTGTACAAGTTTTTGAGGATTGCTGAGCCGATGACCAGACTCACTAGGAAGGATGCGAAGTTTGTTTGGACAAAGAAGTGTATGGCTGATTTTAAGGAATTAAAGATGAGGTTGACGTTTGCTCCTATTTAGACGTTGCCATCAGGGTCTGAAAGATTCACTATCTATAATGATGCATCGGGGAAGGGTTTAGGTTGTGTTCTCCAGCAGAATAGGAAGGTGATTGCCTATGCATCCAGGAAATTACGTTCTCGTGAGAAAAACTATCATATCCAAGATTTGGAGTTGGCAGCAGTCATCTTTGCTTTGAAGTTATGGAAATACTATCTGTACAAATAGCGTGTGGAGATCTTCACAGACCAT